>CM033475.1:75430019-75436993 GCA_019447015.1 Hymenochirus boettgeri | reverse complement strand
ATATAGAAAAATAGATAGATGCAAGAGGTTACAGAGATAGATAGATAGATAGATAGATAGAGAGATAGATAGATAGATAGATAGATAGAAGATAGATAGATGAGATAGAGATAGAGATAGATGATGAGATAGACGATGATAGATAGATAGGATAGCAGAGATAGATGGATAGAATAGATAGTAGAAGTAGATAGATAGATAAGAGAGATAGATAGACAGATAGGAGATGCAGAGAGAGCAGATTTAGAGATAGATAGATAGATAGATAGATAGATAGATCGAGAGATAGATAGATAGATAGATAGAGCATTTAAAAGAGATAGATCGGATAGCCAGAGATAGATTAGATAGATGATAGATAGTCAGAGATAGATGATAGATAGCAGAGATAGATAGCAGAGATAGATATAATAGAGAGATAGGATAGTAGAGAGATAGACAGATAGATAGCAGAATAGATAGATAGGTAGATAGAGTAGGATAGATAGTATAGATACGATAGCTAGATAGATAGATAGATGATAGACAGTACAGACAGACAGAGATAGATAGATAGATAGATAGATAGATAGATAGATAGATAGATAGATATATAGACAGAGATAGATAGATAGATAGATAGATAGATAGATTAGCAGAGATAGATAGATAGATAGATAGATAGATAGATAGATAGATAGATAGATAGATAGATAGATAGATAGATAGCAGGATAGAGTGGTAGCAGAGATAGATGGGAGCAGAGATAGATGGATAGCAGAGATAGATAGATAGATAGATAGAAGATAGATAGATAGATAGATATGAATAGATAGATAGATAGTAGGATCAGAGATAGATAGCAGAGATAGATAGATAGTAGGATAGATAGATAGATAGATAGATAGCAGAGATAGTAGATAGATAGATAATAGATAGAGATAGTAGATAGGCAGTAGATAGATAGATAGATGAGGATAGCTAGAGATAGATAGATAGATAGATATAGCAGAGATAGATAGATAGCAAGATAGATGGAGATAGCAGAGATAGAGGATAGCGATAGAGATAGATAGATAGATTAGATAGATGGCAGAGATTAGATAGATAGATAGATAGCCGGAGATTAGATAGATAGCATAGTATAGTATAGATACGCAGAGGATAGATAGATAGCAGAGATAGATAGAGTAGATAGATAGATAGATAGATAGATAAGAGTAGATAGAGATAGATGGATAGCAGAGAAGATGGATGGTAGCAGAAGTAGAAGATGGATAGCAGAGATAGATAGATAGCAGAGATAGATAGATAGATGGATAACAGAGATAGATGGATAGCAGAGATAGGTTAGATAGAAAGATAGAAGAGAAGATAGATAGATCAGAGATAGATAGCAGAGATAGATAAATAGATAGATAGATAGCAGAGATAGATAGATAGATAGATAGATAGATAGGAACAAGTCATAAATATCAGAGATGATAGGTGTAGGTAGAGTAGAAGATGATAGATAGATTGTAGATAGTAAGTAGATAGATGGAGTGTAGATAGATAGATAGCATAGGATAGATAGTATAGATGATAGACAGGACATAGACAGGACAGGAGATAGATAGATAGATAGATAGAGCAGATAGATAGAAGAATAGATAGATAGAAGAGATAGATAGATAGATAGATAGATAGATAGATAGATAGATAGATAGAGATAGATAGCAGAGATGGCTAGAGATAGGATAGGATAGATAGAATAGAGATAGATGATATAGATAGATAGATAGAGCTAGATGAAGCAAGAGAAGATAGATGAAGAGAAAGAGATGCGAGATATGATAGCAGACATAGATGGATAGCAGAGATAGATAGATAGATTAGATAGATAGCAGAGATAGATAGATAGATAGATAGATAGATAGATAGATAGCAGAGATAGATAGATAGATAGGTAGCAGAGATAGATGGATAGCAGAGATAGATGGATAGCAGAGATAGATGAGATATAGCCAGAGATAATAAGAATATCAGAGATGATAGATAGATAGATAGCAGAGCAGATAGATAATAGATACGAGATAGATAATAGATAGATAGATAGCAGAGATAGATTAAATATCAGAGATAGAGATAATAGAGAGGATAGATATATAGTAGCTATCTAGCTCTATAAGGACATAGATAGATAATAGCGATAGATAGATGATAGGTAGTTAGATAGCAGAGAGTAGATAAATATCAGCAGATAGATAAGATAGATAGATAAGATAGATAGTCAGAACAGATAGAGGTAGAAAATCAGAGATAGATAGATAGATATAGATAGATAGATAGAGAGATAGCAGATAGATAAATATCAGAGATAGATAATGATAGATAGATAGATAGATAGATAGATATAGCAAGATAGATAAATATCAGAGATAGAGATAGATAGATAGATAAATAGATAGAGAGATAGATAGATAGATAGTAGCGTATCTAGTTCTATACAGACATAGATAGATAATAGCGCATAGATAGATAGAAGATAGATAGATAGATAGGAAGATAGATAGATAACAGAGATAGATAGATAGATAGATAATAGATCGATAGATAGAAGACGATAGATAGATAGATAGATAGATAGATCAGATAGATAGATAGATAGATAGATAGCAAAGATTCAATAATATCAGAGAAGATAAGGTCGGTAGGTGATAGAAAGATATAGATAGATTGATAGATAGTAGTAGCTAGATAGATGGAGTTATAGATAGATAGAAGATAGATAGATGAAGACAGACAGACAGACAGAGATAGACAGACGAAGACAGAAGACAGACAGACAGAAGACAGACAGACAGGACAGATAGTGATAGATAGATCGATAGATGAAGCAGAGATAGATAGATAGTAGCCGAGTAGATAGATAGATAGCGAGATAGATTAGCAGAGATAGATAGATAGAATAATAGATAGATAGATATAGATAGATAGATAGATAGATAGATAATAGATAGATAACGAGATAGATATATAGACAGATAGAGAGATAGATAGATAGAAAGAGAGCAAAGATTCATAAATATCGAGTAGATAGGTAGGTAGGTAGATAAAAAGATGATAGATAGATTTGATAGATAGTAGAGTAGTAGATAGATGGAAGTGTAGATAGATAGATAGATAGATAGATAGATAGATAGATGATAGATAGATAGATAGATAGATAGATAGATAAATAGACAAGTAGAACTAGTAGATAGATAGATAGATAGATAGATGATAGATAGAGAGATAGCAGAGATAGAAGATAGATAGAGAGATAGATAGAGTAGATAGACTAGATAGATATAGACCATAGAAGATAGTAGCAAAGATAGAGGATAGATAATAGATTGTAGATAGATAGATAGATAGATAGATAGATAGATAGAAGATAGCAAAGATTCATAAATTCAGAGATAGATATGTAGGTAGGTAGATAGAAAGATGATATATAGATTTGAGAGATAGTAGTACTAGATAGATGAGTGATAGATAGATATTAGATAGATGAGATGATAGACAGACAGACAGAAGGATAGATAGTAGATAGACAGATAGACAGACAGACAGACAGATAGATAGATAGATAGATAGATGATAGATAGATAGAAGATAGATAGCGATGGATAGCAGAGATGAGATGGAATAGCAAGAGATAGAGTGAATACGATAGATAGATAGCATATGAAGATGATCGATAGAAGAGACAGACGAGGAAAAGGATAGAAGATAGAAGAAGGACAGACAGACAGACAGACAGACAGACAGACAGAATCGATAGATAGATAGATAGATAGATACGAGGAAGATAAGATAGAACAGAGATAGATGGATAGCAGAGATAGATTAATAGATAGATATGCATAGATAGATAGATGTCTATACAGACATAGATAGATAATAGCGATAGATAGATAGATAGATAGATAGATATATAGATATATAGATAGATAGATAGATAACAGAGATAGATATATAGACAGATAGAAGAGATAGATAGATAGATAGATAGCAAGATTCATAAATATCGAGATAGATAGGTAGGTGGTAGTAGAAAGATGATAGATAGATTTGAAGATAGTAGAGCTAGATAGATGGAGTGATAATAGATAGATAGATAGAAGATAGATAGCAGATAGAGGATAGCAGAGTAGATTAGATAGATAGATAGCAGAGATAGATAGATAGATAGATAGCAGAGAGAGATAGCAGAGATAGATAAATAGATAGATGATAAGCAGAGATAGATAGATAGATAGATAGATAGCAGAGATAGATAGATAGATAGATAGATAGATAGATAGATAGATAGATAGATAGATAGACTATAGATAATATAGATAGCAGAGATTAGTAGATAGATAGATAGATAGATAGATAGATAGATTAGATAGATAGATAGATAGATAGATAGATTAGATAGATAGATAGAAGATAGATAGTAATAGATAGATAGATAGGATAGATAGTAGATGCAGAGATAGATGATAGCAGAGTAGATATAGTAGATAGAGAGATAGAGGATCAGGAAGACAGAGATACGATAGAGAGAAGATGAAATAGATAGATAGATAGCAGAGATAGATAGATAGATAGCAGAGATAGAAGATAGATAGATAGATAGATAGATAGAAGATAGATAGATAGATAGAGAGATAGATAGATAGATAGATAGATAGATAGATAGATAGATAGATAGATAGATAGATAGATAGATAGCAGAGATAGATGGGTAGCAGAGATAGATGGATAGCAGAGATAGATGGATAGCAGAGATAGATAGATAGATAGATAGATAGATAGATAGATAGATAGATAGATAGATAGCAGAGATAGATGATAGATAGATAGATAGATAGATAGATAGATAGATAGATAGATAGATTGATAGATAGCATAGCAGAGATAGATAGATAGATAGATAGATAGATGCAGAGATAGATGGAGCAGAGATAGATGGATAGCAGAGATAGAGGATAGCAGAGATAGATAGGAGATAGAGAGATAGAAGATCTAGATAGATAGATAGATAGATAGATAGATAGCAGAGAGATAGATAGATAGATAGATAGATAGATGATAGATAGATAGATAGATAGATAGATAGCAGAGATAGATGGATAGCAGAGATAGATGGATAGCAGAGATAGATAGAAGATAGATAGATAGATAGATAGATAGATAGCAGAGATAGATAGATAGCAGAGATAGATGAATAGCAGAGATAGATGGATAGCAGAGATAGATAGATAGATTAGATAGATGGCAGAGATAGATAGATAGATAGCAGAGATAGATAGATAGATAGATAGATAGATAGATAGATAGATAGATAGCAGAGATAGATAGATAGCA
The DNA here is from genome assembly GCA_019447015.1 of Hymenochirus boettgeri. NCBI lineage: Eukaryota > Metazoa > Chordata > Amphibia > Anura > Pipidae > Hymenochirus > Hymenochirus boettgeri. Next base: position 75,431,632 of record CM033475.1, on the reverse strand, counting down.
GAGATAGATAGATAGATAGGTAGCAGAGATGAGATGGATAGCAGAGATAGATGGATAGCAGAGATAGATGGATAGCAGAGATAGATAGATGGATAGCAGAGATAGATAGATAGCAGAGATAGATAGATAGATGGATAACAGAGTAGATGGATAGCAGAGATAGATTAGATAGAAAGATAGCAGAGATAGATAGCAGAGATAGATAAATAGATAGATAGATAGCAGAGATAGATAAATAGATAGCATAGATAGATAGATAGATAGATAGATAGATAGACAGACAGACAGACAGACAGACAGACGACAGACAGACAGACAGACAGACAGACAGACAGATAGATAGATAGATAGATAGATAGATAGATAGATAGATAGATAGCAAAGATTCATAAATTCAGAGATAGATAGGTAGGTAGGTAGATAGAAAGATGATAGATAGATTTGATAGATAGTAGTAGCTAGATAGATGGAGTGATAGATAGATAGATAGATAGATAGATAGATAGATAGATAGATAGTAGATAGATGATAGACAGACAGACAGACAGAGATAGATAGATAGACAGATAGATAGATAGATAGATAGCAGATATGATAGATAGATAGATAGATAGATAGCAGAGATAGATAGATAGATAGATAGATAGATAGATAGATAGATAGATAGCAGAGATAGATGGATTGCAGAGATAGATGGATAGCAGAGATAGATAGATAGATAGATAGATAGATAGATAGATAGCAGAGATAGATGAATAGCAGACAAGATGGATAGCAGAGATAGATGGATAGCAGAGATAGATAGATAGCAGAGATAGATAAATATCAGATATAGATAGATAGATAGATAGCAGAGATAGATAATATAAGAGATAGATAAGATAGATAGATAGATAGATAGATAGATAGATAGATAGATAGCAGATATAGATAAATATCAGAGATAGATAGATAGATAGATAGATAGATAGCAGAGATAGATAAATATCAGAGATAGATAGATAGATAGATAGATAGCAGAGATAGATAAATATCAGAGATAGATAGATAGAGATAGATAGCAGAGATAGATAAATATCAGAGATAGATAGATAGATAGATAGCAGAGATAGATAAATATAGAGATAGATAGATAGATAGATAGATAGATAGTAGCTATCTATGTCTATACAGACATAGATAGATAATAGCGATAGATAGATAGATAGATAGATAGAGATAGATAGATAGATAACAGAGATAGATAGATAGATAGATAGAAGAGATAGATAGATAGATAGATAGATAGATAGATAGATAGCAAAGATTCTAAATATCAGAGATAGATAGGTAGGTAGGTAGATAGAAAGATGATAGATAGATTTGATAGATAGTAGTAGCTAGATATATGGAGTGATAGATAGATAGATAGATAGATAGATAGATGATAGACAGACAGACAGACAGAGATAGATAGACAGACAGACAGACAGATAGATAGATAGATAGATAGATAGATAGATAGATAGATAGCAGAGATAGATAGATAGATAGCAGAGATAGATAGATAGATAGCAGAGATAGATAGATAGATAGATAGATAGATAGATAGATAAACAGAGATAGATAAATAT
>CM033475.1:75410019-75425019 GCA_019447015.1 Hymenochirus boettgeri | reverse complement strand
CGGTTGGGGCTGGGGGACATGGGGGAGCAGAATATTAAAAATTTATTTTAGGGGTGGACATAGCCTTTAATTAAAACGTAAGTGGGGTTTGGGGAGGGTGCTGAAGCTATATGTAAAGTTTCGTTTTATTGGTGGACGTAAGTGGGGTTTGGGGAGGGTGCTGAAGCTATATGTAAAGTTTCGTTTTATTGGTGGACGTAACTGGGGTTTGGGGAGGGTGCTGAAGCTATATGTAAAGTTTCATTTTATTGAGGCATAGAACTGATAGGACAATAGTGTTGTAATAGCAGAAGAGTTGCATTGAATTTACAGTGTGCTTCTATCGAGCCGGCGGTGTAATTTGTTTCGAAGTGGGACACAGTGACGTTGAGGAATAAAGGTGCATTATTTAAGTGGTTATGCGTGTCCCAACCGCGTCCTACGGTCTACAAGAGGGGAATGGTGGAAACTTAACTGACCTCCGAGTCTATCAGGTCTCACAGTGTATTCTCACATGGCATGAGCTACCGCATTGCGGGAACCCGTAAGGTAAAACGGTGAGGTAACGCTACTATGAATGCAAAATAACGCAGGGATTCTACTTCCACTAACCAATATTACATCCATAAGCATGGTGTTGCCTTTTCCATTCCCATTGCATGGGATATCACATCTCCCCCTATATCTTGGTGAAATGTAGGGAAGAAACGCAATAAAATGCTCACAAGACTGTTTGAAGACTAAATAGACAGGGAGATTTACAGACAACAACATGAATCCTTCTTATTTCATAACCCATTTCTTACATAAATGCAAAGTACCGAATAGTATCTTACTATTCATCTGTGTTCTGTTAGGACCCTTTATGTTAAAGGGTAGCTGGTCTATACAAGTGCCCTCTATTTGAAAGTTCTCTCCCCACCTTTTAACCTAGGAGGATGTCTCTAGCTTCTCTGGATCTTAAGTTATGTGTTTCTATATAGAAAGTTCCCTTCCTTGCCTGTCTTGACTGTCTGAGTCTGTGACAATTACATTATGTGCAAGAAACCCCCACCCAAAAAAAACCAATATTCTTTGAATTGTGAAGGTTCTCATTCATCCAGGCCATGGTATATCTGTTGTATTCAATAAGATCAACTGGACTTGAAGTTTAGTTCTTGAAGACGTTTCGCTAGTCATCCGACTGGCTTTCTCATTCAGAATGACTTGTACAAGAATCGTGGCAATTTTCCACAGGGATTTTCCAGGGTACATAATTGCCACGATTCTTGTACAAGTCATTCTGAATTGAGAAAGCCAGTCGGATGACTAGCGAAACGACTTCAAGAACTAAACTTCAAGTCCATTGATCTAATTGAATACACAGATATATATTCTTTGAAGCTAGTTAACCCCCCCCCATACACAGACCTGATATTTGGGTAAATTCGATCGAATCGCTCAAATATCAAACTGTTTTCCAATTTCGAGTGGTTTATCGAAAAAATAAATATCGGGCCAGCGGAAAATTTTACGCGACCCAAATCCCATCCTCTCTTGCGGATTTCATGCACTACGATGCTGCAGTATTTATTATTCTGGATTGTGTCCTATGATTAAGGACACTATGGTTGTCTGAAACACATCAGGGTGATCCTTTCCTTAACCCTAGGATGTTGCTGTGACCCATCTGACAGAGATTTTTTAACAGGTATTTAATAAGTTACGTTTTAATTATGACCTTTCGTGTGTGGCAGTTTTCTCTTTTTCTCTTGTTCCAATTATTTGATTTACTTTCTGTAACTTTGGATATATTGCAGCTAGAGCATATCCTGGAGTTAATTTAATTTAAGTTTACATTTTACAGTACAGATATACTTACCATATATACTCGAGTATAAACTGACCCGAGTAGAAAAAACAAATAAAAGTGATTGACTTACTGGATTTGGCTATTACTGTATGGGACTACTGTATGGGAATTCTGCTGTCCATTTAAATGGGAACTAAAGCCTAAAACAATACAGAATCAGAGGCAACAATAATACCATCCACCTTCTGATTCTGTATTGTTTTGAGGCTTGTTGCCCTTTAAATGGACAGCAGATATCCCATACTGGATTTGGCTATTACTGTATGAGAATCTGCTGTCCATTTAAAAGACTACTAAAGTCTTGGCACCCAGATGTTTGGAACTACAACTCCCAGCATGCTTTAGTAGCTGGGAGTTGTAGTTTCCAAACATCTGCACCCTCCCACCCAGTTCAGTGGGTACCTTCTGTGGGCATCCTTCCCTGGCATACTTATGTGGGTTACTATGCAGTACTTACTTGAGAAATCCGGCAGCCGCTCGCTCACTCCCATGCTCCCTATACTGATGCACCGGCTGATGTCACTACTCCGGGCCGGGCAGTGACGACAGCCGGCGCATCATACAGGGAGCGAGCAGTGGCTGCCGGATTTCTTAAGTAAGTTACCGACTCGGGTATAAACAAGGTCGGGTTTTCAGGCTGATTTTACAGCCTAAAAACCCTGTTTATACTTGAGTATATATGTAATGTGGTTGTCTTTTGTGTTGTGACCACAATGGGCCTCATCTAAAAAAAAAAATAAAACCTTCCCTCTTATACTCTTCTGTATATTTACTCATCTCCTTCTTGTCCGCACAAGTGCACTTGCTAGCATGCTTAGTTGCTTTGAATACAGCCATCCTTTGTTCCATAGGGAGCTGCACGGTCGCACTGTTTCTCCTACATACCTGTTTGTCAGATCAAATAGACCAGTGAAATTTCCGTGTCTACCACTGATACACTGTAATTCAGTCGGGCGGTCCAAATTAGATGATGTGTACCCAGCCTTAGACAATTGTGTTATAAATACCTTATAAAGGTTACTTTCCATACAGGTACATTTCCTGTTTTCTCCTGCACAATGAACATATATGATTTGTTGTTGAAAGCATCCAGTTTAGAAAAATCAATTAAGACTATGTATGTAGAGTACCTGGATTTCTTAATGTATTTAATCCGGTATTTGCATTCTGTAGCTCAGCTGTACCACCTTTTTACCTGCAGCTGCTGGCCTGCTGCCAATGCTGGTACTTCATAATTTTCAACATTTGATGGTTGCTTGGCAGGTTTCTAGGCCAGAGCTATTGCAACTGTTCAAATACTTACAACATTGTCTTCAACACAAACACTGACGATATCAGCATGAGAAAACATCCAGAAAACTGAAACCACTGATGCATTTACTTGTGTTTCCCATAGCAGCTTAATGGGTTTACACGTTGAAAAAAAATATATGTTAGATTTAGTCACTCCTTCTGCTGTCCTGAATGCTAGTGCGAACTAGTTAAGGGGCATGTCCATTCAAAAATAAAATTTAGCTTTAAGATATCACCACCAACCCTAGTTTTCGCATTACTTCTTATATTTCAAGGATGCCCCTGAAGTTTCTTCACCTGACCCGGTCCCTCGCAGCTCCTCCTCGGTTCTGCGGCTGACAGCCGCATCACTTCCTGGTTGGGGGTAGAGCAGCTGTCATTGCAGATGCCCCCTGCTCCCGTTTTTGCTTGAAACGACCTTGAAACAGGAGGGGGTTTCGCCTAGGCAGTGAGGGAGCAGGTCAGGTAAGAAACTTAAGGGGCTTATAGGTCTCATCCTTATGAAAATGTTTTAATGAGCAACAATACTCTCAGACCAGCACTGCTACAGGGCAGACTTTGACAGCTTTTTTTTGATAGACAACCGAAAACCCAGAAGTAAGGACCTAGCGGTTTAGTCCAGTTCAGCTCCTCCTCTTAATCTATTGGTGACAAGACCTGAGGAAGGACACACTTTTTATAAGAATATGCTCTCAAGTGCACAGCAGATCAAACAAGGAACTGCACCTGTTACAGCACAGAGATCCTGCCTCTCTCAGACACAGAACAGGAATTTAACAGGGTCACAATTGTGTTTGCAAATGTCTTTTTTGCCCTGACTTCTTTGCAGTTGTTCGCTTTTCATACAAAAAGAAAGTCATCTTTGCAGTTAATTTCTTAGCCAACATGAATAGCGTGACATTTTAATTGACTTTATTTTCTTTATTTAAGTTGTCATTAGAACCGTAACCTCACATTGTCTTTCTAAAAAAGGGATACGTTCGTGACTTTGTGTACTCCCATCTATCATTGTTTGTACCCACCTTATGTGTGAATATCTATACCCCCAACCTACATCTGGGAAATAAGGCTCTGAAAAGACACCATGAATACTGGGGTCAAGGGGCATGTGTACAAACCTTTAGTCATCTTAGCTGGACCTAATATACAGTAAGTGTGTAAGAAAAAGGTTTGAATTTACAACAAGACAAAGAAAGTGAAATGTCTATTTTCATTTGTGCTTTTTACAAATAAAATTACATTACTAATTTTAAAATGTAAAGGTTTCAGGGAATCATTACCGTATTTTTATTCAGTGCTAGGAAATCCTATTAATATTTTAAACTTCATACCACGGAGCCAACCCTTTATTCTTAGAATTCTGTTTTTTTTCCCATTTAATGCACATCAAATGTAATTTTTTCTTGTGGTTTTCTTGTGTGGCCATGGCCTAAAGGAAACAAAGAACACATTCCTTTTTACAGATGTGTTTAATTAAGCACTGCAGAGAACAAAATATCCCTGTGATCCATTCTGTCTGTGGCAGGGACACAGTGAAAAAGAAATTGGAGCAATTGATCCTTTTCTGCTTCCTGTCTCCAGTGCTTGGAATCTAGGCAAGAGGTTATAAGTACTGTAACTTAAAATACTAAAAGCCTTAAATGGGATAAATATTTTATTTATTAAGCTATGGTAGAGCAATTGTACAGCCTAGCACATTTAACAGAAGCTTCTGGATTTTGTCAGGGCAACTGTATTCACATATCAGATCATTTTCACTTTGTATATGTTAAAGGAAAACCATTGTCCACTAATAAAGGATTGCTAGAAACCATACAGGCTTATTAAACCCAAATTGTACAATATTAATTCCTAGAAGGTAGAAATGACTACTTCAAATGCTTATCAGAAAATACATTTTTGATCTGGAAATATTCACGGTAATAGTTAAAGAATCTTGCTTCGGAAGGTATTCGCTTTAGATGCCACTTGTGGAGCCTCCCTGCTCCTCCTTCTGACCCGCCTGTGTTGAGCAACACGCCTCCCTATCTCTTTCATAGGTGCAGAAGGAGTGAGTCGAAGAGCGCTGTTGGTGCTGCAAGATCACTTTATTCTAATGCATATCTTCCATAGTAATATATAACAGATTTTAAATCCCCACTTTACGTTCCACTAAAGTGTAACTGTTGGCCAAAAATGTCTTCAGGTAAATTAACAGGATTTTTTTTGTATTTATTGCAATTTACTATAATTTTTTTACATAGTTTTGACGATATTTACATTTTTATGTGTGATATGGTATCACTCACACCAGAGCTCTAAACATGGGACTGTCCCTTTTTTGCTGTGTCTCTCCTCTCTCATGGGCCCCCATGCCCTCCCCTCCTTAAAACCCCCTGTGCCCCCTCCTTCTCCAGGCACTGTAACTCAATCTCTTCTGGTTTCTTCTCTGCTTTCTCCTGCACTGAGCATGTGCCATCCCAGATTAGAGGAGGAACTATATTTGTGACTGCAATTCTAACCTCCTAACCCCTAATTTTCTCATCATTAATTTCTTCATATCTTGGGCGGTGAAGCACATAGAGAGGTGGTTGATGGCTCATTTAAAGGTACAATACAATGAATAAAGAACCCTGGTTATAGTGCCTGATGTGTTTGATAACACTTACCCCAAATAAAATATTGTCCCAATGAGCTAAAAAGTCCAGGTGTATGTACCTGGACATATCACTTGGTGAACTCATGAATATCCTTTAGTGTTGCAAGGATCTAAAAGGCATTATAGGGGGTTTGTTGCATACATATCAATACTCCTCCCCCTCCGTTGTCTATGACCCGATGCTGTCCCTTGCTGATCCAATACCAGAACACAATATCTCGACGGCTCTGCACCTGATGCGGCCATTAGTAAGAATGTGATGTACATCCGAAACGCGTCAGGCATCACGTTTTATCTGTTTTTACTGGTAGCTTTGGAAATAAAAATTTTATGTTTTAAACTTTACCTGGATGCTTGCACCGTTTCTGCATCAGCGAAGTGCACCGTCGAGATATTAATATGAGTTAATTTTGAAGGTAGGAACTTGGCCTTTCATTTTCCAACACACATTCAATGCTCCTGTGCTAATTGATATCCTCATTTACTTTTCATGCAAAAAAGAAGTGATCTTTGCAGTGTATTTCTTAATCTGGGGATTTGAACCTTTGACCGTCTGGTTGGTGTATTTCTAAACATTTGCTTTAGCAGGTGAGCCACCATCGCATAAGAAAATACCCCACATACATTTAGAAGCTTTATCTTTTGCTAAACAGAATAATGAAAAAAATGTCATACTGTCTCTACATCAAAAAGAATTGCCTAATAAGACTTTGAAAGCTGATTGTTAACCTGCAGGTTCTTTTCACACTGGCTGGAAAATAAACTGCAGGGTAACAAGAAGCTTTCACAGTCTTATCAGGGACTCCCATATTGTTATGGATACATCTGTATAGAAAATTGAGACTGTGAATGCTGGGGTCAAGGGGCTTGGCTCTTTGAAGACTACTAGGCTGTGAGTTGTACTGGCAACAACACGGAAGCCTTCCTAGTTACAGAATCTATTACTTGCATGTACTAAATGCAACTTACTAGAGTAAATCTTACAGTGTACAGGTGTTGTGGAAAAAAAAGGGTACATTATAAATAGCTTTGGAAGGTTCTCATTCATCCAGGTCATGTGTATATGTTGTATTCAATTAGATCACTGGACTTGAAATGTAGTTCTTGAAGACGTTTCGCTAGTCATCCGACTGGCTTTCTCAATTCAGAATGACTTGTACAAGAATCTGTGGCAATTATGTACCCTGGAAATATCCAATTAGCATATCACAGCCAGGTGTTAAGGGTGTGATTAGATAGTGCTAGAGGTGTTATAACGCCCAGAGTAAGGTTGTTACAGCTTGTACATGGCAACAGTTGGTGTCGAACCCCCCCACCCTATTAGGCTTGGTTTCTTTATTTTCACATAAATGGCCTCCTTACACACCTCTCATGAACCAGTCACTTTTCCTTCGCCAGTATGTTAACATTACAATCTTCAAAGGTATGTCCTTTATCCTTAAGATGCAGATACACGGCTGAGTCCTGACCGAGGAATTGGCTCTTCTGTGCTGGCCATACGTTGATGAAGTTGCTGTTTTGTCTCCCCCACATACAAATCAGAGCACCAAACAAGCACAGCTTTCTCAGCACTGTAAGGGCAAACAAAGGCAACAGACAAGTTCTCTATTTTGTCATCCCAGAACAGCCCCAAAGGAGAACAACTACCTTGGATACAAAAGGAGGGAAGTGTCACTTCATCAAACAAGGAGGAATGAGTGAGAAACTTGTCTAAGGACCCGACCCAGCCAGAAATGGAAGTCCTTGGTAGGGCTTGAATTTTGCCATCACCCCAAAGCATCCCTGTGGTGGATATTATAGCAGCCACAGAGCCTCTATCCACAGTAATAAGGTATCACAGAGTGGGCAGAACAACTTCGCCTTAAGGTATCTGCAGCCTTGCCAGTGCTAAAACTCCTTCATCTACCTGACTACACAGGAAAGAAGAGCCTTAACTCCCTCAAGAAAGTTCCAGTATCACCATTCTACACCGGCAGATAAAGAAGATGCCCATGGTACTCAACACCTCGACTACCATGATAAGGTGACCATGCTCCTGGCCGATAACAACACATATGAGGCTTTAACAAGGGATCCCACCAGCCGTTACAAGAAAAGAGTCATAGCCTTACTACAACAGCTCAAAAGATAAGCCATTGACCGAGCAATGTATCATCGCCTCTACCTGGTGAGGCACATCCATGCATATATGGACTCCCAAATACATAAGGAAGGGGCCCACTAAGACCTATAGTCAGCAGCATCAACTCTGTAACATACAAGTGGGCAAAATATCTAGCTAACATCTTAGGACCTTTGGTGGGAAGTTCTAAGCACACATCCAGAACTCTCAGGATTTCACCAACAAGATTGAAGATAGTATCCTCGGTGTAGAAGAAACTATGGTGTCCTATGATGTGACTTCTCTCTTCACTTGTATACCCACCAAGGAGGCTGTTGACATGGTGAGAAAACGGCTGGGCCAAGACAGCACTCTTACCAGCAGAACTGATCTCAACCCAGAACAGGTGTGTTCCTTGTTGGACTTGTGGCCTGAATACCACCTATTTCAAATACAGGGATAAGTTCTATAAGCAAAAACATGGATGTGCTATGGGATCTCCAGTTTCACCTATTGTGGCCAACCTTTACATGGAGGAGGTAGAAACACCAGGCGCTTAATACCTTTAAGGCATAGCACCCAGCCACTGGTTCAGATATGTTGATGACACCGGGTTAAAATCCACCAGAAGGAGTACAAGCTTTCACAAACACATTAATGCGGTGGACCAAAACATTAAATTCACAAGGGAGAGGTACAAACAACAAACTGGCTTTCTTGGACTGCTTGGTAGAAGTTAAGGAAAATGGTAAACTGGAAGTAGAGGTTTACAGAAAACCAACACACACAGATCATGTATTGATGTTTGACTCCCACCACCCTTTAATCACAAGCTGGGTGTCATCAGAACCCAGCAACACAGAGCCAGAACATCCCACTAGCACAGAGGTAAGGCTAAAGAAATGAAACATCTCAGAGGAGCCCTTAAAACTTGTGGATATCCAGACTGGGCTTTTGTCAAAGAAGTAGAAGGAAAGAAAGACACAAATACCAACAGTGAAGGAAGCAAGACAGGAGGAAGAACATGGTCATCCCATATGTCCAGGGGTCCCGGAAATTAGAAGAATTTTCAAAAACATTGTATCCCTGTCTGCTTTAAACCGAACAACACACTGAGGCAGCAATTGGTACATCCAAAAGACCCAATACCAAAACACAAGAAAAGCACATCATATATGCGGTGCAGTGCAGTGAAGAATGCTCTGATTTGTATGTGGGGGAGACCAACCAGCAACTTCATCAACGTATGGCCCAGCACAGAAGAGCCAATTCCTCGGGTCAGGACTCAGCCGTGTATCTGCATCTTAAGGATAAAGGACATACCTTTGAAATTGTAATGTTAACATATTGGCAAAGGAACGTGACTGGTTCAAGAGAGTGTGAAGGAGGCCATTTATGTGAAAATAAAGAAACCAAGCCTAAATAGAGGTGGGGGGGTTCGACACCATCTGTCTGCCATGTACAATGCTGTTTTGACACCTTACTCTGGGCGTTCCTATAACACCTCTTAGCCACTATCTAATCACACCCTTAACACCTGGCTGTGATATGCTAATTGGGATTTTCCAGGGTACATAATTGCCACAGATTCTTGTACAAGTCATTCTGAATTGAGAAAGCCAGTCGGATGACTAGCGAAACGTCTTCAAGAACTACATTTCAAGTCCGTTATCTAATTGAATACAACAATATGGTACATTATAAAAAATGTAAGTTTAGTTTAGATAATTTCCCTAATTGGACAAGCCAGTCAATCGCTTAAAGGAGAACTAAAACTTTAAATTCACCAACCCTTTTAATAAATGTAGCTAGGCTAATGCCTAGAAGACTACACCTTTGCAGTCACCCCACTCCCACTCAGTAGGTTTAGACATTCTTGCTACACCTAAAGGGTATGTCCACCCCTAAAAACACATTTTGATATGTTAGTAAGGACCCCCCAAAGCCCCAGTAACATTTGCTTAAAAGTTGTAATAATGTTCCTAGAGAGAGAAATTATACTTACAACCTCCACGATCCACTACTGTTTGCTCCCTCACCACTGCTGTGTGGGTTTTCCATTCACAAGCAGCAGCTGTGAGGCTCATCCTTTAACGACCGTCACGTCACTGTCACCAGAACTAGCAGAGACGCGGCGGTGGATCGTGGAGGTTGTAAGTATATTTCTCTCTCTGGACCATTATTACAACTTTTAAGCAAATGTAACTGGGGTTATCAAAATGTATTAGGTGTGGACATAACCTAATTAGAATAGACAGAATAGCACTATTTATAATAGCTTAACATGGCTTGTGTTCACCTTGTTTTTAATGGGTAAGGTTGAAAACCTTCACATAACACATTGTTACAGACAAATTTTGCCATGTCGCTGTGTATCCATGACTGTACCCACTGGTGAATAGATGAAGTAATGCAAAGGAGAGGGGATTAGCTTTTCCATTTTACTGGAGATAAGGAGGTTGACTGGATTGTTTCAGGTGGGAAACCTGGCAAATACAAAAAAGGAACAAAATTTTATTACTTAAGTGTCTGCTGAAGTGGTTTTTAATGTGCAAAACCTTACTCGTTTTGGACCTAAATGCCCTTTCTCTGGTTACAAGTGACATTGAGCAAGGTCAGCCAAAAAAGCAAGATAAACACAGTAAACAGAATACAAATTTGTACCCCAAACTGGCGCTGCCATTCCAGACATCCCACCATGCCAATTCTTTCAGGACACCCCCAGGACTTATCCACCACTGGACCACCCTGCCCTTGGCAACCATAAGTTGCTGCCAGGAGGGTGGGATCCCTGCCATTGGTCCGATTATAAGGAAATCTGTAACTATTTGCCTTTCTTTATAGTAGAATGGGATCATTAAGTAGTTTTAAGTATCTACTGCGGGGTGTTTCGACAGTTGAGTTACCCCTCTCAGTGCATCCATCCAATATGCATTTAGAATAATAATTCACTTAAAGATAGGTGAGAGGGTAACAAATGGGCTGAGGCAGAATAATTCTGCCTCAGCCTGTTTGTTACCCCCTTACCTATCTTTAAGTGAATTATTTATTCCAAAGGAATCGTTAGATTAGGAGGGATACATTTGGCGCAGTAGGTTCTATAGGAAATAAACACCTGCATCAACCGTGCATGAGACATAGAATTAAGCCATAATGCTTTCCCCTCTCTGTAAGAGATGTTTATTTGTGTCTTTTGGGTATTCTGAACACTTCTGAAACTTGCCACTTTTCTTGGTTGTTTCTTAATTTAGAAAAGTGCCTGGAATCTGACCTTGACATTAATTAATTGAACGTTTAGAGTGGAGGTAATACATCATTATGTGGTTTACAAAGCTGCTGGCTGTTCATGGGTTTACTTAAGTAAATATAGTGCTCAAGTATCGTCTATAGCCTTGAATCTTTCTTCAGTTCTAACGGTTTTCATAGCATGACAATGAAAAAATCATCTGGTGTTTACAAGGTTCTAAAACTATTTAAATTTAACTTAAGGTGTGAAGCAACACTCTATTTTCTACGGAGTTTTTCTTTTTCTTCCCACCACAGCAGACAATTATGGCATAGCCAGATGATGTCACGGACTGACTGCTGCAGATCATCAACATACTGTATATACTCAAGGGTTGAAATTATGACCACTACTGACTAATAATACTGTTTTTGTTACCCTCTGACAGCAGTAGTCCCATACAATAAAGCCAAATCCAGTATGGCTATTACTGTATGGGAACTCTGCTGTCCATAAAAAAGCTTCATTCCTTGGCACTCCAGATGTTTGGAAACCTCAACTCCCGAATGCTTTATTAGCTGGGAGTTGTAGTTTCCAAACACCTGCAGTGCCATGAAGGAAGATTTTTTTTATGGACCACCCCCCAGAAAAGGCCCACCACATTCCCCCCAAGAGCCCCCCAAGTTCAGTGAGGTAAGTCAGAGTGGTAAGTAATTACTAATCCGTCACAGTAAGTATTGTAAATTCTTTCCCCCCAATCCGTCTGCCGATCGCTCTGGAAATCAGCATGCAGATCAGTGCAGAGTGCCAGCTGGAACAGTTGATTGTAATGTGAGTTACGGTACATAGTAACATAGAACATAGTACATAGTAATTAAGTTGAATAAAGACATTCGTCCATCAAGTCCAACCTATTCCCTTTTTATTTTATTTTTTATTATTTTTTTTTTAACCCTACCAACAGTTGATCCGAGGAAGGCAAAAACCCAGCTAAAAAAGGGGGAAAAAATTCCTTCCTGACTCCAAACGGCAATCGGAAAGTATCCCTGGATCAACCAGATCTATATGCATTAATACCAGTATTCTCAATATTTTTTAGTTTTAGAAACTTATCCGGCCTTTTTAAAGTTATTCAATGAACTTGCCATTACCACCTCTGCTGAAAGACAGTTCCACAGTTTCACCGTTCTCACTGTAAAGAAACCTCTCCTAACTTGAAGATGAACTTCTTTTCTTCCAACCTTAAAGGATGTCCACGATCCTCTGATATGACCTATTAGTGAACAATGCACCTAATCTTACAGAGCGATTGGAAGCCGGATTGGGGGAAAGAATTTACTATATTACTGTGACCTGAGTATAAGCCGAGGTTGGTTTTTCAGGCTATTTAAACCTGAAAACCTAGTGTGCACTAACCCCCAAAGGGGCGGCTGAGTTTTGACTTATGGATTCCTCCTGTGCCCGCGGTCACCCACCCAGAAGGGCTCAAACTTAATAACAGGGGTATTTATAAAGAAGAAAAAAAAAACATTTATTTCAGCAACAAGTTAGGTTATAGTTAAATCCAGAAATCTCTCTAGCTATTAAACTGTTTTCAGGTATATTGTACATTCAACATAATTACCGAATGCAATGTAAATAACAAGTCTTTTAAAGGGCATGTCCACCCCCCAAAACTATAATCCCCCCCAACTACTGGCCCCACCATGTAGTGTAGTTTAATCCTTACCTCACATCCCAACTCCATCTGGTTCTCCTGTAGTCCCCCCCCAAAGTTCCAAAAACTGCCCACCAGGAGGCTAGCAGGTCCATATAGGACACTGCCTGCTACCTGGCCTCCCGGAGATTCCTGCCATGCTTGCTGCAGCCCTTCTCCCCCCCCCCTCCCCCTCCCTCTCCCTCCCGTTCTACTATCCCTCCCCTAGCATAAAACCCCTTTAATATTCTGCTCCCCCATGTCCCCCAGCCCCAACCGCATTTTTTTTTTAAAAAAGCTCCCCAAACTCTACTACCTCCCCGCTTTCCTCCGCTGCACTGAAGACCGGCAGCCGCGTCCGTGATGGGCTGCCGCTCACATCACAGACCGACTGCCGGTCCCCCCCCCTCTGCTTGCATTCTCGCAAGCAGAGGGCCGGCATGCGGCGGAGGATCGAGGGGAGGTAAGTAAGAGTTTGGGGGGCTTTCTGAAAAAAAAAAATATGCGGTTGGGGCTGGGGGACATGGGGGAGCAAATATTAAAAATTTATTTTAGGGGTGGACATAGCCTTAAACTCTATAATAGCTGTAACTACTATATTCACAGTGTTCTAAATATATATATTCCCTCACTAAGGTCCTTTCACCCCTTACCTTCCTCTCTGGTCAGGAGGTCATTTATAAGATGGCCAGCGTTGGGCCCTTCAGTGGTTTAGGTTGGAGCGTCTCACTCCCAAATGGGAGTATTGGTAATCCTAAAAAGAAATAATATAATCCGCCTGAGTGGATAACAGTCTACAGGTGTCTGATTAAGAGATTCCATGCTCCTTAGGAAAGCATGGTCGTTGAAGTGGATTATTGATCATGTAATACAGGGGATCTTGTCAGCACGCAGTATAAATTGTTGAAGTGGATTATTGATCCTGTATACAGGGGATCGGCCAGCACGCAGTATAAATAGTTCAGTGGATTATGATCATGTAATACAGGGGATCCTGTCAGCACACAGTATAAATATGTTCAAGTGGATTATTGATCATTAATACAGGGGATCGGCAGCACGCAGTATAATAGTTAAGTGGATTATTGATCATGTAATACAGGGATCTTGTCAGCACGCAGTATAAATTGTTGAAGTGGATTATTGATCATGTATACAGGGGATCTGGTCAGCACACAGTATAAATAGTTCAAGTGGATTATTGATCATGTAATACAGGGGATCGGCCAGCACGCAGTATAAATAGTTAAGTGGATTATTGATCATGTAATACAGGGGATCCTGTCAGCACACAGTATAAATAGTTCAAGTGGATTATTGATCATGTAATACAGGGGATCCTGTCAGCACACAGTATAAATAGTTGAAGTGGATTATTGATCATGTAATACCGGGGATCTTGTCAGCACGCAGTATAAATAGTTGAAGTGGATTATTGATCATGTAATATAGGGGATCCTGTCAGCACGCAGTATAAATTGTTGAAGTGGATTATTGATCATGTAATACAGGGGATCTGGTCAGCACACAGTATAAATAGTTCAAGTGGATTATTGATCATGAATACAGGGGATCGGCCAGCACGCAGTATAATAGTTCAAGTGGATTATTGATCATGTAATACAGGGATCCTGTCGCACACAGTATAAATAGTTCAAGGGATTATTGATCATGTAATACGGGGATCCTGTCAGCACACAGTATAAATAGTTAAGTGGATTATTGATCATGTAATACCGGGGATCTTGTCAGCACGCAGTATAAATAGTTGAAGTGGATTATTGATCATGTAATAAGGGGATCCTGTCAGCACGCAGTATAAATTGTTGAAGTGGATTATTGATCATGTAATACAGGGGATCTGGTCAGCACACAGTATAAATAGTTCAAGTGGATTATTGATCATGTAATACAGGGGATCGGCCAGCACGCAGTATAAATAGTTGAAGTGGATTATTGATCATGTAATACCGGGGATCTTGTCAGCACACAGTATAAATAGTTCAAGTGGATTATTTATCCTGTAATACAGGGGATCCTGTCAGCACACAGTATAAATAGTTTAAGTGGATTATTAATCATGTAATACAGGGGATCTAGTCAGCATGCAGTATAAATTGTTGAAGTGGATTATTGATCATGTAATACAGGGGATCCTGTCAGCACGCAGTATAAATAGTTGAAGTGGATTATTGATCATGTAATACCGGGGATC
>CM033475.1:75075382-75409852 GCA_019447015.1 Hymenochirus boettgeri | reverse complement strand
GAGATAGATAGATAGATAGCAGAGATAGATAGATAGCAGAGATAGATAGATAGCAGAGATAGATAGATAGATAGCAGAGATATATAGATAGCAGAGATAGATAGATAGCAGAGATAGATTAGATATATAGATACATAAATAGCAGAGATAGATAGATTAGATAGATGGATAGCAGAGATAGATGGATAGCGAGATAGACGGATAGCAGAGATAGCAGAGATAGAGTGATAGCAGAGATAGATAGATATATAGCAGCGATAGATAGATAGATAGAGATAAGATAGATGGATAGCAGAGATAGATGGATAGCAGAGATAGATAGATTAGATAGATAGAGGATAGCAGAGATAGATAGATGGATAGAAGAGATAGATAGATGGATAGCAGAGATGGATGGATAGCAGAGATAGATAGATAGATGGATAGCAGGAGATAGATGGATAGCAAAGATAGATGGATAGCAGAGATGGATAGCAGAGATAGATGGATAGCAGAGATATATGGATAGATAGATGAGATAGATAGATAGATAGATGGATAGCAGAGATAGATGGATGGATAGATAGATAGATAGATGGATAGCAGAGATAGATAGATGGATAGCAGAGATAGATGGATAGCAGAGATAGATGGATAGCAGAAGATGATGGATTAGCAGAGATAGATGGATAGCAGAGATAGATAGATGAGGATAGAGGGATAGAAGAGATAGATGGATAGATAGATAGATAGATAGATAGATAGAGGGTAGCAGAGATAGATGGATAGCAGGATAGATGGATAGAGATAGATAATGGATAGATGAGAGATAAATAGTAGCAGAGATAGATAGCAGAGTAGATAGCAATATAGATAAGATAATAGAAGATAGCAAATATAGATAGATAGATAGATAGATAGATAGAATAGATAGATAGATGGATAGCAGAGATAGATGGATAGATAGATGATATAGATGATAGATAGATGATAAATAGATAGATAGCAAATATAGATTGATAGCAGAGATAGATGGATAGCAGAGATAGATGGATAGCAGAGATAGATGGATAGCAGAGATAGATGGATAGCAGAGATAGATGGATAGCAGAGATAGATGGATAGCAGAGATAGATAGATAGATAGATGAAGTAAATAAGATCGCAAAGAAAAGGGAGCAGATGTATATCAAAGGAAGGTAGAGATAGATAGATAGCAGAGATAGATAAGCAAAGATAGATATAGAGATAGATAGATAGATAGATAGCGCATAATATAGATAGATAGATAGATAGGATAGATAGATGGATAGCAGAGATAGATGGATAGATAGATGATATAGATGATTAGATAGATGATAAATAGATAGCAAATATAGATAGTAGATGGATAGCAGAGGATAGAATATAGATGCTGATAGATAGCTAGATAGATAGCAAATATAGATAGATAGCAGAGATAGATAGCAGAGATAGATTAGATAGATAGCAGAGATGATAATATATAGATACATAAATAGCAGAGATAGATAGATAGATAGATAGCAGAGATAGATGGATAGCAGAGATAGAGGATAGCAGAGATAGACGATGATAGCAGAGATAGACGGATAGCAGAGAAGATGGATAGCAGAGATAGATAGATAGATGGTAGCAGAGATAGATGATAGAGGATAAGTGGATAGAGAGAGATAGATGGATAGCGACATAGATGGATAGCAGAGTAGATTAGATAGATGGATAGCAGAGATAGATGGATAGCAGAGATAGATGGATAGCAGAGATAGATGGATAGCAGAGATAGATGGATAGCAGAGATAGATGGATAGCAGAGATAGATGGATAGCAAGAGATAGATGGATAGCAGAGATAGATAGATAGATAGATAGATAGATAGATAAATAGATAGCAGAGAGATAGATAGATAGATAGATAGATAGATAGCAAATATAGATAAGATAGATAGATAGATAGCAAATATAGATAGATAGCAGAGATAGATGGATAGATAGATGGATAGCAGAGATAGATGGATAGCAGAGATAGATGGATAGATAGATATAAGTGATAGATATATAGATGATAGATAATAGATAGATAGCAAATATAGATAGATAGATATATAGCAGAGATAGATGGATAGCAGAGATAGATAGATGGATAGCAGAGAGATGGATAGCAGAGATAGATGATATAGATGATAGATAGATAGATGATAGATAAATAGATAGATAGATAGCAAGATAGATAGATAGCAAAATAGATAGATAGATAGATCGATAGATTAGATAGATAGCAAATATAGATAGATAGATAGCAGAGATAGATAGATAGATTAGATAGATAGCAGAGAGAGAGAGATAGATAGAATATAGATAGCAGAGATAGATAGATAGATAGATAGAATACATAAATAGCAGAGATAGATAGATTAGATAGATCTATAGATAGATAGAGATTAGATAGATGGATAGCAGAGATAGATGGATAGCAGAGATAGATGGATGCAGAGATAGCGGATAGCAGAGATAGCAGAGATAGTAGAGATAGATATATAGATACATAATAGCAGAGATAGATAGATAGATAGAGATTAGATAGATGGATAGCAGAGATAGATGGATAGCAGAGATAGATTAGATAGATGGATAGAAGATAGATAGATGGATAGAAGAGATAGATAGATGGATAGCAGAGATGGATGGATAGCAGAGATAGATAGATAGATGGATAGCAGAGATAGATGGATAGCAGAGATGGATAGCAGAGATAGATGGATAGCAGAGTAGATGGATAGATAGATAGATAGATGGATAGCAGAGATAGATGGATGGATAGATAGATAGATAGAAGATAGATGGATAGCAGAGATAGATAGATGGATAGCAGAGATAGATGGATAGCAGAGCAAGATAGATGGATAGCAGAGATAGATGGATAGCAGAGATAGATGGATAGAGAGATGAGATGGATAGAGAGGATAGATGGATAGCAGAGATAGATAGATGATAGTAGATAGTAGCAAATATAGATAGATAGATGATGGATGATAGATGGATAGCAGAGATAGATGATAGATAGATGATATAGATGATAGATAGATGTAAATAGATAGATAGCAAATATAGATAGATAGATGGATAGCAGAGATAGATGATATAGATGATAGATAGATAGCTAGATAGATAGCAAATATAGATAGATAGATAGCAGAGATAGCAGAGATAGATAGCAGAGATAGATAGAGATTAGATAGATAGCAGAGATAGATAGATAGATAGATAGCAGAGATAGATGATAGCAGATAGACGGATAGCAGAGATAGATGGATAGCAGAGATAGATAGATAGATGGATAGCAGAGATAGATGGATGATAGATAAATAGATAGCAGAGAGATAGATAGATAGATAGATAGATAGATAGATAGATAGATAGATAGCAAATATAGATAAGATAGATAGATAGCAAATATAGAAGATAGATAGCAGAGATGATGGATAGATAGATGGATAGCAGAGATAGATGGATAGATAGATATATAGATGATAGATAGAGATAGATAAATAGATAGATAGCAAATATAGATGATAGATAGATAGATAATAGCAGAGATAGTTGGATAGATAGACGGATAGCAGAGATAGATAGATGGATAGCAGAGAGATGGATAGCAGAGATAGATGATATAGATGATAGATAGATAGATGATAGATAAATAGATAGATAGATAGCAGAGAAGATAGCAAATATAGATAGATAGATAGATCGATAGATTAGATAGATAGCAAATATAGATAGATAGATAGATAGCAGAGATAGATAGATAGATAGCAGAGATAGATAGATAGATAGCAGAGATAGATAGATAGCAGAGATAGATAGATACAGAGATGAGATCAAAGATAGAGAGATATAGATAGACAGAATAGATAGATAGCAGAGATAATAGTATATAGATACATAAATAGCAGAAGATAGATAGAGATAGATGGATAGCAGAGATAGATGGATAGCAGAGTAGACGGATAGCAGAGATAGCAGAGATAGATGGATAGCAGAGATAGATAGATATATAGCAGCGATAGATAGATAGATAGAGATTAGATAGATGGATAGCAGAGATAGATGGATAGCAGAGATAGATAGATTAGATAGATAGATGGATAGCAGAGATAGATAGAAGGATAGAAGAGATAGATAGATGGATAGCAGATGGATGGATAGCAGAGATAGATAGTAGATAGGATAGCAGGAGAGATAGATGGATAGCAAAGATAGATGGATAGCAGAGATGGATAGCAGAGATAGATGGATAGCAGAGATATATGGATAGATAGATAGATAGATAGATAGATGGATAGAGAGATAGATGGATGGATAGATAGATAGATAGATGGATAGCAGAGATAGATAGATGGATAGCAGAGATATAGTGGATAGCAGAGATAGCAGAGATAGATGGATAGCAGAAATAGATGGATAGCAGAGATAGATGGATAGCAGAGATAGATAGATAGCAGAGATAGATGGATAGCAGAGATGAGATAGATAGATAGTAGATAGATAGATGGATAGCAGAGATAGATGGATAGCAGAGATAGATGGATAGCAAAGATAGATAGATGGATAGATGATAGATAAATAGATAGCAGAGATAGATAGCAGAGATAGATAGCAATATAGATAAGATAGATAGATAGATAGCAAATATAGATAGATAGATAGATAGATAGTAGTAGATAGATAGATGGATAGCAGAGATAGTGGATAGATAGATGATATAGATGATAGATAGATGATAAATAGATAGATAGCAAATATAGATAGATAGAGGATAGCAGATAGATGATATAGATGATAGATAGATAGCTAGATAGATAGCAATATAGATAGATAGATAGCAGAGATAGATAGATTAGATAGATAGCAGAGAGAGATAGATAGATAGATATATAGATACATAATAGCAGAGATAGATAGATAGATAGATAGATAGATAGATAGATAGCAGAGATAGATGGATAGCAGAGATAGATAGATAGTAGAGATAGATGGATAGCAGAGATAGAGTAGCAGAGATAGCTGAATAGAGATAGGACGGATAGCAGAGATAGATAATAGAGGATAGCAGAGATGACAGAGATAGATAGTGGATAGCAGAGATAGAGATAGATATAGATAGTAGAGGATAGATGGATAGCAGAGATAGATGGATAGATAGATGATAGATAAATAGATAGCAGAGATAGATAGATAGCAGAGATAGATAGCAAATATAGATAAGATAGATAGATAGATAGATAGCAAATATAGATAGATAGATAGATGGATAGATAGATGGATAGCAGAGATAGATGGATAGATAGATGATATAGATGATAGATAGATGATAAATAGATAGCAAATATAGATAGATAGATGGATAGCAGAGATAGATGATATAGATGATAGATAGATAGCTAGATAGATAGCAAATATAGATAGATAGCAGAGATAGATAGCAGAGATAGATTAGATAGATAGCAGAGATAGATAGATATATAGATACATAAATAGCAGAGATAGATAGATAGATAGATAGCAGAGATAGATGGATAGCAGAGATAGATGGATAGCAGAGATAGACTGATAGCAGAGATAGACGGATAGCAGAGATAGATGGATAGCAGAGATAGATTAGATAGATGGATAGCAGAGATAGATGGATAGCAGAGATAGATGGATAGCAGAGATAGATGGATAGCAGACATAGATGGATAGCAGAGATAGATTAGATAGATGGATAGCAGAGATAGATGGATAGCAGAGATAGATAGATAGATAGATAGATAGATAGATAAATAGATAGCAGAGAGATAGATAGATAGATAGATAGATAGATAGCAAATATAGATAAGATAGATAGATAGATAGCAAATATAGATAGATAGCAGAGATAGATGGATAGATAGATGGATAGCAGAGATAGATGGATAGCAGAGATAGATGGATAGATAGATATATAGATGATAGATATATAGATGATAGATAGATGATAGATAAATAGATAGATAGCAAATATAGATAGATAGATAGATATATAGCAGAGATAGATGGATAGATAGATGGATAGCAGAGATAGATAGATGGATAGCAGAAAGATGGATAGCAGAGATAGATGATATAGATGATAGATAGATGATATAGATAGATAGATAGATAGCAGAGATAGATAGCAAATATAGATAGATAGATAGATCGATAGATTAGATAGATAGCAAATATAGATAGATAGCAGAGATAGATAGATAGATTAGATAGATAGCAGAGAGAGAGAGATAGATAGATTAGATAGATAGCAGAGATAGATAGATAGCAGAGATAGATAGATATATAGATACATAAATAGCAGAGATAGATAGATTAGATAGATAGATCTATAGATAGATAGAGATTAGATAGATGGATAGCAGAGATAGATGGATAGCAGAGATAGACGGATAGCAGAGATAGCAGAGATAGATGGATAGCAGAGATAGATAGATATATAGATACATAAATAGCAGAGATAGATAGATAGATAGATAGAGATTAGATAGATGGATAGCAGAGATAGATGGATAGCAGAGATAGATTAGATAGATAGATGGATAGCAGAGATAGATGGATAGCAGAGATAGATAGATTAGAGAGAGATGGATAGCAGAGATAGATGGATAGCAGAGATAGATGGATAGCATAGATAGATAATAGAGATAGATAGATAGCAGAGATAGTTAAATATCAGAGATAGATAGATAGCAGAGATACAGATAGAAGAGATAGATAGATAGCAGAAATAGATAGATAGATAGCAGAGATAGATATAGATAGATAATAGGGATAGATAGCAGAGATAGATAGACAGATAAAAGAGATAGATAGATAGATAGATAGCAAAGAGAGATAATATAGATAGATAGATAGATAGATAGATAGAAAAATATCAGAGCTAGATAGATAGACAGATAGCAGAGATAGATAGATAGCAGCGATAGATAGATAATAGAGGTAGATAGATAATAGAGATAGATAGATAGATAGATAATAGAGATAGATAGATAGATAGCAGAGATAGATAGATAGATAGCAGAGATAGATAGATAATAGAGATAGATAGCAGAGATAGATAGACAGATAGAAGAGATAGATAGACAGATAGCAAAGAGAGATAATATATAGATAGATAAATATCAGAGATAGATAGACAGATAGCAAAGATAGATAGATAGCAGAGATAGATAGATAGCAGAAATAGATAGATAGCAGAGATAGATAGCAGCGATAGAAAGATAGATAGATAGCAGAGATAGATAGACAGAGAAGAGATAGATAAATAGATAGCAGAGATAGATAATATAGATAGATACATATCAGAGATAGATTGATAGATAGCAGAGATAGATAATATAGATAGATAGATACATATCAGCGATAGATAGATAGCAGAGATAGATAGATAATAGAGATAGATAAGAGATAGATAGATAGCAGAGATATATAATATAGATAGATAGATAAATATCAGAGATAGATAGATAGACAGATAGAAGAGATAGCAGAGATAGATAGATAGATAGATAGCAGAGATAGATAGATAGACAGATAGAAGAGATAGATAGATACATAATATAGATAGACAGCAGAGATAGATAAATAGCAGAGGTAGGTAGATAGATAGATAGATAGATAGATAGATGGAGTGATAGATAGATAGATGGAGAGATAGATAGACAAACAGAGATAGATAGACAAACAGAGATAGATAGATAGCAGAGATAGATAGATAGCAGAGATAGACGGATAGATAGCAGAGATAGATAGATAGATGATAGATAGATAGATAATATAGATAGATAGCAGAGATAGATAAATAGCAGAGATAGATAGATAAATAGCAGAGATAGATAGACAGATAGAAGAGATAGATAGATAGATAGATAATATAGATAGATAGATAGCAGAGATAGATAAATAATCTATATAATCTATATATAATATATTTAGATCCAAGTGCACTCATCCAAAATAACATACTACTATATCCAGGTGCCTCCAGGTCACACAGCTCCCATTTACCAGATGTCCTGATGAAGACGTCCTGCGAGTCGTCGAAACGTTGAATAAAAAGTGATTTGACTTCACAAATAACAGTGTGCCCAGGAGTTATATTGGATTTTGAAGTTATAATCTATATATAAAATATATAATCTAGATCATAGTTAGGGCCCTGCTGGGAAGAGTCTACCTTGACGTGGTAGCAGCAGGGCTTACAAATCTTTTGGCCAACATCTTTTTTACATTAGAAAGTAGGGCTTAAGTAGTGTATAAATAACCATTTTCAAAAAAATTATGAAATTTACCACGCCCACGCGCTAAGCCACACCCACAGACCAAGCCACACCCACTTTCTCTGAATTGAGAAATCCAGTCAGATGACTAGCGAAACTTCAAGTCCAGTTGATCTAATTGACCTCTCAATCATATGTCGGTCGCAAAAGAAGAATGGGAAAGGCGGCTCCGGGAATATTGATTGAATGTCGCAGATCATTCAGAGGGCAAGTATGGGCACCTTTATTGTCACATGCCCCCCCCTTCATGCAGACAAACAAGGATGTGACTGCTGACATTACAACTGATTGATTGCTATTTCACCTACTGCCTCATCTGCACATGCTCAAGCTTATAAAAAGCTTTGAGCAAAGGGGGGAGGCAGATACCTCTGCCAGAAAGGACTAGAACTTGCCCTTTAAGGCTGGGTACACACCAGCAGATATTTTCAGCCGACCGATCCACGGCACTTTCGGTCGGTTGGACGAAAATATCTGGTGTGGGGTGGCTGGCCACGACCAACCTCGATCGTCCAGATAGGGTAAATCCCGATTGATTGCGTGGTTCCCTATGGGACCGCATGGTAGATTGCACAAAATGTATACCCAGCCTAAGTTATGTCTGTTGTCTCTACATTGCAAAGGTTTAGAATTGGCTGTAAAAAAAACCCAAACAATTCTATTCAGGAATATCATCTGTCAGGAAAGTGTGTAGTGACTTGGCAATAATGGGTTAACTATTGGTATTAGTTCTTGCAAAGGACCAATAAAAATACCATTCCACCCTGGAACAGTCCTATTGTTTATATTACAATTAGTGAAGCATGGAACCTGATCTTTTCCAGACAGTGTGGCGCCGAATTCTCTTCAGCTAGGGGTCTGGTGGGTACCCTAAGAGGTCATTTTAAGGACAACCATACATGTAAAATAAATGTATTTCAGTATTGGAATATGTAAGACAGAAACCAATATTATACTTGTGAATGGAAAAGTAGGCCCACTAAAATGATACCCAACATGGAGCCCTTATTACCTTGCCAAGGCAAGTTATTAATATCTTGGGAAATATGGATTACACACAGGTCATGTTTGGTATTGGAGGAATTGATAATTAATACAGGAGAGGAATATGTGGTCAATAACCAATACAATGTACATATCTACATTTATATGGAATCTGCCTAACTGAGGGGGAATGAATGCTTTTGGCTAGTCGTAAATCTGGACATTCCTAGACACTCCCACCTCCTGCATAGCCAGAGAAGGGGGTGGTTCATGAAATGGTTTAAAAATCCTTGTAGCCCCTATAACTGTGTTCATACTGAGGGGACATGCTAAAACCGTGTGTATGGACCCGATGTTTCTTCCCGCCCCGGGATACAGGACTTCTTCTAGTGAGTAGGGTCTGTGAATATTTTTAGCCTTTTTATTTTATATAACTGTTGTACCTATTGTATGTCATTTTATTATAACACCATTTCCTTTTTTTTTGTATTATATGCACTGTCCACCTTTTGGAATATTAAATCTAAAATTTAATAAGTTTTGTCTTTGATGCTCTAAAAGAACTCAGTTAGCCTCTGATAAGTTTATATGTGGTTGAATGGAGTGTTTTGCAGTGTAAATGCTAATTAACTCTGTGACTGCTTGTGAAGGACTGTTGCTAATTAACCAGTTAGTTGCTGGAGTGAATGGTGCAGTGTTAACCATTTAGCTGCCAGGACAGGGGTGTGCATAGTCAGTGAGAGTCAAGAGTGTTTTTAGGCATCTTTAAGGCTAAAGTGGTGGCAGCTTGTACCGATTGATTGGTCAGATCACATGCTCAGCAAACAGGCGTTCATGACAAATTGGCTGGCAGTGTGTGGGATAAATTCTTTTTTATTAGAGCATTAGTGCTTGGATTAAGTATTTAACCCTTGTATTAAAGAACTGTATACTTGCGAGGGTATCAGTCCTCAAAGACATACTCAGTGCATTTACTTTTAAAAGACATACGTACAAACAGTTGTTTCCCCCCTTCTCTGTTTTTCTTTTCTATCTTTTATTTGGCAAGGTTAGCTGAGGATGGCAACCTTTTAACTTTGGATCTTCTCAGCATGAGAATACTACAGTGCAGGAAGACCGTACTTCGTCCCTGCAAAAGGATTTACAAATGTTGGGTTCAGATGACCCACAGCTACGTCATCAATTGATCTTGCAGCATCAGGAGAGAGCTGAATGGCAAGCCCAGCGGGAAGCAGTTGAACGGCAAATAGCGTGAAATGGAAGCCACAGCAGCTGAGCGGCAAGCACCGAGATAAAATGAAGCAGCAGCCGCAGACCGTGCATTTCAATTGGAGTTGGCAAAGGTCCAGCACCAGACCCAATCTCCACAGTCCAGTGAGTCCAGAGAGGGTCCGTTTGCTTTGCATGGTTCAACCAAGTTTCCTGTCATGGACAATGATAGCAATTTGGACACTTTTTTGTTAAGTTTTGAAAAGTGCTGCAGACAGTATCAGTTGCCACATGAGCAGTGGGCAAGATACTTGACACCTGGATTAAAAGGCAAAGCCTTAGATGCCTTTGTTGAACTACCACCAGAGCTTGATGAGGACTTTGAGGCTTTGAAACAGGCTCTGATTAAGAAGTTTAACCTCACGCCAGAGGTGTATCGCAAAAAGTTTCGGGCATTGCAGAGAGGTCCCACTGACAGCTACTCAGATGTTGTGAGTAATGTGAGATCCAGTTTTCGCCAGTGGATTGAAGGACTGACGGTTTCCAAATTTGAGAAGCTGGAGGATCTTATGGTAATGGATCAGTTCCTTAATATCTGTCCTGGAGATGTGCGACAGTTTGTATTGGATCGGGAGCCAAAAACAGCGCAAAAAGCAGCAGAAGTCGCAGACTCCTATGCAGCCAACAGGGTGCCAACATATCCAAAAGGTACAACTCTACAAAGATCACCCAGCTGGAAGGATCGTCACCACAGGTAAGCAGCACTGCAGAATGTCAAGGCTGGTGAGAATTTGTCTGGAAGGCCCAGTGTGAGCGTAAACCATGGAGATACACGCAGATGTTTTATATGTAACCAGACGGGACATGTAAGAGCTTCCTGTCCAGAAAGAAAGGGACCAGTGTCACCTGTCAATCCAGTGGTAATGCTCGTATCTGGTAAGACAGAGAATTTATGTCATCATATGCAGACTGTGACTGTGGGAGATAAAGTTACCCAGGGGTTACTGGACTCAGGAGCTAAATTGTCTCTGGTGTGCCCAGAGATAATTAACTTTGGGGACATTATTCCTGGGAAAACTTTTTTGGTAAAGGGAGTGGGTGGGAGTCATCTACGGGTGCCTGTGGCTAATATTTACTTGGATTGGGGTGTGGGGAGAGGTCTGACGGAAGTGGGGATATCCAATGAAATTCCTGTCAATGTGTTACTGGGGAATGATTTGGGGAGAATGGTCTCTGCTTTTGTGCCAAATGATCTGGACTAAGTTCAGCCGTGCTAGAGTGTGACCACCCACTGCAATCAGTAAAGGGAACAGGTAACAAGGGGCAAGGTAACTGGGAGGGAGGGCTGAGAGACCAGAGCAGATGTCCATCAGTGCCAGAACCAGTATTGCCTAACTGTGTGAATGGGGAGAGAGAGGGGGATCCCCAAGTTCACTCTCTGGTAGAGTCAGGTATAGTACCTGTAGGTAGGGATTGTCACAGTAGCTGGGAGGGAGGGCTGAGAGACCAGAGTAGGTGTGAGTCAGCGCCAGAACCAGTACTGTCTACATGTGTGAATGTAGAGGGGGAAGGAAAGTATCCCCTGGGTGTTGTACTAAGTACCCATAGTAGAGAGGGATTTCCAGAGTAGGATCCCTGATCCTGTGCCCAATCTGCCTGAGGTCCTGGATAGCAGTCAGGAATTCGTGCAGGAGTGTGTGGGGCAGGTGGTAAGGACTCAGAGCAGGGTCCTAATGGAGGTTTCCACTCAGACTGAGGGAGAAGACTGTAGCTGTGGGCATGCGGTAGCGCCAGTACCAACCTCAATGGTGGGTGGAGAAGGAATAGGAAGGGTTAAAGAGGGACAGCTTACTGAGCTAAGAGTGTCCCAGGTAGATGAAAAGAAGGTAGCTATCCCTGAGGACAAAACCATACCATTAACAGTCACTGGTTTGCCCCAGTCTAAGAGGGAGCAGGGATATGGTGAGCAGGAAGGCAAGGAAAGGGTTAAGAGTGGCCAGGATCTGTCTGAGTTTAGACCCAGGGGATGGGGAACTTTAGACCCACAGGATACAGGTAGCAGTGAGGATAAAGGAGGATCTGTCCAACAGGAGAGTGTATCAGAGGGAGGACAGATGCCTGTGGTTAGGAGTGGCTGGGTACAGTCCCCTACATATCACTGTACTCCAGGTGGTGAATACAGAACTGTACCTGTCAGCACACAGAGTGGTCACACAGATGGTAGTGTGGGTGGTTTGCTCTCTATATCAGAGTGTGTACAGACTGAGCATCAAGAGGTTAACCAGTCTACTTGGGTGAGTGAATGTGAAGAGGATGGTGGTTTTGTAAAAATGTGCAGGTGGAATCACACCTGATTATGGACGCAGTGGAGGTGACCTGTGAGTCACAACCCGTGCGCCAATTTTAAAGGGGGAGGTGTCAGGAAAGTGTGTAGTGACTTTGCAAGAACTAATACCAATAGTTTACCCATTCTTGCCAAGGACCAATAAAAATACCATTCCACCCTGGAAAAGTCCTATTGTTTATATAAGGTTTTGGACAGGCCTTTAGCCTGGTCGGACTTGGGATGGGGGATGGTGACCGCTCAGTCCTGGGATGCTGGGGAGAATAAGGTCCTCAGCATCCTAGTTCTTATTGGCTGATAGCCAACTTGCAAATGTGGCTGGGCCCCAGAGACAAGTGGGTATTGGCCAGCCAAATCCCAGGGGTGGGGTCCTTAGGGAATAAAAACAGGGTTCCGTCCGTGTCCCCCCCCCCCCTCAGCCAGCAGTTCTTGGATACCTGAAGTGCAGCTGATCGAAGATGTCAAGTACAGCAGAGCGGATAGCGGACTGGATTCGGCGAGCGGAGGATCCACTACAGGCAGAGAGAACACTGGCGGAGTTCCTGTCGGCAGCATCAGCCCCTGAAGCAAGCCGGGAAGTTCGGGAGGCGGAGCAACGTCACTTCATGCGGACGGGAGCCGACAGTGAGCTGTACAAACACACTGACAGCAGGGGTATGTCGGCTCCCATGGAAACCCAAGACGCCGGATCGGAAGAGGCAGCCAATCCGGACTCAGAGGAGGCGGGTCAACGGCCAGCAATGAGAACCTTGGCAAGAAGCAGAGGAGCTGCTAAAGCAGCTAGCAGCAAGAGCCTCAAGCGGAGGCAATCCAGAAGTCAGCCTGGGAAGGCTGTTGGGGGCAAAAACAGGTGCAGGGAGACTGTCAAAGGTTCCCTGTGGCCATCTATGTCCCCTCCTGCAGCTACTAATCACAGCATGGCAGCATCAAAGAGAAGGGCTGTCTCACTTCCATCACAAGCTAGCCAGACTGCTGATGCAAGTAGGTCTGCTAGCACAGCACAGAGCTTGTCACTCGCTTCTCCCCTCCTCCAATCCCTTCTTCTATTTCTACAGGTAATGCCTCAACACTGAGTTACTCACCAGCGGCCACAACATCAGGCACAACCAACAGAGGCTTCAGCATCTGCCACTTTCAGCATGCCTACTCCTGGGCCAGCGTCCGTACAAGCAGCAGCGAATTTACAGCAGTCCCAGTCGGAGATAGATATTGCAAAGGCCGCAGGTAATCCCAATGATCCGTTCGCAAATATAAGGGAGGCATTTAAGACGCTCTCTAATGCTTTTAATTTGTTACAATTTCCTGTTAATGCTACGAATAATGGTCAGGTACCGAATTGTAATGTTAGTACTCCATCCCCCATTTTAAAGGAGGATGTTCAGAAAGATGCTACTGCAGCTGAGCTTAACAAAAAGGTTATAGATGAGAGTAGTACAGGTTTAAACATTAAGGGTGTTCCAGAGACCTGTTGTCAGGATGTGATGACCTGCGTGAGTACTCCTTTAGGATTACATTTACCCACGGCAGTAAGGGAAAAAAATCATAAAAGGTGATTACGTCGATATACTTTCCTTACTGCCGTCTGTAAAAGAATTTTACAGAGGAGGACAGAAGGAGGCCAGTGGCATGTACCTTTCCCAACTGGCTTCAATCATTTAGTATCTATGCTAAAGCTATAACTACGTCTAAACCTGACCTTGGCCCCTCACTATTTAACTCAATACTTAGACATTGTGCTCGAGGCTTATAAGGGTTATGGCGGAATAGCTTGGCTGTTGTATGATGAAAAATTCAGACAAAAGAAGTCAGTCCATCCGAATGTTTCTTGGGGTACAAAGGATGTTGATTTATGGCTCACTATGTTAGCCGCAAAACCAAGTATTTTCCCTAATCCAGTTTTTTCAAATTCTGGAAAAGCGGTTCAGGTTCCAAGCCGAGTAAATTCATGTTGGGCGTTTAATGAATCCTCGTGTAAGTGGCAGGCAAATTGCAGATACAAACACGAGTGTTCGGTATGCAGCAGAGCGCACCCTGCTTTTCGCTGCATCAGAAAATTCAGTCCCTACATCAGACAAACCAGAGACTCCCAATTCAAAGCTGAATACCCCAGTGAGCTGGTTAAAAATGCAGCAGTGGCTAGAGGCCTATCCAAACCGGCAGAAGGCTTCACTAATTGAAGCCGGATTTTGGTTTGGTTTTTGGATTCCCCTTGAAAATATTAGACCCACGTTGATTGTCCCAGATAATTTGAAATCAGTTAGGCTTCATCCTGATATGGTTAGGCCCAAAATCCAAAAAGAGCTTTCACTTGGTAGAATAGCTGGCCCTTTTGTTCAATTTCCTTTCCCAAAATTTAAAATTTCACCATTAGACTTAGTGCCTAAAAAAGAAAAGGGGAGTTATCGCTTAATTCACCATCTCTCCTTTCCATCTGGAGACTCGGTAAATGATGGCATCAGTGACGACTTATGCTCAGTGTCATATGCGTCATTTGATTCAGCCTTAGAGCTTTTGCGACAATGTGGCAAGGGAGCTTTGTTAGCCAAATCTGATGTCGATGCAGCTTTTAGATTGCTCCCGATACATCCGGACTGTCAGTGGACATTAGGTTTTCATTTTGAAGGACTTTATTATTTTGATAAATGTTTGCCAATGGGCTGCTCGCTGTCCTGTTTCTATTTTGAAGTTTTCGCAAGCTTCTAGTTTGGGCAGTTAGATTAGAGTCAGGTTCTCCCCAAGTCATCCATGATTTAGATGATTTTTTATTTATTGGTCCCGCCAGTACAAATACCTGTGAAACATTATTGAATACCTTCCTTTGGTTAGCAGGGCAATTTGGTGTCCCGATAGCAGCAAATAAAACAGTATCACCATGTACTCTCATTCAATTTCTAGGAATTGAAATTGATTCTGAGCTTATGCAATTCAAGCTACCTCAGAAAAAGCTTGCAAATTTAATTAATAGAGCTCTATCGTCCAAGAAAATACAACTAAAGGAACTACAGTCACTATTGGGCCATCTTACCTTTGCTACCCGGGTTCTGCCGGCAGGCAGAACATTTAATATAAGGATGATAGATCTAACTGTAGGAGTTACTAACCCTTCCCATCATATTCCAATATCAGCAGAATGTAAGGAGGATTTAAAGATTTGGCAAGAATTCTTAAAAAATTTTAATGGCCAGACTTGTTGGCAGCAAGAATTTGAGGATAGTGAGTCAATGCAGCTCTTTACTGATGCAGCAGCATCAGTTGGATACAGAGCCTTTTTTAACGGTCAAGGTCCGTATGAAAGTGGCTGGAAAAATGGTCAGAATCAGGGCTGACCAAGAATCTGGTATTATTGGATTTTTTTCCCATCATAGTTGCCATAGAATTATGGGGTGCACAACTGGCAAATAAAAGAATTCTGTTCAGATGCGATAATATGGGGGTGGTCCAGGTAATAAACGGCCTTTCATCCAAATCTCCTCCAGTTCTCAGACTGCTTAGGCATCTGGTTTTGAGATCCCTACAGTTCAACTTTTGGTTTTTAAAGCGAAGCACATTCGAGGTGTAGACAATAAAACAGCAGATTGTTTTCTCGATTTCAGTTTGCTGCATTTTGGGAACTGGAGAAGCAAGGGAGTCAACGGGCTTGTTATGTCCGAGCTATTTATGGGAGTTGATTTAGGACCCCTTAAAAAAGCACCGTTGGATTCCCTATCGACGAAAACCTGGAATGAGTATATATCTGCTTGGAAAGCTTGGGTTCAGTTTAAAGCCCAGAGCTAATTATCTGTACATTTATCGGATAGCAATCTTCTCGTTTGTTTTCTATTAAATTATCTGTCAGCTAATTATTCACTATCTTATATGAAGAAAAGATTAGCAGGGATTTCATTCATCCTAAAATTATTAGGCGAACATGACTTTACTCGATCCTTCCTTTTGAAATTTTTTTAAAGGTCTAGCAAAAGCTAAGAAGTCTCCCGATTCTAAGCGCCCTATTACCCTCCCCCTACTAGAAAAATTGATAGGCATTTTACCCCAAGTTTGTTTTGATGAATATGAGACTACGCTATTTAGGTGCCTTTTTGTTTTAACCTTCTTCGCAGCCCTGCGGGTGAGCGAGGCAGTTTCCCCTAGTAAAATCTGTCCGGGGGGATTGGAGGTTGAGAGTGTTTATTTAGTGCAAGAAAAGCTCTGCATCAACATAAAACAATCCAAGATCGATAGAATGGGAAAAGGATTAGTGTCATGGTTGGGTTCCTTTGCTATCACAGAGTTATGTCCCATCCAGTCGTTCCTATCATTTAAGGCACTTCGCCCTACGTCACCTGGCCCCCTTTTCATTCATAGGGACAAGTCATTTGTTTCAAGATTTCAATTTGCCAAGGTCCTAAGCCATTGTTTGGGAGCATTGGATATTCCTGAAAAGGAATTTAGAACCCATTCATTTCGTATTGGTGCCGCCACCCACGCATCTTTACTGGGTTATAATGCGACAACCATAAAACAGATAGGTAGGTGGCGATCGGACAAATACAAAAGCAATGTTCGCCCAGAGCATGTTCTCATCAATTGAATTATCTTTTGCAGGTGGGTTACTCAGTGTTTGGATAGTGGGACATTCTTTTGTTTACTGGTCCAATCGCAGAGCGTCAAATCGGGTCTACGGATGTTACCTTAATCCAGAGTCAAAATTCACTGGATGGGTTTACGAGGCCTGAATTTGGATAATTTAGTTCCTGTTTTAACACAGTTGTTAGTTAAATGGGGTTACCCAGACATAATTTTTATTCATTTAGGAGGGAATGAAATAGGTAAAATGTCGACCATTTCTTTGATTAACAAAATGAAAAGGGACATTGCCCATATTCGGTTGTTCCTGCCAGATGTTATCTTAGTGTGGTCAGAAATTATCCCACGTTTAATATGGTTAACAAGATCACTAAAGGCCCTAGAGAAGAACAGGCGTAAAATTAACCTGGCCATAAGTAAGTTTGCAAAGTCTTTGCATTTCTGCACACACCGGCACAAAGATCTTGAGGGTGGTGATTTAGGCCTGTATCGGGAAGATGCAATTCTTTTGTCCGATATTGGTTTAGATATTTTTAATCTCGGCCTTCAATCGGCGATTGAAAAGGCCTTGGCATGGAAGGGGTCAAGTTCAATTTAATGGGTTAAATGATCTTGACGTGGCCATTTTTCAGTTAATGTTGAAATTTTTAGGCTCCTGGCTTACTTGAATTTAAACAAAAACAAGGTTAGTTTGAGGCACAGGATACACAAGTAACTAGTCCCAAAGGACCAGGGTGCAGGTACTATAACTAATGAATAATATATGAAACAGGAAAGAAGAAGAAAAGTACCGCACTCAATAATT
The DNA here is from genome assembly GCA_019447015.1 of Hymenochirus boettgeri. NCBI lineage: Eukaryota > Metazoa > Chordata > Amphibia > Anura > Pipidae > Hymenochirus > Hymenochirus boettgeri. Next base: position 75,391,598 of record CM033475.1, on the reverse strand, counting down.
CTGTATATAAGTAAAAGCCCTTTATTGGTAGACCCTTAAGGGTCAAAAATGGGGGTACACATATAGAAATAGATAAGGATTAAAATTCTAAAAACATATCACAACTCGATATTTAACCTCTACACATCAATATAGCAAGTGCACAGAGTCCTTTCCCAACAGTCATAAAGTCCAGTACCTACTTAGCTGTGCTGCATAAGTAGCGACACAACATCGGGGTGTCCCGATGAGTAGGGGGGAGCTCATGTAGAGGAAATACCACAGAACCAGATATTGAGAACGCTGAACGCGTTTCGTCCAAACGGACTTTCTCAACAGCGTGCTGGAACCGGCAACGAGGACGCTCTAAATGGAGCACACGTGCATCATGACGTATGAACGTGATGACGCCATCGCGCGACTGCCTGTGGCGCGCATTAGTGACGTGGCGGTAACCCGAGTGGCAGAACAGTCCATAGCCGCAACTAACACTAGAGGGGGCAATGTCTCAAGTGAAAAGTAGTCACCGGTCCGAAGTCATGGATCATAAAACTGGCCAATAGAATGTAGCACATATAAAAGACACACAAAATTACCAAAATGTCAGACATAGTTTCAAGTCAAGTCAAGTCAAGTCAAGTCTCAGCATGTTATCAGATATAAATACACAAACAAAGCGTACATAGAGCCCAATGCGTGCAAAAGATGTAAAATGTTATGATACTGTATTACGCAAAAGTTCAAGAAGGAACAAAGTCCAAATAATCCAGGTAAGTAAAGCATAAATCCTGATCAAAATAAATCAGGAGATGTTCCCACTCGAAAGTCCAGGTAAGTAATCTCCAAGGATATCCAGATAGGTATAAGAACACAGCGCGTATTTAAATACTTGGTGGTTAGTACCAATAAATATATATATATAATCATGGAATGATGATACCAGTGTGTATGTAATATGGACATACAATGGTCGTCGAAAGGGACAAAGGTACAATGAAGTATAATCCAGATGAGGGTCTATACCAAATATCTGGCAAGGAGAGTTATATATCAAACATCCAAAAAGAAGAAGAAAGGAATCCACAGGATAATCCAAAAGACAATCCAAGCGACAATCCAGTGTCCAAAATTATCCAAACTTATGAATTCGAGGTTCATGTAGGAAACAGGAAGAAGTGGGGCCCCACTCCATTTATAATATTCCAAAAATTGTAGAGAGATATTCCATTCTCTCTTTTTGTCCCTCCAGCCGAGTTGATAAATTTACTGCAATAAAAGATCTATATTTATTTTGTAGAAAGTTGGCCCTAAAGGCTTTCTTCCATTCTGAACATGATGACAACTTGGACACATTGCTTTCTCTTCTTGAACAGGAACCACCATCCCATCATAGCAGTAAGTTTAAACATAGGTCCACCTTCTGTCCACCCTTGTCTGATTTTCCCAACATCAATGTTTTCTATCATAATACTATATTGGAGATTGAAAAAATCTTAGAAACCAGCCAACCTATTTATAATCTCTCCAAGCCAGAATGGCTGGCACTTAAAGAAATAAAAAATTGGAATGATGTTGTGATTAAACCATCGGACAAGGGTGGTAACATAGTTATTTGGCCGGATGATCTTTACAGGAAAGAGGCTGCACGACAACTGTCCAATAAGGATAACTATCGCTTGTTGCCATCTGACCCTACAGAATTTTTTCGTAAGAAGCTCTCTGCTCTTATCGACGATGCACTCGAGGAACTTGTTATTACTGAGAAAGAGGCCCGTTTTTTACAAGTGGACTATCCGGTGACCCCTACCCTGTACCTTCTACCGAAGATACACAAAAACATCCAGCAACCTCCAGGTAGGCCAATCATTTCGGGCATTGGTAGCCTTAATGAGAATCTATGTGTATTCATTGACCATCATCTCCAACCACATGTCACCTCATTAGACTCTTACATCAGAGATACTAATGACCTTATTCACAAACTACAGGGCTTATCCATCTCCCCAGGCAGTTATCTGGTGACATGTGATGTGGAATCTCTATATACCATTATTGAACACACAACAGGGATTAGCGCAGTGGGTTACTTTCTTCAAACTGAGGAAAAAGGGCTTACAGGGAGACATCGATTTATTCTTTGTCTCTTAGACTTTGTTCTTAGACATAATTTCTTCTTGTTTGACCGTGCCTTTTATTTACAACAAAGAGGTACCGCGATGGGTGCCCGTTGCGCTCCATCGTACGCCAACCTTTTTCTTGGTTGGTGGGAAAGGGAGTGTGTCTTCACTGAGGACCTACTACTTTTCACCACTTTTGTGGAAATATGGTATCGTTACATAGACGATATTTTTTTTGTCTGGAGTGGCACCAAGGAGCTTTTGTGTGACTTTATAAAAATTCTTAACACCAATACTTTTAATATATATCTCACACATAACATCTCTTCCAAAAATGTGGAATTTCTGGACATCTGTATCTCCTTGGATAATGACAAGCTCATCACTTCACTATATCGTAAACCCACAGCCAGCAATGCATTATTGCATTATACCAGTGCACACCCACTTTCTCTTAGAAGTTCGATACCAAGGGGACAGTTCCTTAGAATTCGTAGGAACTGCACCCGTGATACTGACTTCCGTACGGCATCTAAAGAACTCTGTCAGAGATTCCATAATAGGGGCTATCCTAGGAGATTGATTAATCAGGAATATCAGAGGGCAGCACATCTCACCCAGTCTGAGTTACTTAAACCTAAAAAATCCAACTCTGACACAGAGATCATACGCTATATTACCACCTATGGCAGAGAATGGGATGGGCTAAGCAATGCACTAATCTTGGCATATAATTAAGAACGATTCTCTTGTTGGCAGATATCTTACAGACAAACCATCTATGACCGCTCGAAAATGTTGCAGCTTAGCTGATATGGTGACTAGTAGCCACTATGTTCGAAAGACCTGTGAAAAAAACAGAGGTGGCTCGTTGGCCGGTACCCATCCATGTGGGAATTGTAGCTATTGCCAGTTTATGTTGAAAACAACGGAGGTACGAGACTCTAGGGGTTCAAAGAGTTATATGTTGACACAGTACTTTAACTGTAGGACTGAGGGGGTGATCTATGCCATTAGATGCCCCTGTCTGCTGCTATATGTAGGTAAGATCCAGCAAAAGTTAAAACAGAGACCAGCCAAACATCTATCTGACATAAGACTGGCTGACAGACATAGACTTGAGGGGAAGACTTTGACCTCAGTGGCTGCACATTTCCTGTCGACACATGGGGGGTCCTACAAAGACCTTAAATGTTTTGGCCTTGATAAGGTTAATCTGACACTTCGGGGTGGCGATCTGAATAAGAGACTACTCTGCAGAGAAAGCCGATGGATATACTGTCTTAAAACGATCCAACCAGGAGGACTAAATGAACAGTTAGACTTCACTCCCTTTTTGTGACAGCATGATCTATCTTTGACTAAGTTAGTATGCCTTTGATATATTTGTTTATTTTCCAGATAGTTTTTAGAAATTTCTCAAGAAATCTATATGGAATATCTCTCTACAATTTTTGGAATATTATAAATGGAGTGGGGCCCCATTTATGGAGAGATTATAAATAGGTTGGCTGGTTTCTGAGATTTTTTCAATCTCCAATATAGTATTATGATAGAAAACATGATGTTGGGAAAATCAGACAAGGGTGGACAGAAGGTGGACCTATGTTTAAACTACTGCTATGATGGGATGGTGGGTCCTGTTCAAGAAGAGAAAGCAATGTGTCCAAGTTGCATCATGTTCAGAATGGAAGGAAGCCTTTAGGGCAACTTTCTACAAAATAAATATAGATCTTTTATTGCACATAAATTTATCAAATCGGCTGGAGGGACAAAAAGAGAGAATGGAATATCTCTCTACAATTTTTGGAATATATAAATGGAGTGGGGCCCCACTTCTTCCTGTTTCCTACATGAACCTCTAATCATAAGTTTGGATAATTTTGGGAACTGGATTGTCGCTTGTTGTTTTGGATTATCCTGTGGATTCCTTCTTCTTCTTTTTGGATGTTTGATATATAACTCTCCTTGCCAGTATTTGGTATAGACCCTCATCTGGATTATACTTCATTGTACTTGTCCTTTTGGACCATTGTATGTCCATATTACATACACACTGGTATCACCATCCATGATTATATATATATATTTATTGGTACTAACCACCAAGTATTTAAATACGCGCTGTGTTCTTATACCTATTGGATATCCTTGGAGATTACTTACCTGGACTTTCGAGTGGGAACATCTCCTGATTTATTTTGATCGCTATCAGGATTTATGCTTTACTTACCTGGATTATTTGGACTTTGTTCCTTCTTGAACTTTGCGTAATACAGTATCTAACATTTTACATCTTTTGCACGCATTGGGCTCTATGTACGCTTTGTTTGTGTATTTATATCTGATAACATGCTGAGACTTGTATAACTATGTCTGACATTTTGGTAATTTTGTGTGTCTTTTATATGTGCTACATTCTATTGGACTGTTCTGCCACTCGGGTTACCGCCACGTCACTAATGCGCGCCACAGGCAGTCGCGCGATGGCGTCATCACGTTCATACGTCATGACGCACGTGTGCTCCATTTAGAGCGTCCTCGTTGCCGGTTCCAGCACGCGTTGAGAAAGTCCGTTTGGACGAAACGCGTTCGGCGTTCTCTATACTGGTTCTGTGGTATTTCTTACATGAGCTCCCCCCTACTCATCGGGACCCCCCGATGCTGTGTCGCTACTTATGCAGCACTTCTGACAGCTAAGTAGGTACTGGACTTTATGACTGTTGGGAAAGGACTCTGTGCACTTGCTATATTGATGTGTAGAGGTTAAATATCGAGTTGTGATATGTTTTTAGAATTTTAATCCTTATCTATTTCTATATGTGTACCCCCATTTTTGACCTTAAGGGTCTACCAATAAAGGGCTTTTACTTATATACAGAATTATTGAGTGCGGTACTTTTCTTCTTCTTTCCTGTTTCATATACTTGAATTTAAAGGCGGAGCCAAAACTCACAAGGTAAAAGTGATTTCAGGGCTGCCCGCTGGGAGAACATCAGGGGCAGGCTGGGAAATCAAATTGGTTCAGGATTGTACAGTTTAAAATATGCAAAATTCAATAAAGTGTTGCAGTCTTTTTTCTCCACTTCTTTGTGTCCGTGTGTGTTATTGCTTATTAAGGTTAAGTTACATTTGTCAGAGGGAATCCATCATCCCTAGACCAGTTTTGGACAGGCCTTTAACCTGGTCGGACTTAGGATGGGGGATGGTGACCATTCAGTCCTGGGATGCTGGGGAGAAGGTCCTCAGCATCCTAGTTCTTATTGGCTGATAGCCAACTGGCAATTGTGCCTGGTCCCCAGAGACAAGTGGGGATTGGCCAGCTAAGTCCCAGGGGTGGGGTCCTTAGGGAATAAAAGCAGGGTTCCCCCCCCCCCTCAGCCAGCAGTTCTTGGATACCTGAAGTGCACCCTCCCTCCCTCCCAACAAATAAGGAATGGAAAAAAAAAATTATTGTGTAGCTTATTAATGGTTTAAAATGTTGTAATACAAAAAATGTGTTTTAGAAAATGTATTGTAGCCCCCCCTTTTTTGGGATTGGCCAACTTGTTTTGCTATAGTATATATAAGGCAGCTTACTCGAACGTTCGCTGTATTTGGGTTTTAGCTCTAGCCCCAGTGATGACACTGTAGTTCCCCTTTAATCACACAGTACAGCTGGAGTAATATAACAAACAGACACTGTCTGCATTTCCTTTACTAAAGTGATAATAAAAGTGTAAAAGGGTTAAACAATTTAGTTATTATGTAAATATAAATTCTGTCTATACACACATATACTGGCATAACAAATAACAGTGCCTATTGTTAACAATATTTTCTATACTCCTATAAACATATAAATGTACTGGTACTTTAATAGATCCTTAAAAAAAGTATAGTCCTAGAGCAATTTGGGTGCGCACCCCTAAAGTGAAGATCCCTGTATAGTGGTTGCATCCAGGCCTTATGTTGGAGCTCATTCAGTGTTTGTAATCCATACAGGGTTAATTGGCACCACAGTCACCTGGACTGGAGAATCCCAACAACACACTTATATCCAGAGGCAAATGCAGTTTACTGGTAATAATGAACTGGGTATTGTAGATTAATATTGTCTCTGAGGACTGGCAGTGAAAGGGTGTCTCAGGTACACCTGTATATCTGTTTGGGCCTCACAGTTGGTAGTCACTGGATAGTCACACAGTCAGACTCAGAACTTGACACAGTTTATCATCAACTTTTCCCACAGCTTTCTCAAAGCAACTTTCTAATGTGTGTCTTCTTCTCTCAGTCCACAGCAGCAGCAGCTCCTTGCAGTCTGTCCCTGATTCAGCACACATGGCAGTCTCCTTCCTCCCAGGATTCCTTAGCTCTCCTTCCTTAAATTGACTAGTCCTTCCCATTGGGCTGCCTCAGTCATGTGACAGCTTTAGCATTGCCATATTGGAAAGGGGAATACCTTAAATAAAATCTTTTGTTAGTGTTTTATCCCCAGACAGAGTGGCTGAATTTTACAATGTCCAGACAGGTAAGAGAAAATTGAAGAAGTTCTTAAGCATACTTAACTGCAGCACTAAATTGACAGCATTTTTTTATTTTACAGGGGGTTACAGTATTATACCTTTGTCGCAACACTATGTACTGGCCATTTTTCAGTTAATGTTGAAATTTGTAGGCTTCTGGCTTACTTGAATTTAAAGGCGGAGCCAAAACTCACAAGGTAAAAGTGATTTCAGGGCTGCCCGCTGGGAGAACATCAGGGGCAGGCTGGGAAATCAAATTGGTTCAGGATTGTACAGTTTAAAATATGCAAAATTCAATAAAGTGTTGCAGCCTTTTTTCTCCACTTCTTTGTGTCCGTGTGTGTTATTGCTTATTAAGGTTAAGTTACATTTGTCAGAGGGAATCCATCATCCCTAGACCAGGGATAATATGCTACCTACAGTGTAATAAAAGGAGATTACGCCACCGAGGAGTTCCCTGATCATATAAAAGAACTCCGAGGTGAAGTAATATCCATATATTATTCTGTAGGTAGCTTATTATTCCATATACCGTATATACTCGAGTATAAACCGACCCGAGTATAAACCGAGGTACCCAATTTCAGCAAAAATCCTAATAAAAGTTGTTGACCCGAGTATAAACCGAGGGTAGAAATGCCAACTCACTTGGCATTCAAGATGTTTGGAACTACAAACTCCCAGCATGCTTTATTAGCTGGGAGTTGCAGTTTCCAAACATCTTGAATGCCAAGTGAGGGTGGCATTCAAGATGTTTGGAAACACAACTCCCAGCATGCTTATTAGCTGGGAGTTGCAGTTTCCAAACATCTTGAATGCCAAGTGAGGGTGGGGGAATGCCCCCCTCCCCCTCCCACCCAGTTCAGTTTGTACCTGTGGGCTCTCTTCCTGTGGGCTTCTCTCCCTGTGGGCTCTCTTCTCTGGGCTCTTTCTCCCTCTGGGCTCTCTTTCCCTGTATCGGCATTCTGGCAGGCATTCCGGCAGCGCGCGCGCATTCCTGTACTGGCGCGCCGGCTGACGTCACTGCCGGCGCCGTGCTTGGCGCCGGGCAGTGACGTCAGGACCGGCGCGCCAGTACAGAAAAAGATCGCGCGGCTGCGGAAGCCCAGGTAAGTGGTTGACTGAGTATAAACCGGTCCGAGTTTTCAGGTGATTTTTCAGCCTGAAAAACTCAGTTTATACTCGAGTATATACGGTAATACATAGGGTCAAAAAAAGAAAAATCCAGCACAGACATTCTGTCTCCCCCCCCCCTCCTCTCTCCCCCTCCTACACTCTCCCCCCCCGTATTGTAATGTAGATAACAAGCCCAAGTTAACTGTTGATTCTATCTCAAACTAAAAGAAGACAATAAACATACAGGGAGATTCAATATAAGTTCTTATAGTTTGCTATTTAACATTTGTAAGCTTACATCTGATTTTGTTGGGGCAAAATTAGCACCATTTTAAACGATAAGAACTTATATTGAATAACCCTGCTAGTCTCTCACCCAGTGCTGTTCTGGTCGTAACATGACTGACTGAATACTGTGCTGATAAGGAGGAATGAGCGCATTCCTGGTGAGCGATAATTGACTTGGACGCTCACTCCTCCTTATCAATAATTCAGTCAGTCAGTCAGTGTAAAAAAACGGGCTTGTTATCTACATTACTAATACAGACAGGGAGAGAGAAATGGGGAGGGGCAGTAGAATACAGGAAGTCAGTGACATCACTGAGTGACTGTAATATAGATTCTCGGCACTGCACCTCCCTATTGAAATGCCAGAGTCTTATGTATTATATTACGATTAGTGAAGCATGGAACCAGATCTTCTTTTCCAGACAATGTGGGGCCGCACCGTGTATCTGGAATTCTCTTCAGCTAGGGGTCTGGTGAAGTCATTTTAAGGACAGTCATACATGTAAAATAAATGTATTTCGGTATTGGAATATGTAAGACAGAAACCAATATTATACGTGAATGGAAAAGTAGGCCCATTAAAATGATAACCAACATGGAGGCCTTATTCCCTTGCCAAGGCGAGTTAATATCTAATGTTGTACCATTGTATGTCATTTTATTATAACACCATTTCTTTTATTTTGTATTTATGCACTGTCCACCTTTTGAAGTATTAAATCTAAATTATGTTTTGTCTTGATGCTCTAAAAGAACTCAGTTATCCTTGATAAGTTTATATGTGGTGAAGGAGTGTGCAGTGTAAATGCTAATAAACTCTGTGACTGCTTGTGAAGGACTGATGCTAATTAACCAGCTAGTTGCTGGAGTGAATGGTGTAGTGTTAACCATTTAGCTGCCAGGACAGCGGTGGGCATAGTCAGTGAAAGTCAAGAGTGTTTTTGGGGTGTCTTTAAGGCCATTTAAGTGGTGGCAGCGAGTACCCATTGATTGATTCATGTGCCCAGCGAACTGGCATTCGTGACATCATCTATAAAGATTGTAGAGTCATAAAAATGGTGTTTGGGTAAGTATAGCATACAAATTTAAACCTGGGTACACACTGTACCAATGGTTAACATCTGTTATCTGTTAAAGATGTAGCTACACAGATTCTTGAACTGTCTCCCTATATAAATGATAAAGAAAATCTTCCGGGACAGCCACTCTCCTTGGTGATCGCAGACTACAGTACAGGGAGTTGACCAGGAAATTTTCAGTCAGGAACGAACAATCGACCATGAAAGTTCATCAGCCTAGGGAATGCTTGGTTTCTCGGTACACACAATAGCAATAAAAGGGCAATACTATCAGAACTAAAGTAACCACCCCTTTGTCATTACTGTGTGTACCCAGCTATAGAGGGCACACAAGTAGAATAAAAACATTTACTGTATTTGTAAAACTGTAATGTGATGCAGAGTACAGTTAAGATATATAAACACAACACCCCAAAAAAATATCTTCAGGAATAATATCTATAAAGACTGTACATAAACATAGAAGAAGAAAAAACCTGAAACAAGCCAATACACAATTACATTAAAAAATGTACTAAAATGTCCCATGCGTTACAGAGGTGGGAGTGTTCACAGATTCTGGATATTATGCAATCAATTACTATCAAAAGTTTTTTCTACCTCTTTGTACTGCTCTAATTAACCTACCTGTCCCAGGAATCATATATTCTGTGCAACAGCAGATAGCACATGTATGCATTGGAGCCAGATGCCTCAAAGCTAATGCATAAAAACCATGCATAAGTGTATTATTAGGGTATGGTGGATTCACAACAAGGAATACACTGAGACATTTGTTTTTTAAATTTCACAAGAATATATATATATATATATATATAAAACTCAAACCACCTGTTATGTTAATAATAATATAGATATAATATATAAGTGGCCTGGATTATAATCGGAGCAACAGTGGAATATATCCTGAGTGATTTTATAACAATATGTACACTGCTGACTCCTCATGCATTTTCCATCCTCCTTCCCCTTTAAACAAAACTTTCCCTGTCAAACCCTGCAATAAAAAAAATTGATATAATACACTGGCACGGCTGTAGGAGTTTCTCTCGTCGTAGCTGACAGGATTTAACAGGTTACCGGGTGAGTTGGATTTTACATGAAGGACTGAGGATTTTCCAAACTGTAAAAGTCTGTGTATTATATCAATCTTTTTTATTGCAGGGTTTGATGGGGGGAAGGAGGACAGAATGTAAAGGGGGAAGGAAAATTCCAGAGGAAAGGCTGCCAGGAGGATGTCCAATAACTTAAGTTAAAATCTGGTATGTATTCATTAATCTATTTTATTACAGGACTGACAGGGAGTTACTGTGTATTTAGTATAATTATTTAGTGAAGGGATAACGGCTGGTTAGGGCCGAGTGCTCGCTCAGGACAAATAGTCCCTCCATGTGTACGCAGCCTAAAAAATTACAGACAGAATCCAGACCCATCTAAAAGTGTCCCAGCACTGAATCCACCACAGGGGCACCCGGAGACCCCCTACCGGGCAAACAAAAAGAAGGGAGAACAGCCCGAAATTGCTGCCGTAACCACAGCAGTGACTCAGGTTACCCACGCCCTACAATCAATATAATAAATGCAACCTGTGTACACAGCAAGACACACTGTAGCTAATATAGATAAAATACAATTTATTATCAATAAAACAAAAAGTAAAAATATATGCAGCTGGCCAGCTGTAACAATACCTATACCTATAGAAATATGTAAAATTCTGTGGTGGATTCGGTGCTGGGACACTTTTAGATAAAGTCTTTACATAGGGGGAGGAGAGGTTTATCCTTGCCTCTCTGACTGTGTGCTTTTTACCCCTGTACCCACTACTGAATCCTGTACACTATTAGGACCACTGCTATTTCTTTCCAGTATGAGTACCAGAGATTTTTTATACAAGCGAAATGAAGTTAGAAAGGAATTATTGGATTGGGATGTCCCTATACAAAAGGTAGAGTTCGAATTCCTAGAAAATATCTTAGGGTCAATGGAAAGATTATTGGTGAAGGAAACAAAAATTAGGTGGGATAAAGTAGCCCTATAAGAAGCTATCAGGGTAGATAGAACACCCAGAGGTCTTAGAATAAAGAAATTGCCCACACATGGGGAAGATGATATTATGTTTTAAGAAAACTGGAATTAGGAATTACATAACTGCTCCCTGAAATTAATGAGACTTTTAGTAAAAAAAAGGGAAATGGAATTGTTAAAAGTAACGGAAGAGATCCAAGAATTAACAACAGACATTGAAAAAGAGGGAGAAACACAAATCATAAAAGAATTTGAAATTAATATGGGGTAAAGACTAAATGAAATGAACCATGATATTGGTGAGATAAAACGTAAAAAGCTTTATAGAGACAAATTGGATTATCAGAATAATAAAATCTATACGTGGGGAAGAGAATATACACTGACATCGAGAAGGGGGTAGAATAAACGGAATCCCAAACTTAAATGGGAAGAAAAAAGAAATGGAAGAGTGCCTGTGATGAAATGGGATAGAGATAGAAATGAAGTTAATAATAGATGGAGAAATAATAGTTCCCCTCTAGAGGGTAATAGAGGGTAATAGAGAAAGAGCTGGAGAAAGCAGACAATATAGGCGGAAGAGACATGGAAATAGGAGAGAAGAGGAAGAGAGGGAAAGAAGAGAAATAAGAGACAAAAAGGAAGGAATACACAACAATTTTAAACCTTCTCTGTCTCCTGCCCCTCAAAAGGATAACAGAGATTGCACCTCACCCCCCCAAATAATACCCCCTTTTTTAGGGAGAGGTATAGGGAGAGAAACGGAAGGGGGAGGAAGAGATCTAGGGGCGAGACCCAAGCATCACCCAATAAGAAATATGGAAGAACTAAACAGGGAGGGGGTGTGGACAAGAGGACAAAGGGAGAAAAGAAGAGAGGAAGGAGAAATGTTAAAGGGAATAAGTCCTACAATAAGATACAAGAAATAGAGAATAATGGATCAATATCTAATAATGAAATGCTAAAAGAGAAAGGCATTTTCAATTTATCAAATAGAGGGTTAATACAACAGAGGCCAAATTATTGAGTAAGGTTTTAAAATTCGCTCCCCAACATAAGATGGATAAGTTTAATGTCTTTATAGGGTTACAGAAATTTATGAGAACATTGAGCCTCAAGAAATACTTCTTAAATTTAAACAGGAAGAAAGAAAGGGCTATAGTGAGATCCTTACAGGAAAGGGGAATCTGTAATCCCACAAGAACATCGAAACTGTTATTTCCCTAGAAAAGTTACAGGAAAAGCCTAAATCCCTCAGTAATACAGATTTCCATCCCCAATCTATGTTCAATCCCATGGGATGGAGGGGGAGTGCAGTTGAATTATTTGGTAATTTGGTTGAAAGAGATTTGCGATACCTAAAAAATAAAGAGGTGATATATAAAGATAATTTATCGGATAAAGAAAGAGCTGCCCTAAATACACTAAGGAAGCATAGAAAAATAATAATTTGAGCAGCAGATAAAGGAGGAGGGATAGTAGTACAAAATAAATCTGACTACTAAAAAGAAGCCTCTAGACAACTACAGGATACCATGACCTATAGAAAAGTATCGAACAATCCCCTTGCTAGGGTGAACAATCTTCTTAAGGAGGTTCTCCAGACAGCTCTAGATAAAGGAATTATTTCTAAGAAAGAATTTAATTATCTATGGTCTCCCAAACCTAAAATGCCTATTTTTTACCACCTCCCAAAAATCCACAAAAGTTTGCAGAATCCCCCAGGGAGACCCATAATATCGGGTATAGGTTCTCCAACGGAGAACCTCTCAAGGTTTGTAGATCATTTCCTAGCTCCCATTGTTAAAAAATGACCATCATATTTACAAGACACGTTAGATGTCTTAAATTCCCTTACTGATGTGAAATGGGAACCGGATAACATTCTAGTAACTTTAGATATTGTCTCACTTTATTCGGTTATCCCCCATAAAGAAGGAAGAGAAGTTTCGGAATACTTCCTTAAAAAAAGAGGGTACTTTTTCTGATTCCCTAATTATGTTTCTCACTGTATGTATTGATTTTATTTTAAATAATAATTGTTTTATGTTCGAAGGATGTTTCTATTACCAGCGAATGGGCACCGCGATGGGTACGGTTTTTGCTCCTAGTTTGCGGGCCTGTTTGTTGGATTTTGGGAAGAGAGATGTATCTGGGGTGCCCAACCATTCTCCAACCAATGTAGGTAATGGAGAAGATATATAGATGATATCTTATTAATATGGAAGGGCACCCCAGATGCCCTTGAGACCTTCCTACAGTATATTAATATATCACACGAACAATTGAAATTTCAGAGTGTGTCTAGTAAAGAAAGGGTAGAATTCCTGGATCTCAACATTGAGTCATATGAGGGGACCCTCATAACCAAAACCTTCTTTAAGGAAGTGGATAATAATACATATATAGATTATACTAGTGCTCACAAACGCACATGGTTAGAGGGTATCCCCAAAGGCCAGATGTTGAGATTGCGCAGGAACTGCTCCAATAAGAAAGTCTTTCTAGAACAAGCAGAATTCCTGGAAAAAAGATTCCAGGAAAAAGGATATGAAAGAAGCATAATTTAAAAAGCATAATTGGAAGCAGGGAAAAAAAATAGGAAAGATCTTCTAATTCCTAAACGTAAAAATAATATTAAAGGAAACAATAATGAAAAACTTGAAACAGACCAAATGCGGAATAAAAAGGGTAAACATCATCTTAGACCAGCAATAATATGTGATTTCAATAAAGATGAATGGAAAATTAAAAAAATTATAAAAAAACACTGGTCAGTACTACTTGAAGATAAAGATCTAATTGAAATAGTGGAAACTACCCCTAATATTATCTTTAAGAAACCAAATAATATTAAAAACATACTATCCCCGAGTCTTTTACCTATGCAAGGCCCCCCAAGTGTAAGGGGGCTGTCGAGAAATATATTGATGGGGATGTTTAAATGCGGGAGTTGCATTGAGTGTAAATATGTACAATTAATAAGGGAAGGTATAAAAATTAACAATCACATACATAGGTGGCAGAATTTTTATAATTGTAAGTCAAAGGGGGTGGTGTATATATTATATGGTATAAAATGCACGTGTAAATTATGGTATATTGGGAAAACGAGGAGAAAATTACATGTGAGAATTGGGGAACACAGGAGAGCTATCACAAAAATTAAACAAGGGTGGAAAGATGAATTCCAGCATTGCCCTTACTTTTACAAACATTATGTTGAGAAACACAAATCATCTTTTGAGGGGAGCACTTTTGTGGCATTAGGGGGGCTGAATTAGAAGACTCTAATTAGAGGTGGGGATATAGATAAGGAGCTCCTTAAAATGGAGCAGAGATATATTTTCGAGTATGATAGTATAAAACCAAAAGGTCTGAATGACCAAATAGAACTGGCCCACTTTCTCTAATCTATATACTTACCCTTTCCCTTAATAAATATTTAAAGTGGCTCATAAAATGAAGGTACAAATGATGTGGAACGGACTGTTGTTTTAATGTGAATATAAGGACATGGTGTTAGTATATGACAGAATACGGAGCATAAAATTTGTTCGATGCACTTATTGGAATGGATATTCCAATTGTACAATCGAACAAGGTCTAATTGCCTAATCACATAATCTAATTCCAGATGTTTATAAAATTGTGTAATATACTTTTCCAGATGTTTATAAAATTGTGTAATATACTTTTCCAGATGTTTATAAAATTGTGTAATATACTTATGGGATCGTGCAGTTCAATTGCATAATTTTACAAGGACGATCTGTCCAATTGTTTAACCATACAATCTAATTTTGGGAAGGATACTCATGGGTCCTGAACTGATGGAAAGCTCTACTGACAAAGAGATCAGAGGCAGTTAAGAAAGGACCAATAAGAATTGGAAATTTGGTCCATAAAAGTAGCCGGTGAACAGGTGGGCGTTACTATCTGACGAAGCTCTGAGGAGCGAAACGCGTCATAGTGACGTACACCGGAAGATGTAGGTTGTCTGGCAGTATTGGAGTTTTACAAACACACCGACACGAGTTTACAGTGTCCGATGATATACGGAACATACTACCTACTCAGGATCCATTGAGAATCCCAAGTGCAGAAAGGCCACGGACATTTCAAATATATTGCTGTCCGGGGGATTGTAGGATCGCTAAGAGTGCTGGGAACATAACTCTGTGAAGAGCAGTGATGTATAAAACATTTCTCTTCTGACTATACCACCTCATGACTACCTTTATTGATTATCCATATTAGGATTGTTCGATTATGGAGTACATTTGCCCATTTCTAAACTGATTATAGTCACACTGACTGCACTTTCATCTGCTCTATATTATAGCATTTCATTTAAGATTTTTATGAATTCTACTTATATTAGGATACTGTCTACATTTTAGAGGCTTCGTTTTACATATTCCTATAGGTATAGGTATTGTTACAGCTGGCCAGCTGCATATATTGTTACTTTTTGTTTTATTGATAATAAATTGTATTTTATCTATATTAGCTACAGTGTGTCTTGCTGTGTACACAGGTTGCATTTATTATAAGAATCCAGACCCAACTGGATCACAATAATACAGGCCACAGAGCTATAGAAAATAGCACAGAAAACCTTTTATTCCCTAGAATGGCCATTTCTGTGGGAAACCTTTCAATAAATTGGTTTTGGAGAAAGATTTATTACACTAGTTTAACTTTTATATAAACATCCAGTAGCCAGAATCTTACTAAATGGAGCAACTTAAACACCATTCAGCTTGATAGAGGAACACAACAAGGTTGCCCTCTGTTTCCATACCTTTTTGCACTGGCAATAGAGATCCTTGCGACAAAAATAAGATCACACCCAGATATTAAAAAACTACAAGTATATAGAGTTAATTGGAATGTATGCGTATAATATTATTATGTTTCTGGATGCCTTCAAACGATTCGCTTGAGGGACTACATAATACCATTACGAACTATAGCCCATTCTCGGGACTATACATAATCTGGTCAAAATCAACTCTATATTCATTGAATGAAGGGGTTAACACAGAGGATTGGATGCCATTCCCAAGTCCTATTGTACAGTCTTTTAAATATCTGGGAATAACAATTACAAAAAAACCCCAACATTTTATGAACTAATTTTCCAACCCTTTTCGCAGTGGGTGAAAACCAAATCATAATCATGGAAACACCTCCTACTGAATTTGATTGGAAGGATGCGTTTGATAAAAAAATTCTTCTGCCGAAACTTTTGTAAGCGCTTCAGCATACCAATTTGTTATCTTTGGGGTAGTAAAAGAACAATAGTACCTCTAACCAAACTGCAGGACTAGCTCTACCAAACTTTAAACTCCATTAAACTCTATTACCTGGCCTGTCAAACTAAATTGTTAAGATGCTGGCTCAACCCGTGGAAACAACCAACCTCCTATGATAACATGCTGTCTTTATACACAAGAGGCTCTTCCTGGCATACACAGCTGATTTGGACTTACATATGGTGGGCTCAGGTACTAAACTGCATACAAAAGATGCAAGTATGGCATGAGGTGAACTCCATAGTTCCAACAGACACCCCTATATGGCACAACTGGGCATATCCACAACTCGCTGCCTTTCTAAACAGTACAGACTGGATCAACAAAGGAATAATTCCATTTGGTCAGATAATACATAACATAATGAACAATTTGCAGATTTTAAATCCCTGACCAGTGACTATAATCCTATAGATTCAGATGCATACAGCTATGCTATTTATAGTTACCCATCACCCCATGCTCTCCATTCTCCAGTGACACACCTCAAAAGGGGCACATTTATCTACAATCAGCACTCAACCTGAAATGTCTAAAATAACCAACAAATGGAGAAACTATATACCGTCAATAACTGATTTACAAGTACCTGACAAAACGGGCTCACCCGCAGCCAATAACAGACTCATACAATATTACATTTTAAATCAAGCTTACCTTACTCCACTGCGCTTAGCACACATGAGATATACAACAAATGCCTTGTACCTGAAGTGGACACAACCAGATACTGATTTCTAGGACCTCATATGGGCTGTCTGCAAATCCAAAACTTTTGCCACAAAATTCTCATATTTATATTCAATCCCTTTTCTATCCAAATACCTAATAAAGCAGAAGAACGTTTATTGGGGCTGCTTGATGAAGATTGGTCCTAATTTCAAAGTTCTACGCACGCAAAACAACAGTACTTTCCTGGATGTCTCAAACTTCCCCATGATAGAAAAAAACAGATTGAAGTAGTCAATGCTGATCTAACCTACCATAAGCTTTTGTATATTCATAAAAATGCTTATAGAATAGAATGCTTAACTAAATATATTAAAGTCTGGGACCCATGGCTTAATTTGGATGCAACTACACTAAACTATTTACTCCCCAGGGATAGTCTCTCTCCCCCCTCCCCTTCCGTCTTCTTAACCGGTTTGCACAAAGTAACATTCCCTTGGCCCACCCTTTATCTACTGGCTAATATCCTGGTTATAGCACAATCTTTTCTGGTTATACATTAGATAATCTTAATAGAAACTATAAATTTTAATTAAGAGAAAGATTGATGAAAAACAATTTGTGTTTATTGGGTTTTCCCCGTTTTTTTTTTAAACAAAATTACATTTTGATTATCCTACTTTCTCAAAGACAGTATACTGACCAACATTGTATGTGAAACGCTACTCCCCTCATAGGCATTTTTAGGTCGGATTACAGGTGTACCTTGAGGTCATCAGAAAATACAAGGATTTTCAGTGTGAGGCCACACTAACGCTTTTTTTTTTTTTAATTGCGGGAACCCAAAAATTCCCGCAATTTCTGATGCGCACATGTTTGCACGTTTGTGTGCACTGTATTTTTACAGAAACGCATGTGTTTTTAGAATATCAAATTACAAAAATTCACAACGCGCAGAAATCCCACACGCAATAAGGCTCGCGGTTGCGTACACGATTTAGTGCGTTGGAGTGGGGCCTCAGCCTGAAAGGGGATTAATCCAATGGGAGCCAAAATACAAACATGAAGAGAGTGTTAATTGTTTGGGGACAAGTGTAAAACTGATCACATAGACAATGGCAGAGACAACATAGTAACACAATTGGGAATTTCATCTTTACGCTTATTGTCCTGGTAGAAAATATACAATGAACTGGACTCCAGAAAGGAACAAGGATTTTTATGTTGTTTTTACTATAATGAGGTCATACTATTACATGGTCATGGTGATTTCTAATATCCTTATATTTTATAATAAAGAGAAGAATAAAATAAGAAGCAAAAATCTAGAGGGAAGGAAATTATAAAGATACTTTAATATTGGAGTGTCCCTTAATAAGGGGGATGTTTAGTTAAATCTCACTGCCCATGATAACCCTTAAAGGGATCTCTCCCTTGAAATTCCTGTGCTTGCCTCTGCCCCTATGTAAACAATTTGTCTGTATACTTGGGAAATATGTACAGTATGTCTTGAAAGTTGAAATAAAACTTATTGAAAAAAGTAATTGACAGACAGAATCTTAAAGATTAAAGGTCATCTTTTAAAGATCTTTACTATGTGTACCCAGTTAATGGCTAATAAGTATCCCTTTCTTTCAAAAGAAAAAAACATTGAATGGCGCCCTCCACATTCGAATGGTGCCCTAGCTTTTTACCTATGTCGCCTTAGCCTAAAAACGGCCCTGGGTATTAACTAGGAGACCCTTTAGGGGCTTAAGCTAAATGGGAAGGGAATTGAGCTTGTTGATTAACTCCTTTGATATTGTGCAATTAATTTGATATTTCTCAGGATTAGGGGATGACCAAAATTGGTGAGTTTCGTTCTGACAGCGCTTCCCCATAACCTATTGAATTTCTGAAAATACAATTCAAACCCAATTTGAATTTTCAATCTAATTTTTGATTTTCTAATGTTCAATTTCTCAATGATAAGTTCCAAATTTTGAAAATTTTATTAGATCTGCAGATTTTTAAAACCGGCAAAACCAGGTTTATTTCGAAAACAGGTCTCATCACTCTAAGGATACCTTATAAAGGTAAAAGAAGCTGTTCACAAAATATACGACCTGCAGTCCATCTTTCCTTCGGTACTTTGGCCTGTCAGCCTGGACAATGCATTGCCTATGGGAGTGTGTGCATTTTATCAAACATTGGGTAAGTTTGCTTAGTGACCAGCTGTTTTTCCAAGAGGTTTCCTGCCGTTTTAGGTCCTTACAATGGGTATATATGACGAGGGGTGTTCTTTTATTAAGTTTGGTTCCCCTTTAGTTATGTAATAATGATATGAAAAAAGATATTCCTTGTATGTTTTATTATGGGTTATCCATAATTTTATTATCTTGTTTTGTGTAAACAAAAGAAATTCCAATAAAAATGTAATGAAGCAAAAAATATTGAGCCACACAGCTTTCTATAGGCTGCCAGGCTACTAATCGGTAATCAGTCTGTACAAACTGGCATCAGATTTGTAACCTTGTGTCAGGAACGCCAGTTAGCTGGGCACGTGATCTGACCAATCAATTGGTACTCGCTTCCAGCACTTTAAGTTACGGCCTTAAAGACGCCCCAAAACACTCTTGACTCTCACTGACTATGCACACCCCTGTCCTGGCAGCTAAATGGTTAACACTACACCATTCACTCCAGCAACTAACTGGTTAATTAGCATCAGTCCTTCACAAGCAGTCACAGAGTTAATTAGCATTTACACTGCCAAACACTCAATCCACATATAAACTTATCAGAGGCTAACTGAGTTCTTTTAGAGCATCAAAGACAAAACTTTTTAAATTTTAGATTTAATATTCCAAAAAGTGGACAGTGCATATAATACAAAAATAAAAGAAAATGGTGGTATAATAAAATGACATACAATAGGTACAACAGTTATATAAAATAAAAAGGATAAAAATATTCACAGACCCTACTCACTAGAAGAAGTCCTGTATCCCGGGGCAGGAAGAAACATTGGGTCCATACACACGGTTTTAGCATGTCCCCTCAGTATGAACAAAGTTATAGGGGCTACAAGGATTTTTAAATCATTTAATGAACTACCCCCCTTCTGTTATGCATGAGGTGAGATTGTCTAGGAATGTCAAGATTTATGATTAGCCAAAAGCATTCATTCCCCCTCAGTTAGGCAGATAAAATGTAGATATGTACATTGTATTGGGATATTGACCACATATCCCTCTCCTGTATTAATTATCAATTCCTCCAATGACCTGTGTGTAATCCATATTTCCCAAGATATTAATAACTCGCCTTGGCAAGGGAATAAGGGCTCCATGTTGGGTATCATTTTGAAGGGCCTTCTGTTCCATTCATAAATATAATATTGGTTTCTATCTTACACATTCCAATACCGAAATACATTTATTTTACATGTATGACTGTCCTTAAAATGACCTCTTAGTACCCACCAGACCCCTAGCTGAAGAGAATTCCAGATACACGGTTCGGCCCCACATTGTCTGGAAAGGAGATCTGGTTCCATGCTTCACTAATCGTAATATAAACGTAATATAAACCCTGTTCCAGGGTGGAATGGTATTTTTATTGGTCCTTTGCAAGAACTAATACCAATAGTTAACCCATTCTTGCCAAGTCACTACACACTTTCCTGACACCTCCCCCTTTAAAATTGGCGCACAGGATGTGACTCACAGGTCACCTTCACTGCGTCCATAATCAGGTGGTTCTGATAGACACGAATATCCACCTGCATTCCCTTTGTTCGGTGAATGTAAATCATATTGCTCCACGATGTGATTCCACCTGCACATTTTTACAAAACCACCATCCTCTTTACTGTGGTTATGAGAACTGGGTTTGGGTTCACATTCACTCACCCAAGTAGACTGGTTAACCTCTTGATGCTCAGTCTGTACACACTCCGATATAGAGAGAAAACCACCCATACTACCATCTGTGTGACCACTCTGTGTGCTGACAGGTACAGTTCTGTATTCACCACCTGGAGTACAGTGATATATAGGGGACTGTACCCAGCCACTCCTAACCCCAGGCATCTGTCCTCCCTCTGATACACTCTCCTGTTGGACAGATCCTCCTTTATCCTCACTGCTACCTGTATCCTGTGGGTCTAAAGTTCCCCATCCCCTGGGTCTAAACTCAGACAGATAATGGTCACTCTTAACCCTTTCCTTGCCTTCCTACTCACCATATCCCTGCTCCCTCTTAGACTGAGACAAACCAGTGACTGTTACTGGTATGGTTTGGTCCTCAGGGATAGCTACCTTCTTTCCATCTACCTGGGACACTTCTAGCTCTGTTAGCTGTCTCTCTTTAACCCTTGCTCTTCCTTCTCCACTCACCACTGAGGCTGGTACTGGCACTACCGCATGCCCACAGCTACCCTCTTTAGCACCCTGCTCTGAGTCCTAACCACCTGCCCCACACACTCCTTAACTAATTCCTGATTGCTACCCAGGACCTCAGGCAGATTGGGCACAGGATCAGGGATCCTACTCTGGAAATCCCTCTCTACTACGGGTACTTTACCCAGAACATCACCTCGGGCATACCTTTCCTCCCCCTCTACATTCAAACATGTAGACAGTACTGGTTCTGGCGCTGACTGACACCTGCTCTGGTCTCTCAGCCCTCCCTCCCAGCTACTGTGACAATCCCTACCTACAGGTACTATACCTGACTCTACCAGAGAGTGAACTGGAGGATCCCTCTCTCTCTCTCCATTCACACAGTTAGGCAATACTGGTTCAGGCACTGACGGACATCTGCTCTGGTCTCTCAGCCCTCCCTCCCAGTTACCTTGCCCCTTGTTACCTGTTGCCTTTACTGATTGCAGTGGGTGGTCACACTCCAGCACGGCTGGACTTAGTGAGACCAGATCATTTGGCATAAAAGCAGAGACCATTCTCCCCAAATCATTCCCCAGTAACACATTGACAGGAATTTCATTGGATATCCCCACTTCCCTCAGACCTCTCCCCACACCCCAATCCAAGTAAATATTAGCCACAGGCACCCGTGGATGACTCCCACCCACTCCCTTTACCAATAAAGTCTTCTCAGGAATAATGTCCCCAAAGTTAATCATCTCTGGGTGCACCAGAGACAAGTTAGCTCCTGAGTCCAGTAACCCCTGGGTAACTTTATCTCCCACAGTCACAGTCTGCATATGATGACATAAATTCTCTGTCTTACCAGATACGAGCATTACCACTGGATTGACAGGTGACACTGGTCCCTTTCTTTCTGGACAGGAAGCTCTTACATGTTCCGTCTGGTTACATATAAAACATCTGAGTGTATCTCCATGGTTTACGCTCACACTGGACCTTCCAGACAAATTCCCACCAGCCTTGACATTCTGCGGTGCTGCTTCCCTGTGGTGACGCTCCTTCCAGCTTAGTGATCTTTGTAAAGTTGGACGATTCGGATATGTTTCCACCCTGTTGGCTGCATAAGTGTCTGCGTCACACATCTCTAGGACAGATATTAAGGAACTGGTCCATTACCATAAGATCCTCCAGCTCCTCAAATTTGGTAACAGACAGTCCTTTAATCCGCTGGCGAAAATTGGTTCTCAGATTACTCACAACATGCTGTCAGTGGGACCTCTCTGCAACGCTCAAAACTTCTTGCGATACACCTCTGGCGTGAGGTTAAACTTCTTAATCAGAGCCTGTTTCAAAGCATCATAGTCCCCATCAAGCTCTGGTGGTAGTTCAACAAAGACATCTAAGGCTTTGCCTTTTAATCCAGGTGTCAAGTATCTTGCCCACTGCTCATGTGGCAACTGATACTGTCTGCAGCACTTTTCAAAACTTAACAAAAAAGTGTCCAAATTGCTATCATTGTCCATGACAGGAAACTTGGGTGAACCATGCAAAGCAAACGGACCCTCTCTGGACTCACTGGACTGTGGAGACTGGGTCTGGTGCTGGAGCTTTGCCAACTCCAGTTGAAATGCACGGTCTGCTTGTCTTTCGGCTGCTTCTATTCCCCTTTGCGCCTGCCGCGGCTTCCATTTCACGCTGGGTTTGCCGTTCAGCTCTCTCAGCTGCTGCTGCTGTGGCTGTCTCCCTCTGTGCCTCCCTCTCCTGATGCTGCAAGATCAATTGAAGACATAGCTGGGGGTCATCTGAACCCAACAATTGTAAATCCTTTTGCAGGGAAGAAGTACGGTCTTCCTGCACTGTAGTATTCTCATGCTGAGAGAATCCAAGGTTAACAGTCCTTTCTGGGATAGCTAAATCCACATTGCTTCCCGACTCAGTTGTGTAGTTCTACTGCTCCTGGTCACTCTCCAACAATGCCCTTATCAGCAGCTCTTCCCTCACAGAGGTTGATCAGGACCTCCTTAGTTTGTCTCTTGTAAAAGGTTGCCATCCTCAGCTAACCTTGCCAAATAAAAGATAGAAAAGAAGAACAGAGAAAGGGGGGAAACAACTGTTTGTACGTATGTCTTTTAAAAATAAATGCACTGAATTTGTCTTTGAAGACTGATACCCTCGCAAGGATACAGTTCTTTAGTACAAGGGTTAACTACTTAATCCAAGCACTAATGCTCTAATAAAAAATAATTTATCCCAACACTGCCAGCCAATTTGTCACGAACGCCAGTTCGCTGGGCATGTGATCTGACCAATCAATCGGTACTCGCTGCCACAACTTTAAGTTACAGCCTTAAAGACGCCCCAAAACACTCTTGACTCTCACTGACTATGCACACCCCTGTCCTGGCAGCTAAATGTTTAACACTACACCATTCACTCCAGCAACTAACTGGTTAATTAGCATCAGTCCTTCACAAGCAGTCACAGAGTTAATTAGCATTTACACTGCCAAACACTCAATCCACATATAAACTTATTAGAGGCTAACTGAGTTCTTTTAGAGCATCAAAGACAAAACAAAAGGTACAACAGTTATATAAAATAAAAAGGATAAAAATATTCACAGACCCTACTCACTAGAAGTAGTCCTGTACCCCGGGGCAGGAAGAAACATTGGGTCCATACACACGGTTTTAGCATGTCTCCTCAGTATGAACAAAGTTATAGGGGTACAAGGATTTTTAAACCATTTGACGAACTACCCCCCTTCTGGTATGCATGAGGTGGCAGTGTCTAGGAATGTCCAGATTTACAACTAGCCAAAAGCATTCATTCCCCCTCAGTTAGGCAGATTCCATATAAATGTAGATATGTACATTGTATTGGCATATTGACCACATATCCCTCTTCTGTATTAATTATCAATTCCTCCAATACCAAACATGACCTGTGTGTAATCCATATTTCCCAAGATATTAATAACTCACCTTGGCAAGGGAATAAGGGCTCCATGTTGGGTATCATTTTGTTCCATTCATAAATATAATATTGGTTTCTATCTTACACATCCCAATACCGAAATACATTTATTTTACATGTATGACTGTCCTTAAAATGACCTCTTAGTACCCACCAGACCCCTAGCTGAAGAGAATTTCAGATACACGGTTCGGCCCCACATTGTCTGGAAAGGAGATCTGGTTCCATGCTTCACTAATCGCAATATAAACAATAGGTCTGTTCCTGGGTGGAATGGTATTTTTATTGGTCCTTTGCAAGAACTAATACCAATAGTTAACCCATTCTTGCCAAGTCACTACACACTTTCCTGACACCTTGAGACACGAGGTATGGAAGACTTTCTCAAAAATGATTCAACTTTATTGCAGTGACTTATAGTTCTTGTCAGCCAGCAAGCAGCACACAGTTTTTCTTTTGAATATTGTTACCTTTCCCTGACATAGACTACTGTCCCTTGCTCTATCACTGCCAGAAAAACCATGCTCACTCGTGGTGAGTCACTGGTGAGTCACTGGTGAGGGGCCTAGGTTCATTATCCTCACTGGCACCCAGCCATCCCGTACCTTCCCCACAGAGCGGGCAACTAGCCATTCCTCTCCACGCCCATTGATGTCAGCATAGGGTTCAATGATCACAGTAGCCCCTTCCATCGAGAACTGGGTGCCCACCCGCATAGGCACTACTACTTCATGCCTACTTGGAAGGTGAGGTGGCTGTTTAGCTGATTTACGTACAGTTCCCGCACGGCCAGGCAGCTTTTGTAGCACTTGCTGTTGTTCACACCTCCGGTCCACTTGCTGCAGTAGCTGGCGAGCCTCTAAGTTGGCAGGGACCTTATTCCAGTATTCTGGCCCCACACCAGCCAAGAGTAATCCATCCAGCTACTGCAGGACATTCATGCCAATGGAGAGCTTCGGGTCTGGGCCTGTTTCACCACCACAACCCCCTTACAAGGCACACGTTGTCTGAACAATGTAATGTCCATCCAGGTGATGCCCACCACTTCAATAGGTGTGTTATTCACTGCCCAGAGGGAGAAACCCGATAACTGTCTTTCCAGGTCCTAGAATCCTCCTTGTTCAAAGAAGGACAGGGTCATGGTAGTTACCTCTGAGCCAGTGTCCAACAGGCAATGGGCTTGTCTCCCTCCCAGCTCTGCTATCACAAAGGGCCGTGTGCCAATAAGCCCTTCCTCTTGTTCCATGGGGCAGGCATCCGCTTCCCCTGCAGTCGGTCCCCTGACTGCGGGCCCCATTAGTTTAAATGGTGGTCTTCTGAGGCAGGGCATGTTCAAGCAAAATGTTCTGGTGCCCCACAGTGCCAACATCGTGGGGGCCCCTTTACCACTCTGTCCTCGCTGGCCCCTGGCTGGCTTGGGCAAGTTTGAATATGCTTGGCGGAGACTGGCCACCTCTTGCTGTATTGCTGCCAGGGACTCCTGCAACTCTTTTACCATTCCCTCTAATCTATAGGAGGTTCCACCTGCCGCTGACTCAGAGACAGCTACTGTCGCAGCTTGGGGACCTTCTGGGGAGATTGTTTCCTCCTCTTGGCTCCGCTCGATGGCCTCCCGCAGAACTACCCAGAAAAGAATGTCAGTATTGGCTCTCACCTTTTCTTTTAATGCGGTTCTCACTCTGGCTTCGCATAGGCCTGCCACAAACTGGTCACGAAGGAGGCTATCTGGTTCAGTCACCACAGCAAGTCGATGGCTATCCACCTTAATTAGCTTATTCCAGAGTTCCCGTAATGCCACTGCAAACTGGGGGAGTGTCTCTCCTTGTGTCTCTCCTCTCTGTATTCGCGTGAAAAACCTGGTGCGTAGATCTGTGGCTTTTGCAACTTCTCCATAGAGCCCCTCCAAGTGGGCCACTATTTCATCTAAGGAACTTCTTTCTACCACTGATAACTGAAGCACTGCCTTGCGAGCATCTCCCTCCAGTGAGCCGAGCGCCAGGTCAGCTGTATGCTCAGCGGGCACCTTGTATAAGTGAGCAGCCCCTTGCAGCCGCTCAGCCAAGTCTGTCACAGTTACATTCCTCCCATCAAACTTGGGTATACTGGCCAATGATTCACTAACCGGTAGGAAGAGCATCGCTGCCGCTGGCGTCACCACTCTAGAGTCTTCCATCCTGCCGACTACGCCAAATGTAACCTTGAGACACGAGGTATGGAAGACTTTCTCAAAAACGATTCAACTTTATTGCAGTGACTTATAGTCCTTGTCAGCCAGCAAGCAGCACACAGTTTTTCTTTTGAATATTGTTACCTTTCCCTGACATAGACTACTGTCCCTTGCTCTATCACTGCCAGAAAAACCATGCCCACTCGATTTCCTGTTCCTGTCCTCCTCATCTTCTTTCCCCTACAAACAATCTCATACTTTAACATTATACTTACATAGTCTAATTTAGTGCTCACTGACACCTAGTGGCCAAACTTAGTATACATCATATATTAAAGTCATGTCCATCCCCAAATCTATAATCCCCCCCACTACTGAACCCATCATGTAGTGTAGTTTAAGACTTACCTCAAATCCCCGCTCCATATCGGTTTCTTTTCTCCTGTAAGTCACCCCCCCAAAATCCCAAAAACTGCCCACCAGGAGGATAGCAGAGTCCATTTAGGACTCTGCCTCCTACCTGGCCTCCGGGAGAAGTTTGGCATACATACTGCAGCCCTTCTCCCCCTCCCTCCCCCTCCCTCCCCCTCCCTATTAGGATTCCCTCCCCCTAGTGTTAATCCCTTTACATATGTCATTCCCCCTGTCCCCCCAGCCCCAACCACTCTATTTATTTTATTTGAAAGTGCCCCAAACTTTACTTACCTCCCCTCTTGCCTCCGCCGCAATGAACTCCCGGCAGCCGCGTCCGTGATTGGCTGCTGCTCAGCCAATCACAGATGCGACTGCCGGTCCCGCCCCTCTGCTTGCATTTTCTCGCAAGCAGAGGGCCTGGCAGCGCAGAGGAGGAAAGAGGGGAGGTAAGTAAAGTGCCACGTTACATCACTGGTGGATATATATTCCGGATCTGTATTGTGAAGTTCTTTTGCTTATGATTAAGGACCTTGTAATTTACGAAACGTGACAAGCGCATGTTTTGAAATAAAGACTTCTTTTTATGAGAAAGGTTCCGGTTCTGACCCATCTCTATTGACTTCATTTTCCTGTATGACCATATAACTAACTTTTATTGAGGATATATATAAAAAAAAATTTTTTTAACTTTATTTACCCTTTAAGTAAGGCTGCCACAGGAATTGAAGGGTAGGTCAGTAGGTGTGTGTACTTGTGTGAGGTTGGGGGTATGTGTTTTAGCATGTATAAACATATAATTAACTTTTATGGATGATTGATCAAAATTAGTTTTTTGACTATAGTTACCTTTAAGTGTGGCTTCCATGGGAATAGAAAGGTAGGTCAGTAGGTTGGTGTACCTGTGTCTGTGTGTATCATTGTGGATCACAAAGCATGACTGAATGGCAGCAGAGGGGCCTAGGCCTCACTTTACAGGAAAAACATGAGTGTAATTATCTACATTAGCCACAAGATGTCACATCAGTATAGACATACAAAATGACATGCTGCTTTTAGGTTATTATTGTGATTTGTAAATATTCCAAGGAGCAGAGTTCAGTACCATAGATAATATGTATATTTTTTTAAATGTTTAGGGCAAGGCCACACTGCGCCAGAAATGCAATCGCACACGGAATCGCATGCGATTTCATGTGCAAATTTGTTGCATTTGTGCATGCGTTTTTCCATTAGATATAGAAAAACGCATGCGATTGCGATAAAAATGTGGAACGCAAATCACAACCACACGATCGGGATAAAACGCACGCGCAAGCTCAAAAAAAAAAACGCAATAGTGTGGCCTAGCCCTTAAAGAGTATTTTTAAGTAAACTACTTTTGTTTAACAGGGATCTTTGTGCCAAACAATACAATTTAATATGTAAACCTCTACTAAATACAGTGGACCTAAAAGTAAACTTTTGTTGCTATGTTTATGCCACAGCTTAAAATGTTTATAGGAGTTAAGCCCTCCCCTATACACATGCAATGGCAAGCACATACACTGTACAGTACATACTCTGTACACGGGTTGACCGCATTAGCTCCCTCTACTAAGGGAATCTGATTTTAAATTTCCATTCGTACTGACCAATGGATCTAATTAAATTTGTCAAAGATCTGCATAGTGTATGGGCATCGTTAGTAATTCTAAAGCTATATACACACATAAGATTATTGTTGGATGAACTGGATGACAATCACACTCATAGAGATAATGATACGTGAAATGTGCATAAAATTAATACATGTGCATTCAATCTTACTACTATTTTCACCAGCCCACTGAGAAATACTGGCCTTGGTAAAAGTTGTGTGGGAGATGCTTGTAGGGCGATATATAAAGAGCCATTATCGCTTTGTTGCTGAAAGTAAAATTATCTGTTTTCTAAGTGTTCACAATCTCATATGTTATCCTAGAAATTTTGTAAATGTAACACCTTAAGAACTGGATAAGTGTGTGTGTGTGTGTATTTTCACTGTCTGACCACAGTCACGTGCTTCTTTGCCTAATCTAGACAGTAAAAGGATTGGATAGAGACTATTAGGGGGCATGGGCTGTTGTAACTAGTTCTTGTAGTAGCTTAGGACTGGGCATGAGTTAAAACATAATCGTGAGTGACCAAACTGCGTGATAATAGAATTGTTGGAAATAAAGCACAAATCCCATGTTAGGGTCCAGGCCACAGTATGTGTTCTGATAATAAATCACAGCAAAAACACTCACTTTTCACGTGTGTTACCTTCTGGTCCAGAGTGGGCTTAGCCCAATATAGAACATTTCCCAGCACCACATCAAAACGAGAGGTTAGACCGGTTACTGCTTTTACATCAAAGTACTCTGCCTTTTAATTTAATTTTGTTTAGTTAGGATTTAGTTGTCCTTAAAGAGCATCTAAAGTGGGAAAATTAACTTTTTTTCCTTTGTTCTATGTATTCTATAATTCTCCCAACCCCCGGGTGTCTTTATTTTCTTTAGTTTACCCCTCTGTACGTGATTTCAGTCCTCCAGTCCTACTTGTAATGACAATTAAATCCTTGTGATGTGACCCTCCTCCCTGCTCAAGTCCCTCCCTCCTTCCTGCTTTGCGGGGGAATGTGTTTTTTTCTCACTCTAGATGCCCTTTAAATCAACTCATTGCCAAAATAAATTGGTTTTACTAATTTTTTTTATTGGTCTCTGATGGGGTTATTTATTCTTTAACAGAACTGAATCAAACTGACCTCCTGTTTTAAACTAAAACCTTCACAATGTCTTGACAGCCTTTCGCTGGTTCTAACTACACAATTGCTGGGGGTTACAAAAATATAAACTATTTGTGTACGGTATCATACGGACCAATATTTCACTTTTCTCGGTTTAAACATGTACTCGTCTTAAAATTTAACATTTTGGTAGGCAATGACCAACTCACTTTTATATATATATATATATATATATATATATATATATATATATATATATCAGCAAGACCAAGATACTTTGAATAGAAGCACTTGAGTTATATAGTAACTTGGGGAAAATATTACTTACTACATTAATCCTTAACAACCAATCTAGAAATCACATTTTTATAGTCATGTGTTGTTTGTATTGAAAGGAAAATATAAGCTAAAATATAAATCAATGTGAATAGATTCCATAATTCCATTCAGTTTTGATGCCCATAAACCATGGTGTAGATAATATTTTATCTCAAGGTCTTTTGCCTCCCACATTGTGTGTCAACCTGACTCTATCCTTGCATTCCAACTGATGTTTTACCTCATCTGTAGACACAAAGTCTGGCAATGCCTTTTTTTGGTTTGATATATTCCAATGAATCAAATGAATAAACTGAAATAGAATTTACTACATCCAACGTGTGGTGCAATTCTTTCTCCCGGCGATGTGAAAGGGTCTCTTAGTGGGTCTAAGACAGGCATCAGGGTCTGGCGTGACTAGTGCAGGATATTTATTCTAACAATAATTAGTATAGTATTTGATTGAAATACAGAGCCAGGGCCGCCCTCAAGGGAGGAAAGGGGGTACTCCAGTATGGGGCCCTGACTTTGAAGGGGCCCGGAGAGTAAGAAAAAGGCAGTAGCAAAAAAAGAAATAAATAAATACAGGAGTTCCGTTCCTAGAATTATTAGTAGTCACTTCTAATTCCTTATAATTTACAGTAGGGGGTACATTATCCACTATATAATACATAAGGCACTGCATTTAGAATGGTAGATGCAGTGCAATATATTCTTATAAAAAAACACTACATCACTGCATTCCTTTTACAGACTGTCTGCCTCCATTAACTGACAATGAATTCTGTAATGTTAGTGTAAATTAAAGGGCATGTCCACCCACTAGACCAGTTTTAGGGGTAAGGTAGGTAACCCCTACCCACCCCCAACCGCCGCAATATTTCTATAAAAAAGTCCCCTGATTTCTACTAACACAGCCTTCTCTCCAGCAGCAATCCAATCCGGCCTTCTGCTTGCATCACCTGAAGAAAGGGGCAAACAACCCCCCGAAACATTGTGAGTGGATGTGTGGTCACAAATAAAGAAATACGTTTTATTGGAGTGCGACCCTCATTTGTTTTGTTTCTCTGGACTCTTATGTTCCCAAGGGAGGAACCCTGAAGCGTGTGCACCCTGGTTGGTTCAGAGTGCACCCATACCTTGGTTATTTGTGTTCTTGGATAACCCGTTGATGAGTCTTATTACTGTGTGCACAAATTGATAAGGCAAAGGGTCCGGGGTTATATACACACCCAGACCACCATTCATATTAAGTAAGAATTTGTATAGGTTTATGGAGTAGAGCCCATATGTATTACTATTACAGATCATACACCATACTTTCTGCAGCACTTCAATATTTGCAGAAAAAAATGGTGCCAGAAATGATTGGATGGCACCATTCAAGTGCCCTCCTATTATCCCAGAACCCCCTGAAACTGATGTAGATTCATGAGAAATACACCCCCAAAGCTGAGCCAGGAAAACGGCTTTTTGCATAGCTGGGCGGGAAGGGAAACCCTGTTGATGTCAGAAGTTTTCCTCCATCACGGGGGTCTTCCCTGAGTCTTCCCCCCGGTGATCTAGTAAAGGTAATGCAATGCCATCTCCATTTAGAATGCAGTATAGTACCCGTTTACTCAGTATTATCAGTGTGTGACAGCTTGCTATAGTGTTTGTGAATGGAGCTTAAAGTTCCATTTACAAACAGACTTTCTGTTTGCTACTGAACAAAGACTTGGGGGAAAAAAGTGATCAGTTCTGATCTTTGCCTATGTATGAAAAATCACTTCCTGGGAATTGATTTTTCCGATCAAATTTCGACTTGGAAAACAAGCATTTATGCCCATTTTTCAAGTTTGTTATAATTCAAACATGATCTGATGATTATTTTTGGGAATGACTGATTAAAAATAAAAAAAGTGAAACATGCACATAAAAAAATCTGATAAGTGATACACACCATTTTTGGTTTTTTTTTTTAACATTAAAACCAGAAAAGTTGTAGGGGTGGGGGAGGTGTTTCATTATGAGATTTTACCTACCAAAAAATTTGGTTTCTGGCATTATCCTAAACCAATACTAATATATTTAGGTGTGTGTGTGTGTTGATATATCTACCCAATATTATTTTGCTTTGGAGTATTTTCTATCAAAAACTCTTTGCCGCTCTGATATTTCATAACCAAAAGAGGCTTTACAAAGTAAAATAGATTGTTTGGGTCAAAGAGTGACCTTAGAGTGTAGCCGTAAAATTGCACATTGTCTTCTTTTGAGTTTGCTTGGTGGCAGTGTCTCGCCATGCATTGATGGATGTGGTACTGCTTTATTGAGGACATGGTGGAGAACAATATTTAGAGGGCTGTTATCTTTTTACTGGGGGGTTGCTCAAGATTTCTATGATTATTCTTTCTTTTTCACTTTTTCCTCGAAAATCTACAGAAAAAAGTCAAAATTTCTAAAAAGAACCATGTGCAGAATTCTGCATGTATGTATGAAACAATTACACCAGCACATAGCTGAAGGTGTGTAGTTTCTATATATTTTTTGTGGTGAATTAGTTGAATTCTTTCCCTATAATTGTTATTATGCCTTGGAAATTTCCTAAATGCTTGAAGGTCTACAAAGAATTGCAAATGGAAGTATACACATAGGCGTATACAGTTTTTGGTATTGTTTGTTTTCCAGGTAAAGGGGTGAGTTTAGTCTGAGAAATCAAGTATGTACTTAAAGCATGCACTGATGCATGTAGAGAACAGTTTTATTCTAGACGAAGATCGAGATTGAAGATCAATATTTAGTGTATAACGGTCTATATAGGGTGTTATCTACCATAAGGTGTATAACGGACTGTACAGTATATATAAGGTGCATAATAAGTTGTATAACAGTTTGTACAGTATATAGAAGGTGTATAACGGTCTGTACAATATATATAAGGTGTATAACGGTCTGTACAATATATATAAGGTGTATAATAAGGTGAATAATGGTCTATACAGTCTATGTAAGGTGTATAATAAGGCGTTTAACAGTCTATACAGTATATATAAGGTGTATAATAAGGTGCTTGTGAAGGTTCTCATTCATCCAGGTCATGTTATAGTTTTGGGGGTGGACATGCCCTTTAATAACAGTGACCCTGTGACTAGCAGCCATGAGATCCCTATCCCTGCCTCTTTCTTCCTTCCACCCACCTCTCCAATTAGAACTGAGGTAAGGAGTGAACAATTCAATGGAGGAGACATGGGAAGCAGGTACATACTGTATATCATGTCAATGCTGGCAGCCTAAAGGGTTAAAGGTAACACTCTGCTGGCTCTGGAAGGGTTAATAGGAAATTGTTGGCACCAGTGGTGTAACTACAACCCCTGCCACGGCAGGGGGACCCCGACAGTAGCAGGGCCCGCCACAAGCCCATAACCTCTGCTGTCAGCGGTTTAAATCACGTGGGGGTTGGCACTAAAGGGTTAATGATCATACTCTGCTGGCACTGAAAGTGTTAATGGCAATACTCTGGGAAAGTGCTGGTACTGAATGGGGGGGGGGCACTAAGGTGGCTAGAAGGGAATAGTTGGTACTGTACACTAGTTGACATTTCACAGGTTCCCCCCCCCCTCCTCCAGCTCGGTGGTCTATCTAGTCCCGCCCACCTAACCTCCCCCTCACCTCCTTGCCTGTGACTGGGCGGGGTTCAGACTAAACCATCCCAAGGAGGGGCCAGGACTAGATCGTGTTCTGTTTAGATTTGGTTGAGGATCTGTGAAGTCAGTACGTCTCAGTGGGAAAGTGTCCGGACCGCGGAAAGTCTCTGGTCCTCAGTCCCTCTAACCCGCTGCGGGGCCGAACATGGGTAAAGTTCCGTGTGTGAAGTGAGCTCAGTTCGCTAAACCTTCTGCGGGGCTATGGGAGGAATCCAACGGAAACTTCACTGGAGATACTGGGAGAAACCTCCACCTGGGAGCCCCTCGCTGTGACCGGACAAAACTGTCTGTTTATCCCCGGGAGCCTCAATGCCACTCTCCAAGATGCCGGGCTGGGTTATCTTGCCCGTTACCCTCCCAGCCTTCACCATCACCGGGATGTGGATAGTGTAAGTGGCTGCAGCACCATGGGCTTGGTGGGTAACTGATCAAAGGGGCCTTTGTGTGAGCGAGTAAGGTAATAACAACCAGGAGTGTGTATGTGTATGTCAGTGTGTGTGTGGAAGTTACTGTAAGGTAATAACAACCAGGAGGCTAGGAGAGAGAGAAAATGTGTGTGTGTGTGTGGAAGTTACAGTCCATCATTTCCCTACATTAAGTTGTATCAATTACATAACATTGGAGGAGAACTTTGGTCACTGATTAAAATGATGGACCAGATCCATTTGTAGCAAATTTCTAAGCAATAACCTGTCTGAAATCAATGTAGTAATCCTCTACAGCACTTTCACTTTAATCCCTTCCTATCCTGGGCACAGTGACATATGATGAGGGAGATGCACTGAAAGCGCTGTAACTGGGAATGTGCTTGTGGTGACGTACTGGGGTTTAGCATAGGTTAAGGGCTCGGCAAACACGACCACACACGCAATAGCATGCATGTGATTACTTCATTTCAGGTCCGAAATCGCATGCGATTGCTGTATTAGAAAAAAAAAACAAACCGCATGCAACCACAAGCGCTTCCAAAAAAATTGCAACATTGTGGCCTAGCCCTTAAGAAGGTTTCAACCTGGCCATACACTACCTTGACATTACAGCGATTTGATGGCAGCAGCAGTTTTTCCTGATGATGTTTCCACAGCGTTTCCCGGATCAGGTTTGCAATCTTAGTTACGATTTAGGCAGAGGCTCTACTACAAGTTAACACACCAGAATCACACACGTGTTAACGCATGCAATTGTGTGATCGGATGCATAATCGCATGCGCGTCAGACATCGCAGGAATTTTTAAATTTCCACGATTTTGCCTGCGCAAATGCAAGAAAATCGCGTTACCTAGCCCTTAGGCTGCGCCCATGATAGTAACGGACAGCAAAGCTTTTGAAAACATTATTGCAATGTGTTTCACATGTACTACTGTACATTTGTGTGGTTTTTTTAAACTAACCCGCTATTGGAGTGCATTTGATTTGCGCAAAAAATGGTCATCACTTGCAGCACATCTAGTGTGACCACCCACATTGAACAGCACTGGTATGCTATTTGTACGTGCTGTCACGCCATTGTGGCCTAGTGATGTATCAGAACTTTCTGAAATGAGCGGTTCCAGATGTTTTGATCGCTACATGACTGTTGGAGGACCGCTTAAAAAATTGGAAAGCAGAAGGTTTCTAATGATTTTAAAAAAAAGTAACGTATAACTACAAATACACAAAATGGGACAATTGGCCAAGCGCTCTACAATCTGATTGAACAATCTCCCATAACTATGTCTATTATGGAAATGTTTACCAGTTTTCTATGACACAGCTGTACTGAGTGTTTAAAATATGTGTGTGATGCAAAGTGTTTTACATTAATAGTGCTTCAGCTTGGATCTTTGGTGCATGTCGCATAACCGTAATTAATGTAGTAAGATGAATCACTGTTGATCTCGGTCCATAGGAGACTGCACTATCGGCAGTAACTTTTCGGGCGAACGGGCTATCAACATTGGTTGCCATGGGCAAAATCCACAAAGATTTTTTTGGCCCAACTGACTGATACACCGAAATATTGGTCGGTTGGACTGAACAATCTGCTTGTGTGTAGTGCCTTAGCAGAGAACATGTGAGGTTTTTTTAAGTGCTGTTAGGCTTAAGCCTCGTACACACGTGGGAACGGGGAACGTGGCAACGATCCCCGACCGAAAGGCCATTTTGCCAATAAAGTGCCCATACACGGGCCGATTATCCTCTGAAATGAACGTTCGGACACATTGTGTGTCTCGGGTTGGGACCCGTGATCGCATGTGTGTAGGAACCTTTAGTCTTGGAATACATGAGCTAATTTGGTTCCTATAACTCTGACTAAGGCTAGGTATACACAAGGCGATACTTCAACGTAATCAATAATTTGACCTGGCCACCAGTTGAACCAGCTCCCAGTTGATCAGGTCGATCTATTGCTTTGTGTGTACCTAGCCTAATAGATATATACACTGATATTTTTGCATTTACAGTCTTGTTGCCTATTGAACACCACACAATTGTCATTTGCCAGCATGTTAAAGGACAATTATACTCGACTAACCTCTGATCAAGAGTACGCAGGGTGAGGACCTAAGCCGCCAAGATTCGAATCGCTCTAGTAATTTTCTAGTAAGTTGTGTTGCCTCACCCTAGGAGTGTAAAGGACATGCATCAAATGCAAGGTAACAACACACAAGACAAGACATTTGGAAATGAGATATTATTAAAAGAGTTGAAATTTATTGATCAGCCTTCATCCAGTTGCTTTTAAAAATGCATAAGATATCTACTTTACCTACAATAACTAAAGCACTGTAACCTAATCATCACTGCAGATACATATACTATAAATCCACAATAATAATACTAGCTAGGGAAAATGGGTAAAGAAAATAAAAAACTAAAGCTAAAATATAAATGAAACTTAAAGGCGAACTTATGTGGCAAAAATTTACATCCAATCGTGTGGTTTTAAATAGGACACACAATCTGTAAGATTCCGTCTGTCAACTATAAAAGATGTGGTTGCACACAGTCCCGTCTCCTTATATTAAGTTATAAGGAAGATCGTTCGGGCCTGTAACACTCCCTAGCAACTGCAGCAAGCTCCCTATACTACAGTCCAGAGAGCACATTGTGACCAAGGGAAAACGCGTGTTCCCGAGGCTGATGGCAAACATTTGTCTCCATCAGGAATGATTATTTTAACAGTAAACACACACCAACAATAAACAGATTACCCCTTTTATGGGTACTGTGTGTACCCAGCTTTAGTATACTGGAAGCCACCTTTTGTCATTTGTAGTGCCTAAGGGCTAAATTTGCCAAACAAAAAGCCAGTAGATATTTTTTTCTTTGTTTTTGTTTTAACACTGATTAAGCATTATCAGATATGATGCCTTCCATGGGTATACCCATTAGATTTTAAAATATGAGATTTTATTGAGTTTAAAAGGACATGGTTTTTTTGGCACCATGTTGCTTGAACTTGTTTGACATTAATGATGCACTACCTGGTATTTTGTACATGCTTCCATCTTTGTCTTGCTCTTGTGTGAGAAATACTTTTATTGGGGGGCAGCTCCAAGTTGCTTCCCATTGCTATTAATGAGAAACACAACATGCATTCCTCCCTCAAGTTGCACTTGCAGCTTGGTTGATCTTTAAAGGACGGATTCCAGTTTTTTAGTATAAGGGCTAGGCCACACTGCAGCATTTTTTCTGCGTTTGCGCTTGTTTTTTCCAGATCTTTGGAAACGCGGCAACACTCCGAAAATGGTTTAGAGTGCGTTGTGATTGTGCTTGCGATTTGCGTTCCGCATTTTTAATCACAATCGCATGTGTTTTCCTATACCTAATGAATAAAACGCATGCGCAAACGCAACAAAATCGCACATGAAATCGCATGGGATTCAGTGTGCGATTGCGTTTGAGGCGCAGTGTGGCCGTGCCCTAAGCCCTGCTGCAAACAGAATGCTGTAGAGAGAAGACATTCTATTTATGTACAACATTCCTTGTGGCTGTAATACTAAACCTGTTTTAGTAGATTTATTTTTAATTCTTCAGACAGAATACATTGATTTAAATTTTTTTTTTAATAATGTTGACATACATAACCCCCGATATTTCAACCTAATCGACTGGTCACTGCTATTAATTGGTTGGCCAGGGATAAATCTTTTCACAATATGTATCTGAGTTAATGCAATGTGTCTTGCATTATTGCAATCTGCCACAGTCTTTCACAGATTGCATTTCACCTGCATACCTCTATTTTTCTCTTTAAAGGGTTGCTATACTCACTAAAGGGTCATTTTACTCACTGTAGTATATTGGAAACAACTTTACATTATCTGAAACTATAATTTGAGAGAAGTAAAACTATAATTTGAGAGAAGTAAAATGGTGGTACTTTCATATTTATTTGTGCTTGCTTTGTCATTAAAATTATTAATGTTAAGTGAGTGCTCCTAGTTGCTCCCACCTTCCCTTATTCACTGCCTTTTTGTAGTGTCTGTGACACTAATGTTCTGCACAGACCATTAAACACTGCTCTGCTTACACCCCCCCCCCGCCTTATTTTCTCTACTAATTCTCTTAATTGTTGCAGAAAGTGTGCTGGTAAAGCTAAATATCCTAGTAAGAGGTCAGTGATAGGACTCCTATTATAATTTCTGCTTCTAGGGTGATAGGTCTGTCCCTGTAAATGCTGTGATTTCAAATTATGATAAATATGATGTATCAGAATTTATATACAGAGTCCATATAGGACTGTCTCTCCTCCGGGAGAATTTTGCCATGCGCACTGCAGCCCTCCCTCCCTCCCCTAGTGTAAAACCCTTTTGTGGTATTGTAGGTTCCCCAACCCCAACCGCTATAATAGTTTTGCCAGAAATATGCTTGTGAAGGTTCTCATTCATCCAGGTCATGGTATATCTGTATTGAATTAGATCAACTGGACTTGAAGTTTAGTTCTTGAAGACATTTCGCTAGTCATCCGACTGGCTTTCTCAATTCAGAATGACTTGTACAAGAATCTGTGGCAATTATATACCCTGGAAAATCCCAATTAGCATATCACAGCCAAGTGTTAAGGGCGTGATTAGATAGTGGCTAAGAGGTGTAATAGGAACACCCAGAGTAAATCAGTAAAATGATTACATCAGATATATTTTGGATTTGATCCCTCTATCTTGTAACATTCTGATTCCTTCCAACATCATATAGTGTTCCCATCCATTATTATAATCATCAGAGACAATTATTGGTATTTAGCCTCATCTTGAACTCTACATAACAGCATCTTGTTCTTCTAATGGGGAACATTGGTAATGTGTGGTTGGAAGATTTTGATCTTGCCAGTCCTTAGCAGTTTATAGTCCTGTCCCTAGAGAAGACAGTGATTCGGAAAAGCTGTTATTAAGCTTTTATTTTCACTTTTGTCCTTTAGTAAAATTTAATTTACTGTATATTTTACAGCAGTATTGCTTCTTGTTGCATAGTTCACACAGATATTTTTACAGCTGTTTATATTAATTATAATTGTTATGTTGGTTCTGGTTTGTCTAACATTATGGCGATGATACTACATCAGTTTTTCTAAACAGTACACTGTTTAAAAAAAAAAAAGCTGAAACTTTGACAATTACTTATTATTATGATTATTATAATTATGGATTTATATTGTGACATCTTCTGTGGGGCTTTACAATTACATAGTCATACATTACATACAGGGTAATACAGTTTATACAAAGTCTTACATATTACATACACCGGTAATACATAATATAAGCACACAGCGACGAGTTACTTACAGCAATACCGTGATACAATAGGAGAGAGGACCCTGCCCAAAGAGCTTACAGTCTACATGAAATGGGAATTAGACATAAGGTTAATCATAATTACCACCTAATTGCTTCACTTGTGTATTGTTATTTGAAAATATGTATTGTTTATTTGTACATACTTTACATACTAAGCTGTATGTGAATTTGTTCATTCATGATTTTAGCCAGAAATGCAATATACTACATTTTACTTCTTGGCACAGAGTGTATAACCCAACCTTGGCTCAGTGGTTATCACTACTAATGTCTGGCAGTTCTCTCCTGTGTCCTTCCTAAGATACAACTGCAAGTAGTTTGTATGATCTCCCTGTGTTTGCCTGATTCTTATAATCTCCTGCTTATACAGTGATGTGCCCCCTTCCTGATTTCTCATTCTTTTGCATGTTTGTCACACTTAAATGTTTCTGCTCATCAAAAACCGTTAACTATTAGTCAAAGAAAACATAATTGAACACAAAATGCAGTTTTAAATGATGGTTTTTATTATTTAGTGAGAAAAAAAACTCCAAATCTACATGGCCCTGTGTGAAAAAGAAAATGCCCCCTGAACCTAATAACTGGTTGGGCCACCCTTAACAGCAATAACTGCAATCAAGAGTTTGCGATAACTTGCAACAAGTCTTTTTTACAGCGCTCTGGAGGAATTTTGGCCCACTCATCTTTGCAGAATTGTTGTAATTCAGCTTTGAGGGTTTTCTAGCATGAACCGCCTTTTTAAGGTCATGCCACAACATCTCAATAGGATTCAGGTCAGGACTTTGACTAGGCCACTCCAAAGTCTTCATTTTGTTTTTCTTCAGCCATTCAGAGGTGGATTTGCTGGTGTGTTTTGGGTCATTGTCCTGCTGCAGCACCCAAGATCGCTTCAGCTTGAGTTGACGAACAGATAGCCGGACATTCTCCTTCAGGATTTTTTGGTAGACAGTAGAATTCATGGTTCCATCTATCACAGCAAGCCTTCCAGGTCCTGAAGCAGCAAAACAACCCCAGACCATCACACTACCACCACCATATTTTACTGTTGGTATGATGTTCTTTTGCTGAAATGCTGTTACTTCTACGCCAGATGTAACGGGACACGCACCTTCCAAAAAGTTCAACTTTTGTCTCGTCGGTCCACAAGGTATTTTCCCAAAAGTCTTGGCAATCGTTGAGATGTTTTTTTAGCAAAATTGAGATGAGCCTTAATGTTCTTTTTGCTTAAAAGTGGTTTGCGCCTTGGATATCTGTCATGCAGGCCGTTTTTGCCCAGTCTTTCTTATGGTGGAGTCGTGAACACTGAACTTAATTGAGGCAAGTGAGGCCTGCAGTTCTTTAGATGTTGTCCTGGGGTCTTTTGTGGCCTCTCGGATGAGTTTTCTCTGCGCTCTTGGGGTAATTTTGGTCGGCCGGCCACTCCTGGGAAGCTTCATCACTGTTCCATGTTTTTGCCATTTGTGGATAATGGCTCTCACTGTGGTTCGCTGGAGTCCCAAAGCTTTAGAAATGGCTTTATAACCTT
Source organism: Hymenochirus boettgeri (assembly GCA_019447015.1). Taxonomy (NCBI): domain Eukaryota; kingdom Metazoa; phylum Chordata; class Amphibia; order Anura; family Pipidae; genus Hymenochirus; species Hymenochirus boettgeri. Next base: position 75,350,514 of record CM033475.1, on the reverse strand, counting down.
TACCAGACTGATAGATTTCAATTACTTTTGTTCTCATTTGTTCCTGAATTTCTTTGGATCTTGGCATGATGTCTAGCTTTTGAGGTGCTTTTGGTCTACTTCTCTGTGTCAGATCCTATTTAAGTGATTTCTTGATTGAAACAGGTGTGGCAGTAATCAGGCCTGGGGGTGACTACAGAAATTGAACTCAGGTGTGATAAACCACAGTTGTTATTTTTTAACAAGAGGGGCAATCACTTTTTCACACAGGGCCATGTAGATTTGGAGTTTTTTTTCTCACTAAATAATAAAAACCATCATTTAAAACTGCATTTTGTGTTCAATTATGTTTTCTTTGACTAATAGTTAACGGTTTTTGATGAGCAGAAACATTTAAGTGTGACAAACATGCAAAAGAATGAGAAATCAGGAAGGGGGCAAATAGTTTTTCACATCACTGTATACCTGGATATCTGTGGGTAGGGAGACTGCTGCTCATGCAGTTTTACCGATTGGAATTAATTGACAGATATCACGATAACAATCTGTGTTTTTAGAATTAAATGTTTGTTTGATAAATCTGAATCCGCCCGATTTTTCAAAAAAAATAAAAAAAACTCAGAACTTTGCTTTGAAAATTTAGAAAATCAAAAATTCTTTTATAAAAAAAAAAAATCCTAATAAAAAATGCTATTGAATGCTCAAATTGTGATCGAAAATTCTAAAAATTCCCATTCAATTGGGCATAAATTGGATTTTTCTTTTTACTATAACAAACTATTATGTATTATAAATTGCAATCTATCCAAAGTTACAGCATTATAAAAGGTATTTTCCTGCAAGCACTGTGAGCTGTGACATCACCAGCGCCACTGGTCTGCCCCCAAATCTCGGATTGGAGCATGCCCAATACTGGGACAGAGCATCATCAGCTGCATCATAAGCCTGCCCCCAAATTTCTTAATCTATTTTAAAGATAGCTACAAGCCTGAAAATGATTTGTTTTCTCTCCTTAAAGGGCATGTCCAGCCCTTTTTTCAACTTTTTATATATTATAGATATTGGTCCCCCAGCCCCAACCGCTGTAATAGAATTCTTAGAAATTCCCCCGATAATTACTTACCTTCCCTCTTTCCTCCGCGGCACTGCTCGGCCCTCTGCTTTCACGGAAACGCAAGCAGGGGGCAGGACCGGCAGCCATGCCCCTGATTGGCTGAGAGTCAGCCAATCAGGGACACGGCTGCCCAGAATGCCGGAGGATAGAGGGAAGGTAAATAACTTTCGGGGCACTTTCTAAGAATTCTATTACGGCGGTTGGGGCTGTCCAATATCTATAATATATACAGGGGATTTTACACTAGGGCAAGGGAGAAGAAAACGGGAGGGAGAGGGAGGGGGCGAGGACTCTCCTGCGCATGCCTCAGACCTTGTTGAGGCTGATACAGGCGCAGGATGAGTCACACAGACCTTCTACACTACACTTTCCTGGACTTTGGAGGGGCACAGCATGGCAACCATAAGGAGCTGGGATATACGGTAAGGATTTTTGTACACTACAGAGTGGGGCCAGTATGGGGTAACATTTTGAGTTTTGGGGGTGGACATGCCCTTTAAGGCGTATATAGGTAGAGAAAAGGACAGAATTGTTGCAGGTCAGTAACTAGCTTCTGAAAAGATCAAAGGGGGTTGAAGCTATTTGCACAGTTCACAATGTGCCTGTCACAGACTCAGATAAGCTTGACAGACAAGGAAGTGTACATTTATGACCCTATAACTAAAGATTCAGAGTAGCTAGATATATCATAATAAAGCTTGTGTGAATGAGAGAGCCCTTTTCAATAATGGGCATTTGTATGGAGACCATGGTTACCCTTAAAAGGCATGTCCACCCCTTTTTCAAATTTTTTCAATAGTGTAGGGCTCCAGCCCAAACCGCTAAAATAATATTTGCAGAAAATCCCCCGATCATTACTTACTTTGCCTCTCTCCTCCGACGTACTGTCACGGCCCTCTGCTTGCATGAAACTGCAAGCAGGGTCCGGACCGGCAGCCGCGTCCGTGATTGGCTGAGAGGCAGCCAATCACGGACGTGGCTTCCAGCTATCCAGAATGACGGAGAAGAGAGGCAAGGTAAGTAATGATCGGGGGAGTTTCTGCAAATATTACTATAGGGGTTGGGGGGAGGAGCCCTACGCTACAGAAAAGGGGTTTTGAGCTAGGGAGAGGCAGGGCTGCAGTGCGCATGGCAAAATTCTCCCGGTGGAGAGACAGGAGGCAGAGTCCTATATGGGCTCCGCCAGGCTCCTGGTGGTGAGTTTTCTGGACTTTATAGGGACATTACAGGAGAACTGTTTGGAGCTGGGATGTAAGGTAAGGATTTTACTACACTACACAGTGGGGCCAGTAGTGGGTTAAATTATAGTTTTGGGGATGGACATGCCCTTTAAATACAAATCTAGGCCCCATGGCAAAATTTTTGTTCTTCAAAAGTATTCAATCACCATTTCTTGTCTTTCTGTCCAATTTAAATGCATTTTGATTTTAGGGAAAGGTGAGGTGAGAAATGCATTGAACAAACACGCACATATGTATTGTGTTTGTGGTGCACTGCAGTGGGGTCATTAGCACAATTATTTTAAAGGTGTTCCTACATTTGACAGTGCATTTGTGCTACTAAAAGGTAAACCCAGAGATGAGGACCTAGTGGTTTGGGTCCTTACCCTCTGTACTTTGATTGGGATGGGGAAGTATACTAAAAATCATACCTAATGCTACACAAAATGCACAAAGCATGTAAAAGCAGAAGTTATCATATAAACTGAATTGCATTAATTAGTAGATTATTAAGTTTACCAAGAAATAATTATGAACCCTATAGCTTATATTTATTTGTTATGTCTGGAGTTGGCCAGTCCTTGGCTGTTTTACCTCAGCCATGCGTGTCTATCCTTCTTGACTTTATTATAAGCCCTTGGGGCCTAATTTCCAAAGATGTTTGTACTGACTTTCACACAATATAAATATTTAAATTTACAAAGGCCTGGTACACACAGACCAACTTCAGCCTGCCATTCCAACACCACAGATCCACACCGTTAGATATATAGATCCGTTGTCCAAGCCTGAAGACTGCACAATCAGCCATGATTTAGGCCCTGACACACATGAAACAATATTGACCACTTTTTTTCATGCAGTTGGACTACCAATCAATAAATGAATCTTTAGTCTGCTGGATGAAAAAACTAGCACTGATGACAATATATTGCGGCTGATCTTGTGGTCCATTGAAGAGGACATGTTTGTTATATATATATGCTAATTGGTCCGATCTAATATTCTAACAAGTCACTGTTCTGTTAGTATCCTGTTACAACCATCACAAAATAATGCTTAGTTCCTCATCATTTGAAGGTGCAGGTTGCTACTGGATCACATGTTCATCAAGGAAAAGGTGTCAATCTAATAGCTAAGAACTAATTACTATTCTTAGTCAACAACTAGAACCAGGGATATTTCTCCCATACGGCACTAAATAGTCAACCTATTATACCTCTTTTTATCTTGTTTATAGTTGGAAATAAATGGTAGAATTGTTTCAAGGCAAAAAACTTTACACCATTAGCTATACATTTTTACATAAGCTTTATATACCGCTATGCCTTAAGTATGGCATGCTAGATTCATTATTTCCCCATCACCATGGCAGCGGTGACTATAGGGTTAACTTCTCCTAATTGCTTGGACAGGAAATTGATAGAAATTGCTCCTCACACCATCTCAGTTTTTCTTTTTTTTTTCCTGACCACTGCAATGCCAGGTCGGGGACATCCAATTGATGATACCCTTGAACCTATGGCTTGTAAAATAGTAGTACATCATATAATCATGAATTGGTAATATACAGTCCTGAAAATAGACATGGTTATTGAAAGGACATCTTTTAAACAGTGAAACTTTATACAGATACCTGCTCAAAAGGTTTGTACTGCAAGCGCCGACTCACGATGAACAACGTGTATGCAAGTCTGTTTCAGCTCATGATTATTCTGTGTATGGGTGCTTCATTGCCCATTCGGTCGAGGCTCATTGATATTCCGCCTGGCAGATCGAGCAATGGGCCACAATTGATTGCTGTTTCTGCCAATGGAACGATTGTTGACCGAAATAAGAGTGCATACACATTGTGCGTCGCAAGTTGGCACCCGCGATGGCACGTGTGTATGAGCCTTAAGTCATGCAAGCAAGAGTACAAATAAGGAATGGTTAACATTTTCATTTTGGGGACAAAACAATTACATGATATCCCCTTAGCCCACTGATATTTTGGCACGACTGATGGCCTGTTGAACATGCAGTTGCCTAAAATTTATCTTTGTCCAATCCCGGTTTTGAGGAAGCATCAAATGGAAAAAAATGTCAGTCACACTGAAAAAAACAGTCTATATTTCCATTTGATTGACTGAAGTTTTTAGTATTCATAGCTTTACTGGCTTTTAGTGTGATATTATGAAGACCTGCACAGCAAATCCAAAATCAAGATCAAATCTGTTTAAGCAACTAAATATTGCACAATTTGGATATTCCGGTGTCCCTTACAGAGAACTAATCCTTGTCTGATGTGATACACATTACACAGAAACTGCTGATTCTTTTTTGTTCAATAAATTTTTATTGATAAAATGTCAAAGATAGATTATACAGTTTTTCTATTAGTTTTTACAGTATTATGTCAATTGTTTATACTTATTTAGTTTTTAAACATTTTTTTTTTTTTATTCTATAGCATTACCTTTAAAGTGAATAATAAAAGAGAGAAAGGGAGGAGAGAGGGAAGGGGTGGTATGCGTTCATTTTCTTATTTAGGTTTTAAATTGTAATGTTCATTAAGGTTGTCCAGGGTTTCCATATCGAGTAGAATTTTAGTAGTTTGTTTTCTAATGAGTAGCGTATCTGTTCATTTCTATATATCCACCATACTCTGTTGAGGGTTTGGTCCATGGTTGGAGTAGGGCCTTTCCAATGTTGTGCTAGTGTACATTGTGCCGCTGCGCATATCTGGTGCAGGAAGGTGTTTTGGTTGGGTAGGAGTTGTTCGTGGGGTAGGTTAAACAATGCAATCCAGGGGGTTAATGTTATTGGACTGTTCAGTTGTCTTTCCAACCAGGTCCGGCAGTTTTCCCAGTATTTCCTGATATCTGGGCAGGACCACCAGCAGTGCGTGAGATCAGCTTCTTCTTCGCATCCTCTGTAGCATTGGGGGGAGTAGGTTTTCAATATTTTGTGGAGTATTAGAGGTGACTTATACCAACCATATAATATTTTGTAGGATTTCTCCTTTACTAAAACATTAATTGAGCATCTATACGAATACATGAATATTTGATTCCATTGCTCCTCCGACATTGCTGTCCCCAGTTGTTGTTCCCATTTGATCATTCCTCTTGTTTTATTTGGTTGTGTAGAGTACCATAGTATATTGTATAGATTGGATATCCGTTTGGGGCCCCTTGGTTTTTTTAGACATTTTTGTTGAAAGAGGGAGGCTCTGGGAGAAAGTTCTTTATTTGTTGTATTTGTGATAAAGTGTATGATTTGGTTGTATTGGAGCCATCGTCCTGGTTGTAATTTAAATTTTTGTTTGGCTTCTTGCCATGGGAGTATGCCTGATGTATTGCTATATATATCTCTTATTGTATCGATGCCTCTGGTGTTCCAGTAGAGTTTGAATGTGTTGTCCATTCCTGGAGGGAATGCTGGGTTGTCCATGAGAGGGGTATATAGAAAGTGGGATTGTATGATGTCGGTTTGTCTTATGTATCTGTCCCACATTTCTATGGAGTGTTTAATATATGGGTTGGTTATAGGGTTGTTTGTGTGTCTTAGTGTTGGAGGGGTCCATAAGATGCTGTATGTAGATAGAGGGGAAATTTCTATATTTTCTAGTTGGGCCCATTTTGCTGAGTGTGGACCCGTGATCCAGCTCAGCGTTTGTGCTGTTCTGGCGGCTCTAAAATAGTGGTCTAGGCTGGGTAGTCCAAATCCTCCCTGTTTATGTGATCTGGCTAATATTGTTTTGTTTATTCGGGGGGATTTCCTTTGCCAGATAAATTTGGTGATTTCCCTTTGTAGTTCATTTAATTGTTTTTTTATCAGTGTAATGGGTAAAGATCTGAATAGATATAAGATTTTTGGTAATATTGTCATGCGTACTGCTGCTATTTGGCCAATAAGGGATAGTTTGTAGGGTTTCCATTTTCTAAGCATATTTTTAAGTGTGGAGAGCATTGGGGGGTAGTTTTGTGTGTATACCATTTCTGGAGTGTCACTGAGTTGTATGCCTAGATATTTAAAGGATTTTTGGGCTACACTTTGAATTTGAATGTCTTTTCCAACTGTAGTCTGGCTGTTTGAGATAAATGTATGGGGTATGCTATGTTTTTTGGGGTTTCACTTTAAAGCCTGAGGTCGCCGAAGTTGTTTAGATGTTTGTATAGGACTGGTATTGAGATATGTGGTTGTGTGATGACAATAGAGTGTCGTCGGCAAATAAGGCTATTTGGCTTCTAAGTTCCTAGTTGTATCCCTTTAATATCGGGGATGTCGTATTTGTTCTGCTAACGGTTCAATGCAGAGGGCGAATATTAGTGGGGATAGTGGGCAGCCCTGTCTCGTACCATTATGTATTGCTATTGTTTGGGAATAATATCCCATATTTGCTACCTGGGCTGTTGGTGATTGATATAATGCTTGTATTGCTTTTTGAAAGGGGCCTCGGATATTAAATTTATCTAATGTGGCAAACATATATGGCCATGCCACCCTATCGAAGGCTTTTTCGATGTCCAGAGAGAGAAAGACAGATGGGATGTTCTTTATTTTTGCTGTGTGGAGTAGAGTCAGTGATCGTCTTATATTGTCTGTTCCTTGTCTATATGGAATAAATCCTGTCTGATCGGGGTGTGTTAATTTTGTGAGGAATTTGTTAAGTCTATTAGCGAGTGTTTTGGCGAATATTTTGACATCCGTATTTATGAGTGAGATTGGGCGGTAATTTTGACATTGTGTGGTGTCCCTGTCTTCTTTTGGTATTACCACTATATGTGTTGTTAGCATATCTGGTGTGAATGAGTCTTTTCCCGACATGATGTTGTTGAATAGTTGTGTTAAATGGGGGGATAGTTCCGTGCAGAATAGTTTGTAATATGCCATTGTGTAGCCGTCTGGTCCAGGATATTTGCGTGTTGGGAATGATTTAATGGCTACTAGTATTTCTTCTGGTGTTATAGGTAAGTTGAGAGCTGTCAGTTCTTGTGATGTTAGTGTGGGAAGATTTGCGGTCTGGAGATAGTGTTGGATTTTAGAGTGAGTGGCTATGTTTGGGTTTGTTGTATTGCCTCCGTATAGTGTGGCATAATATTTTCCAAATTGTTGGGCTATCTTGTCTGGGTTATGTATCAGAGTTCCCGTGGTGTTGCGTAGTGGAAGGAGTGTGTTTTTTAACATAGTGTTTTTCAGTTTTCAGGCTAATTTTTGTTTTGTTTGTTGCTTTGTGAGTAAAATTTGTATCCTGTGAATCTTAGGGCCTTGTCTGCTGTTTGAGAGTATTGTACATAGTTGTTGCTTGAGTTTGAGGAATTGACTTTCTTTATCTTTTGTGTATTCTCTTTGTAGATCGTTTTCAGCAATTTTAATTTGTGTTGATAGTTCTTCTATTTGTCTGTTTCGAATTTTCTTTTGTTGGGTTGCTATTTGTATTAGCCTACCTCTAAGAGTGGCTTTGTGCGCTGCCCATAGTATTGAGGAAGATGTGTCTTCTGATGTGTTTTCCTCAAAGTATTGAGCTACCGTATATCTTTTTTTACTGTGTTTTGTATTCCTGGGTCTGTTATCAGTGATTCGTTAAGTCTCCATGTGTAGTGTGTTGGGGTCAACCCTATGTCCTTTATTGTTATAGTAATGTGTGCATGGTCTGACCATAGGATATCTCCTACTGTGGAGGAGAGTGTTCTTGTTAAAAAATAAGAAGAGCAGAATATATAGTCAATGCGTGAGAATGATTTATGGGGGTTGGAATAAAATGTATACGCTTTGTCGTGGGGGTGTTGTAGTCTCCATATGTCGTGCAGATTGAGTGTTTTGAGGAATGTTAGTGGTTTGTTTAGTGTGGGTTTGGTTGTTGTGTTGGATGAGTTTGAGGAGTCGGCTGTTTTGTCTCGAGGAGCATTGAAATCGCCTGCAATAATTAGTTGTCCTGTTTCATAGTTTAACATTTTGTCCACCAGAGATGTCAAAAATTGTCCTAGCCCACTGTTTGGTGCATATACATTGATGAAGGTCACTTTTAAAGCGAGAATATGTCCTGTAAGGATTAAAAATCTGCCTTCTGGGTCTCTGTAAATTTTCCCGGTCTTAAAGGGGAGATTTTTATGGATCAATATTGCTACACCCTTTTTTTTTCTCCAGCAGAAGCGTAGTATATTTGGGAGTATTTTCTCCCCCAATATTTAGGTTCGTAGTTTCGTTTAAAGTGGGTTTCCTGCATAAATATTATGTCTGATTGTTGCTTTGTATAGAACTGGAGTGCCATTTTCCTTTTGTTGGGGCTATTTAGTCCATGTACATTATGAGATGTTGTTGTGAGTTTGTGTCATTGGGGCGGATTTGTGGGTATCTAGTGTATTTCGACATCTCTGGTGGGAAGTACATTTGGATTGTTATTATACCTTGGAGCAGGTCCATTTGAGATGTGGGAGGGGAAGAATAGAGAAGGGAAGAATAAGAAGGAAGAAAGAAGGAAGGAGGAGGTTGGTTAGTTTCTCTACAAGTTATTGTAATAGTATATTGAGCATTTTAATAACTTAGTAAACGGTTTATAATAACATCTTAACAACTTTAACGTTCTCAACGTAAACATTTTTTCCTGATCTATCTTTGTCGAAAGCAGTTTCGTTAGACACTTTATCTTCATAAACATTTTTTCCAAAGGTGGTTTTATCATAAACATTTTTATCTGATAGTTTATTACCAAAAGAATGTTATTCAGTACATATAGTTGCGTAATAGGTTGGGTTTTGGGGTCATTTTGTAGGGTGACCCTGGGGGGCTTCAGGGGTTCTGAGGCCCTAATGTTTGGTGGGGTGGAGCCCTTTGGGCTCTTGATATCCTTGCCGTAGGATATCTTGTTGGGGGGTTATCTATTCTAGTCGTAACACCATCAGGTGGTCGGCAGGTCTCGCTGCACCACAAGGGGTCCCAGTGTTTTTTTTTTTTTTGGTTTTTTTTGGGTAGTGGTACCAGAACATTTATCTCCAGATGTTAGGTTCTGGGGATAGGAGGGAATGTTCGTGTCCATACTTTTGTGGATTGAGGATTAAAGGCTATGTCCACCCTGGAAAATTTTTTTTAATATATGGTCCCCCCTGGGCTCCCAGCCCCAACCGCTATAATTTTTTTTTAGAAAGCCCCCCAAACTCTACTTACCTCCCCTCGATCCTCCGCGCGCTCCCGGCCCTCTGCTTGCAAGGAAATGCAAGCAGAGGGGCGGGACCGGCAGCCGCGTCTGTGATTGGCTGAGCGGCAGCCAATCACAGACGCGGCTGCCGGCAGCTCAGTTCGCGGAGGAAAAGAGGAGAGGTAAGAGAGTTTGGGAGCTTTCTAAAAAAAAAAAATATGCGGTTGGGGCTGGGAGACATGGGGGAGCACAATATTAAGGGGGATTTGAGCTAGGGGAGGATGTAGAAGGAGGGAGAGGAGAGGGAGGGAGGAGAGGGAGGGGGAGGGAGGGGAGGGAGGGAGGGGGAGAAGGGCTGCAGTACGCATGGCAAAAATCTACCTGAGGCCAGCTAGCAGGCAGTGTCCTATATGGACTCTGCTAGCCTCCTGGTAGTCATTTTTTGGGACTTTGGGGGGGACTACGGAGAACCCTATGGAGCTGGGATGTGAGGTAAGGATTAAACTACACTACATGGGGGGCCAGTAGTAGTTGGGGGATTATATGTTTTGGGGGTGGACATGCCCTTTAAGTTCTGTGAAAAGTGAAAGGTAGGTTTGTATACTCACAGAATGGAAGAGTTCATGTCCTGATGTTTTGTTACCTGTGAGGTGAGTTAGGCATCCATTTGACTCAGCCTGTGTTTTGTGTCCCTTTTTTGTTTTGATGAAGTGAATTGCCATATTAGAGGTGGGGGGGTTTTGCGGTCCGGTTGGATTGAAGTGTTATTCCTTTGGATTGGGGGTAAATCCAATCTGCGTAGGAATTCGTCGGAACCGTCTCGGTGTGTTAAGGTGATTTGTCTCCCATTTTTCATCACTATCAATTTAAATGGGAATCCCCAGCGATATTTAATTTTATGAGTCGTTAGTTGTTCAGTAACGGGTTTTAAGTCTCTTCGTTTGCTTAGCGTAGTAGTAGGAGATATATCCTGGAAGATTGAAATTTTGTTGTCCTCAAATAGGATTTCGCTCTTGTTGCGTGCTGCTGCGTAGTATTGTCTCTTTTGTGCGATAGTAGTGTAATCGCAGGATTACGTCTCTTGGCGGTTCTGATGGTTTGGGGTTTTTATTTTTTTAGTGCCTTTTTCTCGTATTACGTTGTCTACAGGGTCTTTCTTTTCCCTTCGTTTCTTTCTAAGTAAGAGCGGTTGATTATTCTTCTCCAGTTCTGTTTGCCTTTCACGATTTAGGCGTTAGTGCTCTACCGTGGCGTATATGTCATCCTGTGTTGTCAACTATGAGGAGTCGTTTATGACCCTGCGGGTATTGTAAGAGCCGGTCAGGAGATCGTCGTATCTTGGTGAGCGTAAGTCTGACATCACTCTGATGTTTCCGCCGGTCTCGGCCGTCCCCACCCGCTGTCCCCCCCCCCCCGATCTGTGTTCATTTTTCCCCTCCTGCCTTTACCACCTGCAGAGGCCTTCCTCAGGCGTAGATTGTTCTACTACGTGAGCGTTGGTTACCATAGGTATATCCTGGTGTCTGTTCAACTTGGGGGTCTATTATGGAGTGGCCTGTAGGTCGGGTTGTCAACTTGTGAGCAGTATAAGCTGACATACGCTCCTGTGTTTTCCTCTACCTCCCCAATCGGTCCCCTATGCTGTCAGTTCAGTTTTACCTCTGAGAGAAGCTTTGCGTTGGAGTCTTGGATGACTCTTTCGAGGTTTGCATAGAGATTTTCCAGATCTCTTTTTGTGCTGGGTTGGCTGTCGCTATCGGTGTGGAGGCGGTGATGAATGGCGGGCGCCATCTTGGATTTGCTCGCTCGCGAGTCGCCCGCCGCGATTATGCGTGAGATATCTTTGTTTGTTGGGTTCTTTTGTGGGTCCCATAGTGTGTGGGGGGTTTCCACCAGTTTTTAGTGTTGTTCTGGTAGCTGGGTGCTGTAATAATGCGATGCTGGGTTCCTGTGGTGTCGGAGCTTAACTAGCAGGCGTCCATGTTGGTGTTACGGCCAGACTCTGCCCCCAGAGAATCAAGCGATGCAGATGAAGGCAACTCAGGGAGAACACCTCGCAAGGAACTGAAAGATTAGCTAACATCATTAGCATAAAATGCTGCATGGACTTGGGCGCAGAGTTGATTATCTGTGTTGTAGGTTGTGCATAGGTGGCAAAAAGTATCGGCCCCTTTGAAGTTCCACATGTCACAACTGCCACAAAATGAATCAATTTTATTGGAATTCCACATGAAAGACCAATACAAAGGGTGTGGACACGGGAGAAGTAGAACAAAAAGTCATACAGACCAAACATAACAAACAAAAAATGCAAAGTTGGGGTGTGGTGCGTAATTATTCAGCCCCCTTTGATCTAAGTGCAGTCTGTCATAGACATGCTGAGTGAGTTGCAATGACTAAATAGAGTGCACCATGTTGTGTAATCTAAGTCCGTACAAAAACAGCTTCTCTGTGACGGCCCTCAGAGGTTGTCTAAGAGAATCTTGAGAGCAACAACACCATGAAGTCTGAAGAACACACCAGACAGGTCAGGGATAAAGTTATTGAAAAATTTAAAGCAGGCTGGCTACAAAAAGATTTCCAAAACCTTGAACATCCACTGTTCAAACGATCATTCAGAAATGGAAGGAGTATGGCACAAACTGTAAAACCTACCAAGACAGGCCGTCCACCTAAACTCACAGGCGACAAGGAGAGACTGATCAGAAATGCAGTCAAGAGGCCCATGGTGGAATCTGGATGAGCGCAGAGATCTACAGCCCAGGTGGGGGAAATGTCCCTAGGGGAACTATTAGTCATGCACTGCACAAGTTACCCTTTATAGAAGAGTGGCAAGAAGGAAAGCCATTGTTAACGAAAAAGCATAAGAAGTCCGTTTGCAGTTTGCCACAAGCCATCTGGGGGACACAGCAAACATGTGGAAGAAGGTTCTCTGGTTCAATGAGACCAAAATGGAAATTTTTGGCCAAAATGCAAAACGCTATGTGGAGCCAAATAACAGGGCAATCCTGGAATAAAACCTCTTGGAGTCAGCAAAAGACTTGAGACTGCGGTGGGGGTTCTCCTTCCAGCAGGACAACGACCCTAAACATAAAGCCTGGGCAACAATGGAATGGTTTAAAACAAAACATCCATGTGTTAGAATGGCCCAGTCAAAGTCCAGATCTAAATCCAATCGAGGAATTGTGGCAAGATCTGAAAACTGCTGTTCACAAACGCGTGTCATCTAACTTGATGAGCTGGAGCTGTTTTGCAAAGAAGAATGGGCAAAGTTTTGATGTGCAAAGCTGGTAGAGACATTTACCCAAAAGAATGCAGCGGTAATTGCACAGCAAAAGGTGGTTCTACAAAGTATTGACTCGGGGCTGAATAATTATGCACAACCCACTTTGCAGTTATTGATTTTAAAAATGTTTGGAATCATGTATGATTTTCGTTCCACTTCTCACCTGTACAGCACTTTGTATTGGTCTTTTACGTGGAACCAATAAAATGATTCATGTTTGTGGCAGAGTAATGTGACAAAATGTGGGAAAACTTCAAGGGGGCCAAATACTTTTGCCAAACAGATAATTACTCTAAATTTTTAATCGGACTGTTTCTAGGCATAATCGACCAGGCATATTTTTTAAGGCACCATTCAAATGTGAAGGGAGTCATATTAAAGTGTTTTTTCTTTTAGGAGCAGGGATACATATCGGGAATCAATTTCCTGTAGCCTTTATTTTTGCATACAAAAATGTTTCCAATCTTATCAAAATAGGTTTGGGGGAAAGTTTTAGCTGGAAAGGTGGCACCAAGAGAGGACTTTCTAGTGCACCTAAATGATTAGAACCAGCCCTGATCCAATTATGGTTTCTTTTGGGAAAGGCATAATCAATTATTTATATGGTTTTTTTTGTCAACTCTTTTCTCCATTGAATTGTATGCTGAGGTTCATCTCCTTTCTTGTGGCCTGCCATGCATAGTGCAGCTAAATTTTAACAATATTATATGTGAACAGGTTTGGGCTTGGCATACATTTAACTTTAAAAACATGTTGTATTATTGTGTCATCTATAGATGATAATAAGATAGATATTTATAAAATATAAAGCATTGAGCATTTCAGAGACCAATGCCAATTACAGGCTTTGAAACATCAAAGTGTCAAAGTGACTTGATTATGGAATTTAAATGCACTCCAACACAATGTCTCAGCTGCCCCGGTGCTGCCGAAAAGTTACAAATAGACGAAGTGAAGTATCGGCGCACACGTGGGGTCTTGTTTAAGCAATACAAACTGGTATCGGCGCACACGTGGGGTCTTGTTTAAGCAATACAAACTGGGGACCGCTATGGGGTCTAATGCGGGCCCGTCCTTCGCGAATCTGTTCATGCAAAAGTACGAGGAACAACACATTTTGCCCTTATGTGAAGATAAGATCCTCATCTATAAACGGTATATAGATGACCTATTTATCCTATGGAAGGGGACTGAGGCGGAATGTGCAGGGTTTATGGAAAATCTGAATTCCAAAAAAAAGCCCAATACGCTTTACCTACAAAACCAACGTAGAGTCCATCGAATATCTGGGCCTAAAAATATATAAGGAAGACGATAAACTACACACAACCCTGTACCAGAAAAGTACAGACAGAAATACTTTAATGTACGTGACCAGTTGCCTCCCAGTAGCCCAAAAGAAGGGCATCATTTACTCACAAATGCTAAGAGTGTTGAAAACAACACCAACCGTACTAATGCACAAAAACAACGTTTGGAAATGAAGTACAAATTTCTAGCTAGAGGATATGATAGTAATACTATAGTGGAACAAATGAAACGGGCCTCTGAGTATTTTGAAAATGATAAACATCTGGCCAAAAAATTAAATGACAAAAAAATCAAGGAAAATATTCCGTTTATTGGTCAATACACTCCCCGGAGCAAAATCCTTACGAATAGTATAAAATCCAGATGGGAGATTATCAAAAATGACACACAGTTACCTTTTGGAAATAATAAACCACTTATGGCATTCCGAAGAGGAAAAAACTTAAAGAACCTCTTGGTAAGAACGGATTTTCGAATGAACTATAATCAGGACCCAACAACATGGCTGCCACCAATAAGAAAAGGTTGCTTTAAGTGTAGTGGCTGTTTGGCTTGCCGTTATGCAATAACGGGCCAAGACTTCCCTCATCCCCAAAATGGTCAAAGAATCAAAATTAAGCATAGACTTAATTGTCTCAGTCAATACGCCATCTACTTCATAACCTGCCCTTGCGGCAAATATTACATTGGGAAGACAACTACTGCGATCCGCGAACGAATGGCTAACCATCGTCAAGCTATAAGGAATGCATTGGGCATGACCAATACTAATAAGACCATGGACCTTAATAATACTAAATATGGTGAGCAATCTGTTGCTAAACATTTTGCAAAAATGGGACATACATTAGCCACTTTCAGGTGGATGGCTATTGATCATCAAATTAGTAAAGACGGGGAGAATCGAAATCGAGCCCTTTTACGCATGGAAGCCCGTTGGATTAGATCCCTAAATACATTGTCACCGGCAGGCATGAATGAACAACTGTCATTGTCATGCTTTCTCTAATAAATAGATAGCGCTAGATACCAGGCCTTGCAGCTAATACAATTGAATCCTCCACATACCCCTTAAAGTCAACTAATTCTTTTTTTTTTTTTTTTGGCCCTCTAACTGAGGATGAGCTTGTTTGTTACAGGAACTATATACAAATCTATTAATTCATATAGTTAGCGCTGATTTATGCCATTATTTAACTAGGGCCCCAAGCTTTTAATCTTGAGAGGCCGTGGACTATTATCCAAATGTGCCAAGATGCTGAAGTGTAATATATACTCTAATAAGTGTATACTTTTGATTTTAATTGTAGTTTTAGCTTTTATGTCTGCTTTTATTATGCCTAATTATCATCCACATTTTACTTAGCCACTGCAGTTTTATTCTATATTACTATGTTGATTAATGTAGCACGATGCACTTTATGGTTTAACACATAAGGCTCTTAAACACTGGGACCTGTTTATATATTGATATTTTAATTAACTATGACTACACTATATTTATAGTCTTATGCACTTTAGTTGTATGATACCCTCTACTCCTATACAAAATATCCCCTCAGGCACTTTTAAATACACCCCCTGATCACTTTAGAATGATTGCACCAGACGGAGGCACTCTCTGATAGCACCTGTGGCGTTATGATGAGACACCACCGGTTTGTTTAAAACTAGAATTGGAGTTGTGATAATTTTACACTGATTGGTTTTAATGGGGAGTGGCTAGACTTCATGTCACTATCAGGTATTTTTTACTTATAGACACTTGGGGATTGGATCGTAAGGGGTTAACTGACGTGGGCGGGGGAAGTGGGCGGGAGGGGGGCTTGGTTTTATCACTGTGTTGCTGTATTTAAACTCACCTGTACAGCGTGTCTGTAATCCTGATGACAGCCTGATCTTGAAGGGCTGAAACGCGTTGATTGTACCACGCTTATGCTGAATAAAACAGTTTGTATTGCTTAAACAAGACCCCATGTGTGCGCCGATACTTCACTTCGTCTATATATATATATATATATATATATATATATACACATTTTGTCAGATTACTGCCACAAATATGAATCAATTTTATTGTAATTCCACGTGAAAGACCAATACAAAGTGGTGTACACGTGATAAGTGGAACGAAAATCATACATGATTCCAAACATTTTTAACAAATCAATAACTGCAAAGTGGGGTGTGCGTAATTATTCAGCCCCCTTTGGTCTGAGTGCAGTCAGTTGCCTATAGACATTGCCTGATGAGTGCTAATGACTAAAAAAGTGTGCACCTGTGTGTAATCTAATGTCAGTACAAATACAGCTGCTCTGTGAGGGCCTCAGAGGTTGTCTAAGAGAATCTTGGGAGCAACAACACCACGAAGTCCAAAGAACACACCAGACAGGTCAGGGATAAAGTTATTAAGAAATTTAAAGCAGGCTTAGGCTACAAAAAGATTTCCAAAGCCTTGAACATCCCACGGAGCACTGTTCAAGCGATCATTCAGAAATGGAAGGAGTATGGCACAACTGTAAACCTACCAAGACAAGGCCGTCCACCTAAACTCACAAGGAGAGCGCTGATCAGAAATGCAGTCAAGAGGCCCATGGTGACTCTGGACGAGCTGCAGAGATATACAGCTCAGGTGGGGGAATCTGTCCATAGGACAACTATTAGTTGTGCACTGCACAAAGTTGCCCTTTATGGAAGAGTGGCAAGAAGAAAGCCATTGTTAACAGAAAAGCATAAGAAGTCCCGTTTGCTGTGTCCCCCACATGGCTTGTGGCAAACTGCAAACATGTGGAAGAAGGTGCTCTGGTCAGATGAGACCAAAATGGAACTTTTTGGCCAAAATGCAAAACGCTATGTGTGGCGAAAAACTAACACTGCACATCACTCAGAACACACCATCCCCACTGTCAAATGTGGTGGCAGCATCATGCTCTGGGGGTGCTTCTCTTCAGCAGGGACAGGGAAGCTGGTCAGAATTGACGGGAAGATGGATGGAGCCAAATACAGCGCAATCTTGGAAGAAAACCTCTTGGAGTCGGCAAAAGACTGGAGACTGGGGCGGAGGTTCACCTTCCAGCAGGACAACGACCTAAACATAAACCCAGGACAACAATGGAATGGTTTAAAACAAAACTTATCCATGTGTTAGAATGGCCCAGTCAAAGTCCAGATCTAAATCCAATCGAGAATCTGTGGCAAGATCTGAAAACTGCTGTTCACAAACGCTGTCCATCTAATCTGACTGAGCTGGAGCTGTTTTGCAAAGAAGAATGGGCAAAGATTTTAGTCTCTGTGCAAAGCTGGTAGAGACATACCCTAAAAGACTGGCAGCTGTAATTGCAGCAAAAGGTGGTTCTACAAAGTATTGACTCAGAGGGTTGAATTATTACGCACACCCCACTTTGCAGTTATTGATTCGTTAAAAATGTTTGGAATCATGTATGATTTTCGTTCCACTTCTCACGTGTACACCACTTTATATTGATCTTTCACGTGGAATTTCAATAAAATTGATTCATGTTTGTGGCAGTAATGTGACAAAATGTGGAAAACTTCAAGGGGGCCGAATACTTTTGCCAACCACTGTATATAATTTAAATCTTGTATACTAAACAAGAGTTTTCAGTCACCGACGCTGGATCCATTTGCTCGCGCTGGCCATGTGACACAGGTGCGCATCGCACAGGAGATGTGCACCTGGGGCGAGACTTGTCCCAAACATTTTATAGTACTGACATGGACAAGAGGGAGTGGGTATACTGTTTTTGCCGGTGGAAAGCAGTCTAAAGGCAGAATTTGGGATTTTAACCAGTTGATTGTTAAGCCAGAGTATCCCCCATACACATCTGTGGTCTCATGGGCAGCAGAGGTTCCCTTGTGCATATGAAGCTGGACTGCCAATGGTTCCACTGCCAGGGCAAATAAAAGAGGAGAGATTTGGCCTCCTTGGCATGTCTCCCTAGCTAGTGGGATTATGTCAGAGATCCAACCATGACCAGGATTTTAGTTCTTGGGTGGAAGTACAAAAGTTGGACCCATTTAATAAATCTGGGGCCAAAGCCAAAGTGAATTAGCAATTGCTAATTGAATCAAATGCATTAGCAGCATCTAAGCTGACCACACATCTAGTGCCCATGTTTTTGTGGGTTGTCTTTAAAATATAATGATATGTGTTATAAGAGGTGTTTTCCCTGGATAAACCTGGTCTGGTCTGGGTGTATCAGGGATTTAATTACTTTGTTTAAGTGGAGAGAAACTAATGGCTATATTTGTCAACGCCCCCTTCAGCAATTTAGTGAGCTGGTTATGAGCATGCTCAGATGAGGCAACTAGGTAATCATTGGTTATGATGTCCACTTTCCTATCAATAAGTGACAGTTGCTAACTGGAAGAACCAGGAAGCAGAAACTAACATCAGCACATTATTCATCATTTCAGGTAGTTCTTATATCTTTCAGCTAACTATTGCGTTTTTGGGTTGGGGGGGTGGAATTTACCTACATATTTTTTTTGAGGGTTGAACTTGCCCTTTAATTCTTAGGCCCCACTGCAACGCATAAAAATTGTATTTTTGTGCACTTTTGCCATGCCTGTGTTTCTTGCCTATGCATTTCTAAGGGGATTATGGATAAAAACTCACCTTTAAAAAAAAAATAGCGCTTCCCATGATTAATTTTTGTCTGGTTTTTCATTTTCTTCCATAGACTTGTATTAAAAGACAACTACACTGCAAAAATCAACTTTTTAAAAATGAAAAGTATCTGAGGCTGAGAAGTAGGATTGATTATTCCTAACTCCTAATATTATTTCTTTGAATAGTGCTAGCACATACAGTTTTCTTTGCACGGTTATTTTCCTGGGCTTTCCTGTATTAAATTTAGTCCTGAAGCACTGAGGAAGTCTGGCGAAATCAGTTTTCTTTGTGCTGGCGCTTCACTTATCCACTTAGCCAATGGTGGCTTTAAAGGGCATCTATACTGAAAAAAATTGTATTTTAAATTGATCATTACTAAAAATTATAATGAAAAAACATGCATAACATTTTTTTTTGTTTTTATAATTTTTTTATTGAAGGTATGCATTTTTAATTTTTTTTCAATATTTTCCAATCATATTCATGTTACTGTCATGCATAACAATTTTTAAGATGTTCAATATATTTCCGTTTTAAACTAATTTTGTCTTCACACGCAGCAAGGCTTCAAAGGCTTTCAGATTCCTCAAGGACATCATGATGATAAAGTAAAATTCATACATAATGACAATGAATATGAAATCACTCATGGTTCTCTTGTTATAGCTGCCATCACTAGTTGCACCAATACTAGTAACCCTTCAGTCATGCTGGGAGCTGGTGAGTTCAACTGTTGCAGAGGCACATGGGTTACCAGATGCATATCTGCAATATAATCTATTTTTCTCTCTCATACTTTGGGAGCATTTTTTATACATGAATGATGAGTTTAGTAAATGTCTGTCGTGGTCTAATTACCGTTTGGAGAGAGTGCACATCATACAAAAATATATTTTCTCTGTTCCAGAATAACTTTTGTTTACTTACCCCACTGCTCCCCTAATTGTAAAGATATATCTGAAATATCTGTATCTGGGAATCTGTGTTAAATTATTTGATCTTTAAATGGGAAGTTCAGTGCAAATACATATACTTTTAATGGGGAACTGTGGTCCAAAAATGACTTTGGGTAAATTGATAGGAATTCCTCTCCTGAGAATTTTTGCAATTTATTTTCATTGTTTATTTTGCATAGTTTTTAAGATATTTACATTTTGTGTGTGATATGGCAGCAACATCACCAGGTTCCCTGCACTTCCTGCTCTAAAACCATGTCTGTGGATGACCGTCAATCTGCACAGTTTCTCCTCCTCCCCTTGCAAGCCCCCCTGGTCCCTCCTGCTCATGGGCCCCATGGACCCTCCCTTTGCAGGTCCTGCTTGGCCCCTTCCCTTACAGCCTCATGTGGCCCCGCCCACTTGCAGGTGCCGTGGGGCACTCAGGCCAACCCCCCCCTACAGAAAACGGTGTGAAAACAGCCTTTTCAAGCAGAGTGAGAACTCTTCCTGAAAAGGCTATTTTCACATAGTGGGAGAGTAGGGCTGTAGATTCCCTTACCTTCTCTGTGGGGATCTTCACACAGCAGGGAGGGGGAGGGACTTCCTTTCTCCTGTCCTGTCACTGAAGTCTGAGGCTGTGCTCACCGGCGGGGAGGTTGAGGAGCAGCCTTAGGAATGTCACATGTCAGCCGCCCACCCATTAACTTTCTATTCAGTAATTTCTTTATATCTTGGGCTGTGGAGCACGTAGAGAGGTGGTTGATGGCTTGTTTTAAAGGTAATAAACTGGCCTTTCATTTAAACTGACAGTTCCCTTTTAAGAAATAAAGAGCAGTATTTTTCCATCCTAATGACCGTAAGCTGTCTGTTTAGCATTTTGTCTGTGTATAAATAAATGCTTCCGAAATACTGCCTTGCTGTTCGCAGGCCCCCTAATAGAGACAGTTATGGTCTTTCCCTTGATCCAGCGCTTGGGTTGATTCAGTTGCTCAGTAGAAATCTGAGCATGTTTGACCCAACAGCCAATCAGTAGATATTACTATTAAGAACATTCCAAGGTAGTGTGCATTCTGGGAATAAGAAGGACCGTTACAGAACCTGAAATGTAGGCTCACTAATGTAAAGAGCAGCGAATAGCTAGGGATATAAATTCAACTGATTTTTCAAAATGGAAAAGAAAATGTAGAATAACTAAATATGCATAATATAAACTAAGAATTTTAAAAGCAATATTTTCCACTGAACTTTCCATTTAATTATGTTGCTTGTTTCACTTTTATTTTATACTATTCTCACCTCTTAGGATTACTGGCCAAAAAAGCAGTGGAAGCTGGACTGAGTGTGAAGCCTTATATAAAGACAAGCCTGTCGCCTGGTAGTGGTGTTGTTACTTATTACTTGAGAGACAGTGGAGTGCTGCCTTATCTAGCTAAACTTGGGTAGGGCTTCTTATTTCTGTTTTCATTTCAGTGTTTCTATGTTTTAATCATCCAACATTTGTCATTTATTTAAAAATTGAACTCATTGCGAAGATAAATATATTCTCTGTAGTTTATTTGCCATGAAGTGCTATATCTTTCCTTTGAAAGATGGATTACTTTCATTTAAACATTAAAGTAGACCTACTAAAGTGTGGACAACATTTTATCAATACTTGACTTAAGCTTCTTCTAATAGCTGTGGGTTTCTGAAGGTTTAAATGTCATTTAGGTGCTATAGATTAGTCATGTATTCAATCCCTGGAGTGATTGTGAAGATATGTGCTTGTGTTGCAATTCCTCCTGGAAATGAAAAAGACACAAATGCCTGCTGAAAATACCTGTGCAGATTTGATGTCAATGGACCAGCTAAGACAGATGCATCCACAGCACCAGCATAATAAGAATGGATGTTGGATACTGCTGTTAAACCGATGCTCCAAAACTCAACAGGCCCTTTTTATTGTATGATATGAGTGTAGCACTAAATGATGTGAATCCTGTGCATGGTGAACTCTAGCTAGATGATTTGGTAGTATGCATTCAGTTCTAGCATGGTACATTGTTAATTTTTTACATTTTTTTTCTATTTATGCCTAGGTTTGATGTTGTTGGATATGGGTGCATGACATGCATTGGAAACAGTGGTCCATTGCCTGATCCTGTGGTTGAAGCCATAACTCAGGTACACAGTAGCCACAGTTTAATATAAATAATATATAGTTTAATATAAATAATTATATAATTTATAATATTTTGTCTCACCTAAGTTAATAACTACTTGCCATAATACCGAACAATTTAAGAAGTGCATAAATAAGTACAATGGGAGGGTGTTTGATAAAATATAGATGGGGAGTTGAGCAGAAGCCACTATTAGGATTACTACGAGTGAGTTCATCAATGCTTAAAAAGGTACCTTGTTTCAAGCCTTTTTCTTTATAAGACAGGGCTACCATGTATTATATCTAAATTGATGCTTCTTTCCTGATGATAATATTGATAAGTTAATAACATAATTGTAACTGACTGCAATATTTAAATTTAAAGACCAGTAGACCCTTAAAACAACACCACACCCCACCAAACTAAAATATCTCGGGAGGTAGGAACAAGCATTTTTGCTTTTATCCATATGTAATTGGCTTAACAATAAGTGCATGCAGGTGCTCCACATTCCACAGCCAGCCACCAAAGCAAAAGAATATAGGGGAAATTCACTTTTCCCAATTTCTCAATTATGGATACCAACTCTTGCTGTCATCCATGTCATAGCATGACAAAGTAGATTTCTTCTGTCATTCCAGAAAGCAAGTGGGCAGCATTTGGAGTTAAACATGCTCTGTAAATTAATGTAAAACAGGAGGAATACTTCTACCTACTAAAGGATTATAGATTGGTGATAGGGAGGGTTGTTACATACTTACATAGTTATTTTAGGGGGGAAAACACAAAAGTCCGTCTTGTGCAACACCCACATTTCCAACCCAAGTAAGGATTTCTCCAGAACACCAACCTGAACCAATCACACATGGATACAGTAACCCTGGTTAGTCTTCTCATTCACGACATCTAAGCCTTTTTTAAATGTGTTTAGAGATTCTGTTGTTTTAAGGGTTTGTTGGTCCTTTATGGTTTGATAAATGTTATGGTATGGTATTTTTATGTGTATATCCCTCAAGAGTTTTATGTGTATATCCCTCAAGAGTTTATATGTGATATATTTACTTTGGTTTATCCTACAGGGAGATCTTGTAGCTGTTGGTATTTTATCTGGTAATAGAAATTTTGAAGGACGAGTCCATCCAAATACCAGAGCAAACTATTTGGCTTCTCCACCTTTGGTCATTGCTTATGCTATAGCTGGAACAATCAGAATTGACTTTGAGAAAGATCCTTTGGGTAAAATTTTTTTGTTTTTGTTTTGATCCACCGCCGTTTATCATCCATTTAAATTTAAGTTTCAATCTCAATTAAGTTAAACCAACTCACCAGCCGTGAGCCGTGCATAAGCCCCAAGTCTTTCACTTATGGAAAACATCGTCCACAATAATCTTCATATACGTTAGCAACAGTAAAACAGTTTTTATCCTTCTGAATCACTCAAAGCCATAGGTGGTCCGGGTGCGGCTCCCCTGGCCCGTCGCTAGCTCTCTCACTCAAGATACTATATACAGAAAACAGGTAGTGCCTCCTGAAGACAGATGGATATCTCAAACCAGGTAGTAAAAACTACTAACACATAGGCTGTAGTGTGTGATAGCGATACCCATCCTTCTCTTAAATACTTACAAAGTACACTGACCCCACCCCTCACATCACACAAATAAAACTAAAAATGTTTTATACTTTTTCCAAAAACAGGAGGTAAATTTTAAATTCAAACTTTCATTATCAATGAGTAATGAGTATCACAAATTCATCAAGTATATTTGAAAGCTGTCCCCAAATGTACTTACCAGCCTTCGTTCCCGCACTGCTTTCTGCTTGTCTTCTGTGCTTTTTCCGTGCATGGAAGCAAGCAGAAGGGACTCGACCGGCATTCACTCCTGTGATTGGCTAAGCCAATCTTAGGAGCGGATGCCAGTCAAGTCCCTTCTGGTTGTTTCCGTGCATGGAAGACAAACAGAAGACAGCGAGGGAACGAAAGCTGGTAAGTACATTTGGGGACAGCTTTCAGTGATTTAAACCTTTTCAAGGTCAAGGTTTTTGGGCATTCCCTATAACATATTTTGTTTCGGGGGTAAACATACATTTTAAGCAAAGTAAATGGTTCTTTACTGTGTTAGCAAAAAGGTAATGGAATGACGTGCCTAAAAATGTTGTGCTGGCAGAATCTCTAAATACATTCAATGGATTCTTATCCAAGGTTCCAGCAGGTGATGTGTGTAATGAACGTTTCATAAATTACACCTAATTTATGATTTTATGTTTGCTTATTTTTCATTTTTTAAGAAAATACTCCAAAAACTCCTTTTGCCATTTTTACTTTTAGGTGTGAATGCAGATGGTGAGGCAGTGTACCTGAGGGATATCTGGCCCACAAGAGAGGAAATACAATCAGTTGAACGACAATATGTAATTCCGGGGATGTTTAAAGAGGTTTATGAGAAAATTGAGGTACTTTTGTTAAGTTTTATTATAAATAATATTGCAGTTATATTCTTAGTTGGGGAGAATTGCAATTTAGGAGATTTTTAATAATTCATTATTGAAGGGTAAATGTAGTCTCTACAAAAGTGCCATATATTATAAACCAGCTCTCTCATACAGTCTCGAACGCTAGTTCACTGGGCATGTGATCTGACTGATCAGTGTGTAGTCTTCCACCACCACTCCACGTTTACTGCCTTGGGGAGACCCCACTATTACTCTTAACTCACACTAGCTATACACACCCCAGTCCTG
Source organism: Hymenochirus boettgeri (assembly GCA_019447015.1). NCBI lineage: Eukaryota > Metazoa > Chordata > Amphibia > Anura > Pipidae > Hymenochirus > Hymenochirus boettgeri. The sequence goes on along the minus strand of CM033475.1, from coordinate 75,326,027 downwards.
GAAGTTAAATGGTTAATACTACACCACTCATTCCAGAAACCAGCAGTCACAGAGTTACATGATTAACAAAATCATTTACACACGTTACTATCAGAGGCTACCTGGGTTCTTTTACAGCATTAAAGACAAACCTTATAAATGTAAAATTTAATATTTCAAAAGGTGGACAGTTTATGTAATACAAACATAACCGAAAATGATGTTACTAATATAGGCAAATATTGTAATAAATTGGTGTCTCAGTTGCATGCCAATTGATTTGGACTGCTGTGTAACGCCACTTATTTTGGCGGTGCTCTAAGTATACACTTTGTATTGGTCTTTTACGTGGAATTCCAATAAAATTGATTCATGTTTGTGGCAGTAATGTGACAAAATGTGGAAAACTTCAAGGGGGCCAAATACTTTTGCCAACCACTGTATAATTACATCTAAATTTTTAATCAGGACTGTTTCTAGGCATAATCGACCTAGGCATATTTTTAAGGCACCATTCAAATGTGAAGGGAGTCATTTAAAGTGTTTTTCTTTTAGGAGGCAGGGATACATATCGGGAATCAATTTTCCTGTAGCCTTCTATTTTTGCATACAAAAATGTTTTCCAATCTTATCAAAATAGGTAGTTGGGGGAAAGTTTTAGCTGGAAAGGTGGCACCAAGAGAGACTTTCTTAGTGCACCTAAATGATTAGAACCAGCCCTGATCTCAATTATGGTTTCTTTTTGGGAAGGCATAATCAATTATATTTATATTGGGTTTTTTTTGTCAACTCTTTTCTCCCATTGAATTTGTATGCTGATGTTCATCTCCTTTCTTGTGGCCTGCATGCATAGTGCAGCTAAATTTTAACAATTATATGTGAACAGGTTTGGGCTTGGCATACATTTAAACTTTAAAAAACATGTTGTATTTATTGTGTCATCCTATAGATGATATATAAGATAGTATATTTTATTAAATATAAAGCATTGAGCATTTCAGAGACCAATGCCAATTTACAGGCTTTGAAACATCAAAGTGTCAAAGTGACTTGTATATTGATTTAAATCAGCGGTGTCCAAACCAATTTAAAAGCCACACTAGCAGCACTTTGGCATGGGGCTTGGTGCCTTGTATAGCCACAGTTTGATGCACACAAGACGCACTTACTCCCCCCCCCCCCCATTTAGATGATCCATCATGCCACCAAGTAGTTTGATTAGTGCCATGTGTTTGACCCCACTGATGTGACAGGCATCATTAGGCACTATAAACGTTCTAGGGAACTACTGACTAATATTATTTTTTTTTTTTGCAGGTATGCCATGGCTCTGTCGAATAACCACATATGTCCTGTATCTAACTGGTAAGCAAAACTTGCATGGAATAATTTCATGATTATGATTTTAAGTAATACTTTGAAGTCACAATGTGACACTGAGTGCGTGTGTGAATTTATGTCCAATCGGTGACAATCCAAATTTTCACTGATATTTTTGCCCAACCAACGTAATTATAGCACTGGGCGGTTGGTATGGGCGAAACATAACGCTGTGTATACCTAGCATAAGATTGCTCATAAAGAGAGGTTGATTTGAATGTAAAAGATCATTGTAAAGTTTATTTTGCAATATGTTCCTACTGGAGAACACTGTACATCCACTGAATGGCTGTAGTGGTTTAAAGCAGAACAAGACATATTTAACTTGCTGGCCATACAATTAGACCTTTGATTAATATCGTGTTTGTTCTATATTTTGGATCCAGAGTGGCACTGGTGTGTGGGAAGCACCTTTGATTGTACCCTATATTGTACAGTGCAGCTTCCCCTAGTGGCGCTATATAAATAAACAAATACATACATACATACATACATACATACCGGTACATACATACAAATAGTGCTGAGACACAAAATACCTACAGACCTGGATTAGCAAACTTGATGTCAGGGGTCAGGGGAGAATCTTCTCCCTTTTTACACACAATTCAACTCCAAAGAGTATAACTAGTTTTTTCCGCTTGCAACTCTAAATAAATGGCTTTGCCACGTGTTGTAACTCATATAACTGACTACATGTAAAAAGACCCCTTTCTTACAATCTTATAACACACTAACAGGGAGATTCAATAAAAGTTCTTATCGTTTAAAATGGTGCTAATTTTGCCCCAACCAATCAGATCTTATTTAACATTTGAAAGCTAACATCTGATTGGTTGGGGCAAAATTAGCACCATTTCAAACGGTACATAACTAGCCAGCTCCCGCACACGATTATTAACCAAAAAATTCAGAAAGTGTCCCTGGATCAACCAGAACGACAGTATATGTATCAATTCCAGTAATTCTCAATATTTTTTACTTTTAAAAACATATCTACGCCATTTTTAAAGTGTTTTAATGAACTTGACATTGCCACATCTGCTGGAAGACAGTTTCACCTTTCTCACTGTAATGAAAACTTTCCTAACCTGAAAATAAAACTTCCCTTTTTCTAATCCTAAAGTACATGTAAACAGGAGTAAATAATTTTGTAACTAATCACACACATCTGTAAAGAACTGTCAATCTCCCAGACCCTCCCCCGGGCACACTACACGTAGAACTATCCATTCTTTAAAATTAAAGCTTATTTCTCTATCACTGTATGGCTAATTGATTCAGCATTAAGATCAGGAAAAGGAATAAGCATTATCTGTTTCTCTGTTCTCTTTCTGTGCAGATAAACCCAGTCCTGCAGTTAGCTGCTGTCTGTGTTACTTAAGTCCCAATGTAGCCCTGCACTTAATGAAATCAATTAGAATGTCGTCGCCACTCCCTCACACACACCTTCAAACTCCTACAGCTTAAAGAAAATCTTACTTGATTCAAGCATGGATTACAGCTTCCAGTGCCGCTTCCCTTCCCATAGCAAAGCCGTTTTACTTTCGCTTTCACTATAACACAAAAATCACTGGGTGAATGCTATTGGCTGTAGTGGGGCACAGATCATCTCCACTGCACATGCTCCACACTCTAGCTGTGCCTCCGTTTTGGTAGAGGCTGGATACATAGAGAGACATGCATACTAAATAGGAGTTACCGTATATACTCGAGTATAAGCCGAGGTTTTTAGGTTTAAAAATCAACCTAAAAACCTTGCCTCGGCTTATACTCTAGTCAATACTAAACTTACCTTCATTCCGCGAGTCCGGAAGGAAAGCCGGCACTTCCCAGTAGTTCTTCACGGGTGCGCGATGATGTCATTGCGCACGCTGACGGGATGACGTCATCGGGCAGCCGCGAAGCAGTACTGGGAACTGCCGGCTCAGCACAGAGCGAGCGGCAGCCGGCAGAGACATGAAGACTGAAGATGAAGGCCAGGTACGGTAAGTGAGCTGGGGGGACAGTATGCCATACAATATTTTACACAAATACAGTAACCCCCAATACCTTTCTACTATAGGTGGTTGGAAACTACAACTCCCAGCAACTAAAGCATGCTGGGAGTTGTAGTTTCCAAACATCTACAGTGGAAAGGTATTAGGGTGGGGGACAGTATGCCATACAGTAACCCCCAATACCTTTTTACTATAGGTGGTTGGAAACTACAACTCCCAGCAACTAAAGCATGCTGGGAGTTGTAGTTTCCAAACATCTACAGTGGAAAGGTATTAGGGTTACTGTATACCCTCGGCTTATACTCGAGTCAATCATGTTTTTCTGATTTTGGAGGCAAAAATGGGTACCTCGGCTTATACTCGGGTCGGCTTATACTCGGTAGCTAAACAGGACATGAGGAGATCTAGCGACCGGGAGCAAGGAGAGCAAAAAGGGATCAAGTTCCTGACAGCACTAAAAATATAGAAAAGCATAAAGGCAAGTAATTTTTTTCAGTTTAGGGTCCTTTTAAAGGATGTCCTCGAGTCTTCTTTTATATGACCAATAAGTGAACAATGCACTAGAGAGTTTATTGTATGGCCCATTAATATTAATATATTTGTTTATGTATAAAGTGATCATATCCCCATGTAAATGTCACTTCTCCAATGTAAACTGCTCTAATTTGTTAATCTGCCTGCATAGTCAAGCTTCTCCAGTCCCTTTATTATTTTAGTTGCCCTTCTCTGAACTGCTTGTATTTTCAAGTTGTCCCTTTTGTAAATGGGACTCCAAAACAACACTGCATACTTCAAATGAGGCCTTACCAGTGCCTTGTAAAGAGGGAGAATAATAATTCTCTCTTGAAACTATTTTCATTGTTATACAAGACAATATCTTGCTAGCTCTAGTCGTTGCTGTCTAGCATTGTTTGCAACAGCTTAAGGGTCTCTATACTCTCAACTACATTTTCTGAAACTACTACTGCTTACACATCTCCACCCCCCCTGCTTTCTTTTCTTTGCTGATTCTCTTAAATGTTGCAGGAAGTGTGCTGGCAGGCAGCTAATCATCTCAGTAAGAGGTCCAAAATAGGACACATATTGTAATTTCTGCTTCTGGAGTGACAGGTCTTCCCCTGTAAATCCTGTGAATTCAAATAATGATTTTTCAGAATATACAGCTCAGATTTAAAACCCGAAATTCAGATTTAAAATCTGAAATTTTGGAGCAGTGGGATCTTGCTGTATCTAAACATACAATTTTTGAAATTTTTATTTTTTAGAGTAAAGATACCCTTTAAGTCTGCTATCTACCAGAACCCCCAAATCTATCCTTTTCCATTAGAGATTCACTTAACACAGAATTATTTATGGTGTAGGTGGCTAAAGGATTGTTAAAGCCCAAATGTATCACCTTACAATTATCAGCATTGAATCTCATCTGCCATTCTGCTACCCATTTTGATAAACTATCTAGGTCTGCTTGCAGCAATTGCACCTCATTTGAAGTTCCAAAGCTCTGCATAGTTTTGTGTCATCCGCAAACACTAAGACCTTGATCTCAATACCCCCTTCTAAGTTTTGTAAATTTATAAACAGATTAAAAAGAAGTGGCCCCAGTACAGACCCCTGAGGCACACCACTTAGAACTTTAGCCCTCATAGATGAAGCTCCATTTACCACCACTCTGTTTGCGATCCAATAACCAATTCTCTATCCATGTACAAATGTTTTTTTTTCTAGGCCAACAGTCTTCAGTTCATAATTAGTCACCTATTGGCACAGTATCAAAAGCTTTAGCAAAATCCAAGTAAACTACATCCACTGCTGTGCCTGAATCTAAATTCTTACTCAATTCTTCATAAAAACCAAGTAATTTGGCTGAAACAATCTATTTCTCATAAATCCGTGCTGACTACTACTAATAAGATCAGTTCTGGAGCCAAAGTCAAGGATATAATCTCGTAACAAAGTTTCCAGCACCTTCCCTACCACTGATGTTAGGCTTACAGGTCTATAGTTACCAGGCTGGGAACGACTTTTTTTATATTCGTATTACGTTGTCTTTTTTTCCAATCCAGCGGCACATCACCGGACAAAGGTGAATCTGAAAAGATGAAAAACTGTGTTCTAGATAAAACTGGACTAAGCTCTTTTAAGATTCGAGGATGTATTTCATCTGGTTTTGGGGCTTTATTGATATTAACTTTGTCTATTTGTGTTTCCTGATACTGGGCCTGGTTCGTGCCTTCCTGATTTAAAGGACTGATCTGGTACTAGGTATTCACTGAGCGGTTATCAGAGGGTGAAAAGCCAATTATGTACGTTATGCTGTAAAGCGTCTTTGGGCCCAGCTAACAACAGACAGGTTGGAACTCCCCCGAACCCAATCTGGGCTTTAACTGGATTATTGGAGTAACCTTATGCTGCCTACATGATGTTTCTGTTAGCTGATTCGATTCTGCTTCCTGTTCCTTCCAGTTAGCAGCTGTCAGTCATGGATTTAAAAGATGACATAACAGCAAATGACTGAATGCTGTTCGTTTAGCTGCCTCTTATGAGAATGTGAAAGCTTGTAATAAAGCTTGGAGGCAGAAACTTTAGAGAGGCAAAGGTAAGGGGGAGAGTATCATTTTGCTGCATAACTGATTAGTCCTACATCTGTCGGCTTTCTATCTACTGTAGTTTTTTTGGGGGGGTTACCTATATATCATTTTTCTTTTGAAGGGTGAAAATGCCCTTTAAGTGATGGAACTTTGCATTTGTTACTGTCATCCAACATTTTAAGAAATTCTTTCTTTGCTGGGTTACGTAAGCACCTCAATCCATTTAAGATTTCATATTCTACCTTGTTAAAGTTTACTGAAAACAAGATAGGTAGAAATCCTTTTACAAAAACATCTTCACTTAGAATTAAATGCTGCAAATCGCCCTGTCCTTGTCCTCTGAAATGAGTTAACAGGTGGTACAATCAGTGCTCAAATGAAAAAGGAAAGTACCATATATCTCTAATAGGCCGGTTTGTTGAAATATCTGTATATTACCGAGTTATTTTTTTTCAAGCTAATGTTATCATTTTCCGATATTTTTGTTTCTGCTGTGTGTTGGCATCACCTAAACCAGCAGCACCTAAACTACAGGGGTACTGTACTTTTAATGTGTTAAAAAAATAAGTAGAATTTAAGAGTCTGCAAATACAACTAGAAAGGGAAAGTTTAAGTATAAACTTTAAATTTAGCTTGAAAGACTGCATTTTGGAAGGGAATTTGTGTGTTTGTGCTGCAGATTTTAAACTCAATAATGTCAATGAAGAGGACATTGTTGTTTTTTACTTATCCTTTAAATATGTCACATGCATTAAAGGTGGTCAGTGGGTGTGTGTATTCATCAGGTTGGGGGATAAAATACTAACTTTTTTGATGATTGGTCAAAATGAGTTTTTTTTTAACTTTAGTTACCCTTTATGTATGGCTGCCATAGTAATGGATAAGTAGATCAGTAGGTGTGTGTACCCGTATCGGGTTGAGAGTTAAAAAAAAAAAAAGTTTTTTGATTATTGATCAAAATTAGCTTTTTTGACTTTAGTTACCTTTTAAAGTATGGCTTCTACAGTAATGGATGTGTAGATCAGTAGGTGTGTGTACCTGGGTCTGGTTGAGGGGGTATGTCTTTTTTGTGTTAACAACCATAAAACTATCTTTTATTGAGAATAAATCTAAATTAGTTTTTTTTTTTTACTTTAGTTACCCTTTAAATATGGCTTCCATGGGAATGGAAAGGTAGGTCAGTAGGTGGGTGTACCTGTGTCTGTGTGGGGGGTTGGGGGTATCACCATTTATATTTATGACCATGAAAAAAACTGTTTTGAAATATCCACATTTGAGGATTGTTACCACTATAGTCTATGGGGAAAAAATGTCCGGAAATTCACAGATAACGCCGTAACGCTTCCGCGGATTCCTTAGCTAGAAGATAGCACACTTCTCCTATATGCCCCGCACTCTGTACCGAATTTCATGTCTCTAGCTCAAAAACTGTGGGAGGGGATACGGTCCAAATTAGTGGAAGAATAAAACGGAAGAAGAAGAAGAAGAAATAGAAAGAACCGTAATTTGACTTTTTCTAGCCAAATTAATGAGCACGAGAACCTATAAAACCACTTAAAGGGCATCTCCAGCCTTTATAAAAAATTTTGATATTATGTAGGTTACTCCTGTCCACCCTCAACCACTGAATTAGTTCACCCCCCCCACCCCCCGTGCTCTAATCTGGCTCCCTGTTTGCTGGAACTGCAATCACAGATGAAGCAGCCGTCAACAGAGAGTGCCGCGGGAACAAAGGCATGTAAGTAGATTTCTAAGTCTTTTTTAACAAACTAATACAGCGGTTGGGGGGTGGGCAGGGGTAACCTATATAATATCAAAAGCTTTTTACGCTAGGTGGAACGGCAGCAACGGATAGACACGCATGGGGGGGATCTTACATTACCTTCTGGAGGCGGCAGAAGAGGCAGAAACCTTTTGACAGGAAGACGGCTAATACTCTTCACTTTTCTGGAATTCGGACAAGCACTGCAGCAAAACCATTTGGAGAAGATTTTTTTTAAACTGCACAGTGAGGACAGTGGTGGGTTAAATTTTAGTTTGGGGGGTGGATATGCCCTTTTAAGTTGAAACCTGAAGATTTGTAAATATTTCTTACTACTTAAGGCTTGTACCAGATGACCGTTTTGAATATGCCACTCTATCCTAATAACCCCACTTTCTTGTAATTGCAATTACAAAAAAAATTTTAAAAAACGCCACAACCCACCCCCCATCCCTATCCCCACTCCCCCTTTTAGTGGTATATTAGTGAAAACCAGTTAGTACGGCGAGTCACACAAGTTTTTTCACACTTTACTGATCCTAAAAATTCAATACGGTCTTTTTTTGGTACCTCTGCAAAATTTGCTACTAAAATAGGTTTAGTTTCCCTTGAAATCCAACAAATAAAATGATCCGCGTTTACATTACCGATATCACCGGGGACATTGGGAAGCTTGCAGAAGACAAAGTTTTTTGCTAATTTATAGTTTTAGGGTAAAAAAAAAAAAAAAGGTGTGTGTATCACTAAGATTTTTTTTGTGTGCATTTGCCCTTTTTTTTTTTTTGGATCATTCCCAAAGATGATCATCAAATCATCTTAGGGAATGATACCGAACTTGGAATACGGGCATAAATGCCCGTTTTCCAATTCGAAATCCGATCGGAAAAATCACTTCCCGGAAATCATTTTCCAGGAAGTGATTTTTCATTCATTGGCAAAGATCAATAATTTGGTGATCAGAAGTGATCACTAAATTTTGATCTCTGTCCCCATATTTTTTCTAAGTCTTCGCTAAGTTGCAAAGACTTGGAAAAAATCCTATTTGTGAATGTAACTTTGAGTTCCATTCACAAAATGTATAGTAAGGCTGTCAAGCATGACAGCTTGTACTAAACAGGTACTGCAGCATGATCTATATGGAGATCACACTGCAGTACCTCCACTAGACCACCAGGGGCAGCATGGTACACTTCTTAGGGAAGACCCCGGAGAAGGAGGAAGTTCTGTGAGTCACCTGGGTCTCCCTTTCCGCTTTTGAAGAGCTCCTCCTCACCTTCTCCTCGTGGGACCGGCTGATGGACCATAAAGGTACTGTTATCTCCCGATCCCCCCCCTCGGATTTGGACGAAACCGAGGGGGGATCGAGGGGGCTAAGGGGCAGTTGAATGCTGCCCCCCGATCGCCCCTAGCGGGGGGCAAAATTTTTTGGGGAGGGGGGAAGCCGCAGATCGTGTATTCACGATCTGTGGCAGTTTGTGCATTCACTACACAGATCGTGAATATACGATATGTAGCAGTGAAAGGGTTAAAGGGCATGTCCACCCCCAAAACTATAATCCCCCCCACTACTGGCCCCATTGTGTAGTGTAGTTTAATCCTTACCTCACATCCCAGCTCCATATGGTTCTCCTGTAGTCCCTCCCCAAAGTCCCAAAAACTGCCCACCAGGAGGATAGCAGAGTCCATATAGGACGCTGCCTCCTATCTGGCCTCCGGGAGAAGTTTGGCATGCGTACTGCAGCCCTTTTCCCCCTCCCTCCCGATTAGGATTCCCTCCCCCCTACCATAAAACCCTTTATATATAACATTCCCCCTGTCCCCCAGCCCCAACCCTCTATTTGTATTATCAGAAAATGCCCAAAACATTACTTACCTTCCCTCTTTCCTCCGTCGCGCTGCCAGGCCCTCTGCTTGCAAGAAAATGCAAGTAGAGGGGCGAGACCGGCAGTCGCGTCTGTGATTGGCTGAGCGGCAGCCAATCACGGACGCGGCTGCCGGGAGTTCAGTGCGGCGGAAGAAAGAGGGAAGGAAAGTAATGTTTTGGGCATTTTCTGATAATACAAATAGAGCGGTTGGGGCTGGGGGGACAGGGGGAATGTTATGTAAAAATTTTTTTAGAAGGGTAGACATACCCTTTAAATTGTCTCTTTTAAATTTATGGTGTGAAGTGCATTATAAGAGTTAATTTATCTTGCCTTTATTGATGATTATATTCTTGGCTAGAAACAGGTTTTAGTAGAATAAGGAGTTAATAACCCCTTATGAACTTTGGTATATTTGCTCTGTGCACTTTGACGTAGCAGAAAATTACATGTGACTTAACTTTGGCATGACTGATGGTCACATTATAACATGCCTTGTGATTTTTATTCAGAAACCTCTTAATTCTAAAATAATTATACAATCTGAGAAAATTAGGTGTATGGCAACAGGTTTTGTGACATTTGCAATTGCAAACTTAAGAACTGACTAGTTATATAATAAATGGGAAGGGGATCGCCAACATACTATTGAAAAATTCTGTTGGCTGTCTATCAAATATAATGATGGTGTTAGGGAAAAAAATGAGACACAAGAAAACAGGCATGAAGGGAAAGACCTCCAAAAAAGAAAACCCCCAAATAGTATTTGCAGACTCATAGCGAGTCAGGTTTCATATTAGAACACCCAATACATACATAGCAGTCAAAGGATCTAAATAGGTGATTTCAGCCAAGTAAATAGCAAAACTAACCCAAAGTAATATAAATATAACAAAATGTATTACTTCATATAACATTTACTGTATGTTTTTCTCATAAACTGAAAACACAAAGTGCACAGTGCTAGTTTAAAAACAACCTCTGGGACCTAGCATAACCCCATAATAGGTACAATAACTCTGTCAGTGATAGTCTGGGTTGGAAAGAAGTCCATGGGGGTATATAAGGGGCTTCCAGTTAATGTAAATGACCGTTACCACCTGATTGTATCTCAAGCTGGATGGACCCAAAGTTTTTGTTGCTGCAACCAACAGAGAGCGGAGTTCCAAACAAACAGGAGTCCTGCACGAGGTAACTAACTGGGCATCTCCAGTGTTGTTATAAAAGTTCCATAATCACAACCTCTCAGTCCCTTTTATCCATGTCTGTGGACCATCCAAGGTGAGTATCTGGTACCCCCACAGTCCTGGTCTCCGGCAAAGTTAAACTCAGCCACCCCTCCTATATCACTGTATGGAATTTAAAAGTCCTGGTCAGCAAGCCATCCTGACTGTCACAGACATCTTTCCACCCCTGACTATAACTGACAGTGTTATTGTACCTATTATAGGGTTATGCTAGGTCCCTGAGGTTGGTTGTTTTTAACTAGCATGTTGCACTTTATTGTGTTTTCTGTTTATGAGAAATTGGTGTTTAAATCCTTTGTTGTATATATATATGAGGCAATACATTTTGTTATATTCGTATTACTTGGTGTTAGTGTTGCTATTTACTTGGCTGAAATCACCTAATTATATCCTTTGACTACTATGTATGTATCGGGTATTCTAATATGAAACCCAATTCACTTTCATATGAGTCTGCATTAGGCTGTGAGTGCCATTTGGGGGTTGTCTTCTTTGGAGGGGTTTCCCTTCATGTGTGTTTTTCTTAAGAACTGAATAGTTTTACTGGTTTGTATGATTAGAGTTTCTGCATGTAGCGCATTAACACTTGACTTGGCATTTCACAATGTACATGCCCATACTAATGAAAGCTGTATACCCTTTAGATACATACTGTATCTTTTCAGAGCTTCGTATTATTACATTTGTTTAACGTAAGAAAAAAGAAAAAAAAATCATTTTTTAAAGATTCCAAAACAATGGAAAGAAGGTTTAATAATGGCACCATGTGTTCAAAGTACAGACCAATTAAGATATTTTCCATTTAGAATACCAAACATTTTTTTTTCATGATTTACATTGTTTTTAGTTTTTGCTTTTCTTGTAAATGTCGTTTTGGCATGTTTTGTTTAGTTGGTTCGTAACATGCAATGATTCATGAACCCATTATTCCAAGTGAAACAAAATTTTATTTTTACCTTCCCCACCCTGAACTTGCAAACTTCTCCCAACTTTCCTGAAATGAGAAACTCACCCGAACTCTGCCATCCTCTTCCCCAGTTGTTGCTGCCACCTCCTACATATGTGATAGCTTGTGGCCAGCAGTCATTCATTGGCTGTGAAGAGGATTGCAGAGTGCAAAGTGAGAATCTCCGTTCAGGAATGCTGGAGAGGTAAGTAAGGTTGGGGTTTTTCCCAGTCACCATGGCAGCAAATCACCAACTGAGTAGCACCTCCCCTTTAGCATTCTAACCGGAAATTAATAAATAGGTAACACCCCCCACTTCCTTTGTCCTCTCCTCCCCCTCCATATGCCTTCATTGTCTGTTTGCCTTACCTGCCATTATGGCCAGTTTTTTCTCCTGCTCCTCCATCCATCTTACTGATATGGAGGAGAGGCTCCATGAACAGCCACTTACCCCGATACTATGTCAGTCACAGTAATTTCCCTGCATCTTCTCCTGCAGTTGCTGGTAGAAGTGTTCTACCAGCAACCTCACAGCCACCATCTTGCTTTGGGCAGACATAGCCTTTTTATCTGTTGTTTCTGCATCCATATATACACGTGGGGGCGGGGATATCTCAGGCCCATCCTAGACATAACACATTTAAACTCTTGTACCTTGCAATCCATCATGTATAGATTTAAAAGAAGCATATTATCATGTTCCCATCAATCCAAGCTCAAGATTCACAGTTGCCTCCACTAACATTCAATACACTTACCTTCCCTTCAGCCTCTCACAATCACCAATGGTGTTTACAAACATTTTAAACTCCTTAATTGCAGAAATCAAGAAAGAGGGTATCCACATTTATAAATACCTTGAGGATATTTTGATTGTGGTGGAAACTTTACCATCAAGCAGAATCAAATTCCATAAGCGTAATAGATGACTTCAAAGATTTGGTTTGGTTATACATTTTGAGAAGAGTTACCCATTCCCATCTCAGTCCCTAGTCTTTTTTGGGGCTAATTTTTCAACTAAAATATGGTCTGCATTTTAGACACAAATTTCAACAAAATTAAAGGTGGCTATTCACAGATGTAAGGCAAATTCTGAATGTACTAGGTCTTGTGTCTGCAACATTCCTTCTAATAAACTGGGCATATAATACCAGTTCAAGTCTTTCTTCCTCGATTGGTGGCTTTGGGATTCAAACCTCTAAAAAGGTTATCCTCTGGACAGCCTCAATTGGGTCCTACTTAAACAGACATATCACAAACAGGATGGGGAGCAGTTCTAAATTCAAGATACACTTTCAAGGACACTGGTACGGAATAGGTTTTCCCTTAATCCTTCTCGAGTTGAGAGCAGTAAGGCTTGCCCTACTAAATCTTCTATCTTCTTCAGTAAAGGTAAAATGTAAAAAGTTGCTTGCGTAAGAAAACAATGGAATCCCATGAAGTCAGCAAGAATCTTCAAGTGGGCAGAAATGTCTTTATTAGATCTAATAGCAGTTCATCTGCCAGGTACCTCCCCTCTGTCAGTGACAGTCTGTGATTTTGCCAATGGGAAGACACGCTTCTTTGCAGAATGTCTTCCCATTGGCTACATCACCGACTGTGGAAGAGGACCGGAACACTGAGGGAAACTTGAGCCTCATACATGTGCGACTGCAGGGAGCTGGCGCACAATGTGTATGAACATCAATTTCAGACGGTGATCATGCCATTCATGAGCCCTTCATCGGGCGAACAGCCATTCAATCAGGTCGAATGGCGATTGCACATGTGTATGAACCTTAAGTGTGAACCCTCGGCAGTTTGGTGTGGGCAAGCAATATATCAAATTTTAATTTAGGCTGGAGATGGCCTTTAAATCGCACTCCACCAAAGCGCTCTAACCTTAAAGGGCATGTCCACCCCCAAAACTAAAATTTAACCCCTTACTGGCCACATCAAGTAGTTTAAAACAATCCTTACCTTACATTCCTGCTCAAAATAGTTCCCCTGCTGTGCCCCTCCAAAGTCCAGGAAACTGCTGTGTAGGAGCAGTGTGTGACTCATGCTGTGCCTGAGACTTCCTCAACCTCATCAAAGTTGAGGCATGCTCAGTGCAGCCCTCCCTGCCTCTCAGCCAATCACGGACGTGGCTGCCGGTCCCGCCCCCTGCTTTCAATTCCATGCACGCAGAGGGCCTGAACACTGCAGCAGGGGAGAGAGGGCAGGTAAGTAAGAATCGGGGGACTTTCTAACAATTATATTAATGCGGTTGGGGCTGGGGGAGCATGCCCTACCACATATCAAAAGTTAAATTTTGGGGTGGACATGCCCTTTAATGGGCTTCTGAGGCTAAAGCTCCAATAGAAGACCTTTGTAAAGTGGCCCAATGGTCCAATACTACAAGCTTGAGGTTTTGAACTCTAAAAATGCAAATTTGGAAAGAGTACTGCAAGAAGTTTAATAAAAAGTGTTTATTTAGTAAACCTAGGTCCCATCCCTTTATTTTTTTTTCTAGGAAACTGGAGCTTGGAAGCGAAGACAGGAAGTGGGGGGTGTTATATATTTATTACATTTCTTGTCAGCAGGCTAAAGGGGAGGAGCTACTCAGTTGGCAAATGCTGACATAACTGACTGGGAAACCAAAATTACAGTAAGTTGGGGAAAGGGAAGTATAAAGTGTGGGGTCAGGGTTGGCATTCCTCTCTACATTGACATTTTGAAAGTGGAGCGGCACCAGCGGTAATGTGCTCCTGGTGTTGCTCCTCCAAGCGGCACTCCTGGGAGGGGTGGATATGCTCTTTTAAAATAGATTTGAGCTGGGATTATATCACAGTAGAGAGATACAATTTACAAGAAATCCTGAGAATTTCAAAGATACTCCTACTACTCATCACTTCTACTCCCTACATTAATTGTATCTACATAGTCTGCCATTAGAAGAGCTGAACATAATATATTCTGTTTCCTAATAATTATTATGGGAATATTTAGGAGACTTTTCTGTCTTTAGATTACCGATTAATAAACTAGTCGCAAGTCTGCAGGTCAGAAGAAAAGGTGCCACAGCCAACATTTTGGCTGTGAGCCCATTGAAAACCACATGATTGGGCAAAATTTGCAGACCTTTCCAATCAAATTTTGTCTGTTTATGATGAAAACTAAACCAAGATCTTTAAGTTGCAGACTAAATTACTGATGATATCTTGACGTGATCGATCAATATATCTTGTTTGCCAGTCGATTGTGCTGGACTATATATATCCAGCAGATAAACGGCCAAATAATCTATTAAGAGTGCAGGTAGTCTATTGCCTTCATCTTTTGCCCACCAAGGGGATAACTCACTGAAGAGCTTCTATGTCCCTTCTTGAGGGTAAACTTACGGTCTCCTTAAAAAGGTGACAGTTAATGAAAAAAGTTCAATTTCACACAAGAGAGCCACTGCATGCTTAAGTGCTAAATTTCTTTTTTATTTAAAGGAGAACTAAACGCAAAAAATCTAAGTTTAAAGTTAGAAAGTACTTGCCTCAACACCGTTATCAGCATGGACGATTCCACTCAGGGGCCTTTTCTTTACCTCTATGAGCTCATTTCAGGTTCTGTTTGTTCCCCAAATCTGAAGCTGATATTTTCCCTTCCCTGCCAGTACTTTTGCCTTGATTACATTTTCAGCACCAGTGTGATTTCAACTCCCACCTCTTAACCCCTATGATGTAGGAATATATTAGATCATCAATATTCAAATTGGTGGTGCAGCTGATTAACCCTTTCTTAGTAGCAGTGTTTTAGTGTGATGTATATAGGTCTGGGTATCTAGTGTGTCCGGATCTGTAGTAATGTATGTCTCACCTATGGCTTTCACTCCACCAAATCCGATCTATAAACAATAAATTGCATGTGAAACATACAAAGACACAGGTCTGTAGCTGTGAATATTGCAAGTTTATTGCAAAACATGCGTGCTACATGTTTCAGACCCACTCAAGCACTTGAAGAAGGACAAGGGTCAGAAACATGCATGTTTTACATTAAACCTGCACTATTCACAGTTACAGACCTGTGTCTTTGTATGCTTCATCTGCAATATATCCTTTAAGTGTTGGAGGGCCATGTTTTAAAAAACCGTGGGTTTTCGTTACTGTACGACTGTGGCAGTAGTATACCATAACATGCGGTAATAAACTACCGTAATGATATTCTACGGGCAGTCGTAGATTTACATTGGCTATCGTACATTTACAAGATTTTTCCGATCGATAAATTAACGATCGCTAAAGAAGGCGATACCACACCTGAATAAATATGGCCCGTAGTGTGAAGGTCTATAGCTCTCCCTGTCAGCTGCAGCAATATTAGTGGAAAGTGTAGCTTCTTAAAGGGGAATGTTGGAGGGCAGGAAGAGTGTGTTTTTATAGAAACCACATGGTGCAGAACTGTAGGGGAAGGATAGTGAAGTGAACCTGAACTTAGCACCAGCTCTGTGCAATGCATTTCTCATCAGTGTACCTTATTAAAGGGAATGTTGGAGGGTAGGAAGAGTGTTTTTTTGATTCAGCTTTCTGTATAAAAACATCAAACTGTAGTACAGAGCTAAGCTGAGAAATGCATTCATTGCACAGAGCTGTGCTAAGATTAGGGTCATTATATTATCCTCCACTTGCAGCACTGCACCATGTTCTAGAAGTGTACGTATTAAAGGGGAATGTTGGAGGGTATGCAACTTGCAGCTCTGCACCATGTTATTTATATAAATGTACATATTAATAGGAATTATTGGAGGAAATGCCAATTAAAGGGGTACTATTATAGGGAATGCAAACATCTTCTATAAAACTAATGCAGCAGGAGGGCTGCCTGTAGGAAGTTTCGCATAAACAAAATCAACTAGGGTTCCCACCTTTGCCTTTAAGACCCAAACATATGCAGGCCTATGTATTAAAAGTTTTTATCATTAAAAATGGGGCAAATTTTGCCCCTAAGGGCTAGGCCACACAAGCGTGTTTTTCAGGCGATTGCGATTTTCCAATTGTATTAACGCAGCAACGCACCTAAATCTTGCGATTTCAGGTATGTTGCGATTCGCGCATGTGTCAGCAATTTGGTAACGCAGCTGTTTTTTGTGCAATTGCATGTGTTTTCATAATGAAAATGGACAAATCGCAAGTGCAAACGCATATTAATCACATGTGATTGTGTGTGCAATTCAGGTGCGTTGCAGTGTGGCTGTGCCCTAAATGTACATTGCAGCAATACACACACTAATATAAATGGTAGAGTTCAGAAATAAATACATAAAAACACTCAGTCTTGCAGAAATGCTCCCAAATATAAAGGGTTTACAAGTTGCTTCCTAAATACATATGAAAAGGGTTAACACCTTCCCCCACTCTGTTTGAGCAGGAAAATCTGCTAATAATATTCACTGCTATCTCTGATGATTGGCTGAGAGACACTGGCAGGTGGGGACTCTGAGTTCAACTGTTACATGCAGCTTAGCATAAGGGGAGTGGGAAACAAACACAAGGTAGCTAGTTAGTATGTACAGAAGGAGTTTTGGTTCCTGGACCACCAGGAAGAGGCAACACTAGAAGCCAGCAGTGACATCATAGAATACCAGTACTCAGAAATGTTCTATAAATGATTTCTACATTAAGAGGCTGAATTCAGAGGTGAGAGTCAAATTGTTGTACTAAGTGACAGTTATAGAGTCTGTGGAGCTGCCTTTGTATTTTGGGTTTAGTTCTCCTTTGAAAAAACAAGAAATTTGGCACTTAGGCTTTTAGTGGCCTAAATTTAGTGTGTCAATTTGAACTTTTTTCATTATAAATGCTGGTTGAAGGGGGAATCCTGGACACAATTGGATTAAGCCCAACGCAGTTAAGTTAGTATCCACAGCTCAAGGTACAAATATATCTGTTGTATTCAATTAGATTAACTGGACAATTCTGAATTGAGAAAGCCAGTCGGATGACTAGCGAAACGTCTTCAAGAACTACATTTCAAGTCCAGTTGATCTAATTGAATACAACAGATATACCATGACCTGGATGAATGAGAACCTTCACAAACTCAAGGTACAAAAGTTATTATATTCAGTGGGCATACAGTTAGCAATATTTATCAGTCGATAATATTGCTGCAAACATTTTTCCACATGTCCAATAACCATCTCTGTCCAATTTTAGATACCCCACACAAAATTGTTATTGGCCAAATCCATGCATAGGCCAAAAATATTGCTTTGTGTGGCCACCATTGGTTGTAATTGTACAAACATGTACGGATATAATTTAATAATAATAATCTGTCTGTGAATCTTTAAAAATAATCCTACGTTTGGATTGATTTTCAGTTTATATTTATTGTTTCTCTGTTATTTGCCAGGGAAGCTGGCCCCATATTTAGGGAAAGATGCAATCCATACCTTTTACTGGTATTCAATTTCATGTCTGTATTGTATTCTACTCATCAGAACTACTTAAACGTCTCTGAAAATGAGTCTGGCTGTTCGTGAATGTACAGCCAATTTACCAGGTATAGCATGATTGTGCCAGATGTTAATGTCTTAGCATAGAGAGGAAGAGAGACTGAAATCCATCTGCCATCTCTAAATCAATATTCAGACAGACAATGCATTTTTGCTGGTTTTACATAAGTCTTTTACAATAAGGCTAGGTGGCATTTTAGTGAGGGACTGTATTTACTTAAAGGGCAAGTCCAGCCCCAAAATGAAAACGTACATACAGGTAAATCACTCCCCAAAACCCTAAATGGTAATAGTTTGAAATATGAAATATACAAGTCTAACTTGAAATCCTGCACAAAGTCCTGCTTCCCCTGTTTCTGCTTTCTGGTTTTTCCAGTTAGCAACTGTCAGTTATGGATTTGACAGTTGACATCACAGCCAATGGCTGAATGTTAATCCCCTATCTGCCTCTTCTGAGCATGCCCAGGCTCAGTACAGGCTCAGTACAGATTTCTAAATTGCTCAGTTTCCTTGAGGCATCCAGAAGCATAGTAGGCATACAGTAATAAATTCATAGGACAAACTATAATACATCAACATATTTAAAAAAATGTTCTTATGAAGGTGGAGTTGCCCTTTAAGGCAACTGCTCTCTGTGTCTTAAGGCTGCACTGTGCATATAACTGTGCTGTGTGTGCTCTGGAATGTAATTTTGTGTTCTGTCTGTTTAAGTAGATGTGCTCAGCTGAGCAGATGTTTTTTGTCTTTTGTGGCTGTTATATGTGTGCAGTTCATTAGACAAAGATTTTTTTTTCACAAGTGAAATGGCTATTGCACTGTGAGACAAATGGAAGACAGATGAGCACACAAACCTTCTCCTATACTTTAATTTGTGGACGGGCCTTCATAAATCCTCCCTTCTTCCTACTTTATAAGGTGAGAAAACTGTAAAATGCCTTCCTACATTCACAGTACTACAGCAAGTACCACCCAAGTAGAAAATATAAAAATAATACATTATAGATTGGTGGAAACAGTTCACATGGTATAGATGGACTTACATCCATCTTTAAAGGGCATGTCCACCCTCAAATTTAAAATTTGCCAAAGTGCTGGTCCCACTGTATAGTTTTAAAAACTCCTTACCTTACAATCCTGCTCCGATGGTCTCTGCCTCCGGGAGGGATGCTGACATGCGCAGGGGATCCCATCTGGCTGCCACTTCTCCTAGCGTGAATCCCTTTTAATATAATGATCCTTAGAGTTGCCCACCCCCAACCACCATAATAATACTAAAAAAAACCCCAACTTTCTGATATTTACTTACAGCCCTTTGCTCCTTCGCCTATCTTCACAGCTGGCAGCCACTTCTGCAGAAGATAGTCGCAAAAGTAAATATCGGACAACCCTGAGGATCATTATATTAAAACTTCTTATTGTTAAAAATGATGCTAACTTTGCCCCAACCAATCAGATGTGATTTACCATTTGAAAGCTAATTTGATTGATTGGGGCAAAGTTAGCACCATTTTTAACAATAAGAACTATTACATAGGCCTGTTAATTTTTCAAGTGGACATGCCCTTTAAAATCTACATACACAATTCTGAATAGCACCCGGCAAACCTTACAGCAAGCTCCATATTGGTGCTAAAGGTGGTAAGCATGAATTCATTGAAGTAATTTGATATACTTTTGTCTTGCGTTTAAAGGGCATGTCCACCCCGTTTTCCAAACGATCATTACTTACAAAGCCTCTTTCCCATGGCCTTCACACAGGCCCTCTGCTTGCATGCAGGGGGCCGGACCGGCAGCCGCGTCTTCTGGCAGTGTAGAACACTGGGGGAAACAGGCAAAGTAAGTACTGGTCGGCTGACTTTTTTTTTTTTTTACAAGATAATATAGTGGTTGGGGGTGGGAGTGGGAGCCCTACACTACAGAAAAGTGTATTTAACACTAGGGGAACTGTAAATCTAACATGGATTGGGAGGAAGGGGGTGGGGCTGCACTGAACAAGCCACAAACCTCTCAGATGACACCTCAGAGGCGGAAACAATTTCCCTGCAGCCAGGCTCCCTGTGTTCACTTTCTGGGAATTTGGAAGGTCATTCCAGGAGAACCATTTGGAGCAAAGATGTAAGGTAAGGATTTTTACACACTACACAGTGGGGCCAGTAGTGGGGGAGAATTTGGTTTTGGGGGGGGAACATGCCCTTTAACTCCTCTATTATACTATACTTGTCTATAGTACTATAGACCAGTGGTAGCAAACCTATTGCACACAAGCTTACCAGAGTTTGTTTCCAGAGAGACATAGTGGTCTTCTTTCCTTTCTGCAATCCAGAGTTTAAAGGGTATCTCCACTGAGGAAAAAGCAATTTTTTTTTTTTGGTTTATTTTAAAGTACACCATCCCCCAACCCTCCCCCTACCTTTTTTTCCCCATAATTCCCTTTCGTTTGATTGCAGCAGCATGGGAAAGTTGTGCAGGTTCCTGGGGGTGTGTCTTCCCCTGTGCTGGGAGTGCTGTCACTCAATGTGCATCATCATGGTAGCAGACACACCCACTTGGCTGCAGTAAGAAATCCTTTCCTCCCTGACTCTCTAAGTTCATTTTTCCAGCTGATTATGCAGAGAGAGACAGGGGAGGAAAAGTTAAACCCTCTTCCCACACTACTGTAACAAATACAGGGGAACTTGTGTTGTTTTTAATAAAGATTTGTTTGTGTCTAACTCTTAAGATTGATTTCATAGGGGATGCTGGGAATATGAGGCAATCTGGTATGGGAGGGAGTGGGAGAGAGAAAAAGGAAGTACCTGATTACTCCTACATTAATTAGTGAGGTCAGCAAGCTGCTGTGATGGTCGTGATTATTCCTCCATTTAGCAGTGAACTCAGTAGTGTGTGTGTGTGTGTGTGTGTGTGTGTGTGTGTGTGTGTGTGTGTGCGCGTGCGTGCGTGCGTGCGTGCGTGTGTGTGTGTGTGTAAAATCGACCAGACAGCAGTCCCGACGGATCCTCTCTCATTCTGCGCATGCACTAAAGGAAAACACGCGTCGGACATTTTACATGCAGTCAGTGAAAGTGGGCGGACCTGCACCATCCACAGCGTTCTGGGACAAACTCATTGGATTTCTTCTAAACTACTGCTCAAAGACACAGGATACTGCAGGTACATTTCCACATATCTATCCTTACAACCCAGGTGACTTTTAGCAGTGGAGATACCCTTTAAGAAAGTGTAGCGGTTGTCTGTAGCAGAGAGCGTTCACATGATCATCATTCTTTTTTCAACGCGCATGAGCTCTATGTCTTCTGTCCTGTGGCTGCTGTGTACCTGCTCTGCAAAGTTTGAAGGGGACTGGGGTGTTATTACTGCCTGAATAAACTACTGCTGCCATCAATTAAGTTTAATATTGGGGATAGGGGATTTCTTCCTCAATATAAACGTAAATGAATTCTGTATTTGTGTTTTAAAGTTCAGCTCTGATTGATTAAATTCTGTATTTGTGTTTTAAAGTTCAGCTCTGATTGATTCTGATTCTGTGTAGTAATGTGGAAGTTAATAGGTAATCAATAATCGATTTTCGCTACTGTATCTGTTTGATTTGTTCTAATGTAAAACTTTATTATTCAGGTTAAATTCTCATGTTTCGAACTTAAATAAGTGGGGTTTGTGTTGCAGCACTCAGCCTCTGAAAGGTTCACCATTACTGCCATAAACATTAATTGCAGCTTGTGATTCATTAGATGCTTTCCCTCTAAGTTCATTCTGCATAAAGATGCATTTTTAAGCAATTTTGTTACCTTCTTGTTTTCCAGCAAAGGTACAGAAACCAAATTCTATTAATTATCCATAATTTATTTCGAACCAGTTTGGCTTTGCAGACTATTTAACTTTGTTTATTTTCAGTGGTTGGAGTAGCAGTTTGCAGACGTTGGCAGGGTACACACAGTAGTACCAATGTCTAGCAGATCACAGATTCTATTGGATTCTGTCTGTAGTCTTCTACAGATGTTCCTATACACAGCCTTGATCTGTTATTCCTATACGTATAGGAAAAGATCATATGGGTGGCCACATAGTGCTCACTGTCAGTTCCCTATGTGGTGACAATGGAAATTTTCAGTCAGAAATGTTAAAGGCCAACAATATCTCATCACACACACTGCCAATACTATTCTAATCCAATTAGACGCAATGGGATTGACCTATAATTGGTGCTGTGTGTACCCAGTTTACAGGTTTCACAACATCCAAAGACAGAAAGGTCATTTTTTTGTAGGGAGTTGCACACAACTGTTTTCCAGCTATGACACAGATTTGTGGAATGTGCAAATCTCTTAAGTTCCCAGAATCTTAAACCCAGCATTTCCTATAACACTGATGTCAAATCTTGGAACACCAGATGTTTAGAAACTACAGCTCCCAGAATGCAACCAAGGCATTTCCAAACAATTTCAACATCACTGCCTATAATGTAATTGAAGAGCTTTTTCAAAATGTTCCCGTTTTGATTTAATGATTTGGTGCATGACAATGTTGGTGAATTGTTTTGTTTTTTTATATAATAACTTTCAGAGAAGGCATCCTCCAAAATACCAGACAATTAGAGAGTAAAGTTTTTTCTAACTTCTCTCTCCTATGATAGTCTTTATAGTAATGGGGTCTAATGTTGCTATTTGAGGGTGTTTGGTGCAGTCCATGCACCAAAAGATGGTCTAGCTGATTGATTGGAATGTAACAAACTATATCACATTGTTCCATTTATCACCCATTTATGCCTTTAGGCTAGGTTTCTTGTGCATGCTGAACAGTCCAGTATAGTGGGACTTCACTTACCAATAATACATTTTCGGGATGATTCAATAAAAGATCTTATTTTAAAAAATGGTGCTAAATTTGCCCCAACCAATTGCATATTTTTTAACCTTCGAAAGCTAAAATCCGATTGGTTGGGGCAAAATTAGCAACATTTCTAACGATAAGAACTTAAACTTTGAACTATCAAATAATCCTGATTGTTTGTTAATTTCACGTATGTGGTGAAAATAAGAATTACCGGTAAACTAAAGTCGCTTTAAAACAAACTGGGAGATTCAATAAAAGTTTTTATAGTTAAAAATGGTGCTAATTTTGCCAACCAATCAGATGTTAAATAAGATCTGGTTGGTTGGGGAAAAATTAGCACCATTTTTAAGGATAAGAACTTTTATTAAATCTGAATAGGTTTAAAAAACAGTCACTTGCAGAAAAAGATTCCAAGATTCAACTTCTTCCTATCCATAATTGCCATTTTGGAGCTGCTGAGCTGTGAATTTGTATCAATGTGCAGAACACACAGGGTGGTCATTTACAATAGCTATGCTTTCCTTCCACGTTCCTGCAAAATGTATGAATTATGTTGTGTCTGTAAGTATATCGCAGGAGTGGTAAAGTTAAGAATAATGGGGTGGAGCTAACACTCCATGGAGTATTTAGCAACCCAGGGAAGCTACTGCAACTTAACCCATCCGAGGCTAATTCCCGAGAATATAAAGCTAGAATCAATACTGGACTTTTACCCTACCTATATTCTGTGATCTCTGGATGCCTAGGTCCAAGGCACAAGGGGTTGTAGCAGCCATGCAAAAGCTGCAACATTTTGCCTGGCAGACGTGACTGGAGGTAGAGGATGCAGCACCTACAGATAAACTCCTGCCACAACCTCCATCCGCAGACAGCCCCTGGGACTATGCACATCTCAACACTGGTCCCTGGAGCCCCTGGGGCCTGTTCCTACTAAATCTGAGTTATCCTTTCTAAGACATGACTTGCAAAAACTCGAGGACCAGATAAGTGAGGCACAGGGCAGAATATCCATGCTGGGGGACACTGTATCCCCATGGGACCCTCTACAACAAGATCTTACCACCACTCGCAAAAAAATAGGATGATTTTGAAAATAGATCCCAAAGATAGAATGTGCTTTATTAGATTCCCTGGAGGAGCTGTGGGCCAAGATCCTGTACAATTTCTGGAGGGATGGATACAAGCATAGTTTACAGGGAAACCCCTAACCTTATCCATTGCTATTGTAGGGACTGATCAGGTAATCTCTATCCCTATGTATAAACATTCAAAATGACTTGAAATGCCGATAGACCTGGAACACTCCCTATTTTATCAACCCTACTTTGCTAGGGAAGATGTAGCTCTTTCTCAAATCCACCAGAGCTCCTAATCCATTATGGCTGATGCTATTAATGTTCTCTGAGTCTTGTTAATGGTTTTTTCAGTTAATGTTTTTTTCCTACATATACTCTCTAAAGGCAGATTTTATATGCCTACAGGAAACGCATCCCCTACTAGACACATAAAAATGTATCCATAAGCCTTGGGTTTGGTGGGCAGCACATATTACACACTCCTTCTACTTCAGAGCAGGGCCACATCTAACCATTAGGCAGAGTGAGACATTTGTCTCCGGCTGCACTGAAGAAGAAAGGCGACAGACAGGCAGTAGTGGGGGGGAGAATTTCCCTTGCTCGGGAAATGTTGTTAAAATCATTTTATTTGGTTAGATTAGCTTAAGTTAGTTTGTTAGGTTAGACTAGTTAGCTTAGTTGGGGCCCTGCTGAAAGAGTCTACCTTGATGTGGTGGAAGGCTTACAAATGTTTTGGGTAAAATATTTTATACTACAGAATACATGGTATTTCTAATGTATTGTAACAGTTGAACCAACATGTATAGCACAGGCTGTAAAATAAATTAAATTGATTTGAGCAACAAAAACCTGAAAGGAGCAATATGGTAGTGGCAATACAAGCTGTTTGGGAAAAGGATGTAATATCGGTTTCTAGTAATTTACATTATAGCTAATTGACTGTCTGAGGAACTGTTTAAATACCTACATGATAGGAAGTTCAAAATTGTAACATTTTAGCCACGCCCACCAACAAACCACTGCCACCAAGAAAGCCACACTCAATTTAACACAGGCATGGCACGCTTCATGCCACGCCTGGAAATAATCAAGGGCAGAATTCAAAAGTTTGGCTTTCTGGGCAGTGGTGTTACTAATCACCAAGTCTATTAGACGTGACATGTGAAGTGTTATCAGATAGAAGAGGAACCTATGTATGTACAGCCCTAGATATCGACTTGGTTTTATATGTGTTAATTGGTAGCAGCCGCATCTCTACAGACACTTAATATACCCCCCTTAGTTAACTCTTAGCCTTTTAGATGCCTGGCAAACCAGCCATCCTTGACTCGAGTACAAACCGAGGGTACAAATTGTGACCACTACTGCCTTCAGATTCAGATGTTTTGAGACTTTAGTTCCCTTTAGATGGACAGCAGAATTTCCAGACACTAGTCCCATACAGTAACAGCCAAATCCAGTATCTCTATAACTGTATTGTATTATTTTTTGTATGGGAATACTGCTGTCCATTTAAAGGGCAACTAAAGCCTCAAAACAATACAGAATCAGAAGGCAATCTTTTTAACAATAGATACCATCCTCCTGATTCTGTATTGATGCATTAGTTGCCCTTTTAAATGGACAGTAATCCCCACTCCAGATGTTTGAAAGGTACAACTGCCAGCATGCTTAAGTTGCTGGGAGTTGCAGTTCCCAAACATCTGCAGTGGCTTACTGCAGGGATTACTGTAACCCCCCCGAGTTGCCTTCTCCTACCTCGGACGATCGCTCCGCTTCTTCTGCTCTGCTACCTCTGCTATGCCACGTGCTCCGCATCTTCTGCAGGCTGATGTCACTACTTATAAACATTAAAAGCCCATGGTCGTGCTTTAGCGATTCCTACTCTAGGGCTCAAACAAGCAAGTAATCCATTTTTCCTTCCCTTACATCCATAGCTATAACACTATTGAAATAGGAAAGAATTATATAGGTCACTTTAGGCTATAGGAGTCGTGTACCTTACTAAATATATCGCACTCAATGTGATATATTTTAAGAGCCCGTGCAAAACCCTTTATAACCTTATATTGCATCAGGTAACATGGGTTTTACACTGATTTGGGTGAGAGGCCTGTATATGCATGTGAGGCTATGTGCACACTTTGTTGCTGCAGGCATCAAACACAGCAGTCATAATAGATAAGAAAAAGCATCTCCAGGTAAGTGGTACTGCAGGAAAAAAACGATTGTTCAATGCCTGTTGCATAGCCAAACGCATAAATGGCAATGTGCTGATCCATTTTGGCATAAAGACGTTTGTGGCTAAAATTTCAGCTAATATTGTGGCCAGATTGACATTGATCAGGTTGAAATATCTGTCTGTGTACACAGACTAACAACCAAACTGATAGTCCCGGCAAGCAGAGGGCCTGGTTTAGAATGCCGGGGGATCGAAGGATTGTAAGTAGAGTTCTTAAAACTTTTTTTTATCAAACAGACCTAGTGATTGGGGTGGGCTAGGATGCCCTACCATTTGTTAAAAGATCTCTTTTAGGGTGAACATACCCTTAAAGTGCTTATTTTGCTATAAATAGGCATTATTACTTGCATTTCTTCCTAGAAATTCTTCTTCTTTTTTTCCCTGCTTCTTTTTTTACTGGTACTTTAATTCGTTTTTATATATATATATATATATATGGGAATTCGGTCCCACCCTCTCCTCTTCTTCTTTTCATTAAAGGACAACTATACTGTAAAAATTAACTTTTTAAAAATGAAAAGCACCTGGGGCAAGGAGATAGGATTGATTATTCCCACCTCCCAATATTGTTTTGTTGAGGAGCTACAGCGCATACAGTTTTAATCTGCCAGGTTATGGCTCTGGGCCATTCTATATTAAAGATAGTGCTGAAGCATACGGGGAGACTGGCAGAAGCAGTTTTCTTTGTGCTGCTGCTCCTCGTAGAAATAAAATTGGGAGGTAAAAACACCAATCCTACCTCCCTGCCTCAGGTACTTTGTATTTTAATGTTTTTTTTTTAAAAAAAACTCTATACGCACTATAGTTTCCCTTTAAATGTTCACATAGATGAGGACCTAAACCAGCAGTCAGCTGTTTTTACCTAATGTTTCCAGTCTTGTCCAGACCACATCATCATTCTTCATCTGTATGAGACCTAGCTAATAGGTCTTCTACTAACAGATCAAGACACAGAGCTGGGCTGGATCAGAGAAGGAGCTTTTAGTATGTGTAACAGCTGATTGCCAATAAACCGAGGGATGAGAATCTAGCAGTTTGGGTCCTTAACCAGGGTACTTTTAATGGGAGGGAAGTAGGTGGGAATGGTATAGTTCTGCTTTAAACCAAGCAAACAAGATTTTTTTTCCCTTCCACCTCACTTCATTGTCCATGTCATCCTGCGATTTTATTTTAAGATGTTGGCTTATTTGTTTCAAGTGTTTTCTTTTGCTCCATGCTTCCACTTCTTCCAAACAAGCTAGGGTTGTTTTGGAAAGCCTTTAGCCAGACCTAAATTAAATTTCTCTAGATGAAATTTATGAGAAGTTAATGCTGGAAAGGTTCAAGTGTATTACTTCCTGCTTGAACGCTTCCTGTTTTCAGCCATGTGACTTGACTCCGCCTGCATTAATAAGGCTCCCTTATCTCAACTGTCAATTTTCCTCCAGGTACTTCCTGTTTTCACCACCATTAAATCTTAACTGAGCGTGCTTGTCCCCTGTGGCGAAGGGGTGGGGTACAGGTCAGGTGATGCCACTCAACCAACTAGAAGCAGGAAATTTGAACATTCACCTCAATATAATTTCTCTCAGGCTTCAGCCAGATGTGATCTAGGGCTCATTTTAAAGGAAACACTGCAGGCTTTCATTTAACCCTAACTTGTTTGGAGACCACAGTTGCCCTTTTAAAATGTTAAATGTAAACTGTAGTAAAGTATGGCTTAAAACCAGCAGCTTATTTATTATTCCTTATACCGGTATATAATATTAATCTTTCATTTTATGTTGCAGGGTTTATAATCACACATGTGAAGCTCTGGAGGATGGAACATGCTGTACGATGGATCATATCCCTCTTGTTAGGTAGGAGAGAAATGGATTTTCTATTGTGGTTTGTGGTCTTAGTTTCAAGTTGGAAAGTTTTCTGCCCCTCCAGAAGCAGATTGAGGAAAAAACAAGTGTTTACCACCCCCATGATGTTAATCGCTACAATAAAAGATGAGAAAAGCTTTTCCATACTTTTTGGTCCCAAAAAGAGTTTTTTTTCCACATGCAGTAAGGGAATGTGATTCTTGCTGGAGATTGGGGAAAATGTTCTCTTTATCTCCTGGTACAATTTGTGTGCTCTCACTCTGCCTGTACTGCCCTAAGCTCTTGCTGTCCTTGCATGATTAGAATTAGAATAGTTGGTACAGGGTATTTGTTGGATTTCTCTTGTAACCTTATTTATTGAAATATTTGTATATATTTTTTACAATACATTTTTCTATGTATACTTACATGTGGAAAATTCGTATTTGAATTGTTGAATTATTTCTTTTAAATTGGTTAATGGACTGACTACCTTTTATCATACAAAGTAAGCATCTGGAATGTTTCATAAATAATTTGAATAGTTTTATTTTCCCACAGCATTTATAACTCTAATACTGGGAAAATTACGCTCAGACAAATATATTTCCTAAATTAGAGGTTTCGACTTAACCTTTTTTTTTTTACTTCTGCCATTTGTTAAAAGGGCAACTTACTAAAAAATTAATATCAAAGTACATATCCTAGGGAGGTAGCAAAGTGAGTCCTTTGTCAGAAGCATTGAAAATCAGGAGTGCAAATTAAATGTACTTGAGTAAATGATCATCAGAGTAACTACAAAAGTTTTGACAGTTTGCTGGTCTTAATTAGGGATGGCCGGTTCGCGGATCCGAACCCGGATCCGCCGCGGATTTGTCCCGTTCGCGAACGGCGGATTTTTCCGGATTTTCCGCCTTCAGAACTTCCGATTCACGGATTTTTCGTATTTTCGAAATTACGAGTTTCACATATTTTCGGGAATTTTCGAAAATACGGGAAAACACGTATTTTCGAAAATACAAGTATTTCTCTTAATTCCTTACATACGTATTTTCGAAAATATTCGAAATTACGAGGATTACTTGTATTTTCAAAAATACATATCTTCGAAAATACATGAAAACTCGTAATTTCGAAAATTCACGAAAATACGAAAAATCTCGTTATTTCAAGGGTATTTTTAATTTTAACGGGTCCGCTCACGGATTTTCGAATTTTCAAATTTTTTCGAAAATTCGCGGATCCTCGAGTGGACCGGATTTTGCAAAGTTCGGACATCTCTAGTCTTAATATGTAATATAGGACCATAGTAATTTGATCCGTGTTAAAGTGCATGTCCACCCAAAAAATAAAATTTAACCCACTACTGGCCCCAATGTGTAATGTTATAAAATGCTTACCTTACATCTCTGCTCCTTATGGTTCTCCTGTAGTGCTTGTCCAAAGTCCAGGACACTGAAGAATAGGAGCGGTCTTCCTGTCAAAAGTTTTCTAATCTGCCGCTAATCTGTCCTCCTGAAGGGATTGTAACATACGCAGGAGAACTCCTTTCCCTCCCTCAATCCCTCTGGAGCCCTCTTTCCTCCATGGTGCCCACTTTTCACATATTGTAGGTGACCCTAGCCCTCCCTTTGTTTGTTAAAAAAAACAGCAGAACTGTACTTACAATCCTTTGTTCCCCTGGCGTCCTATTTTGCCGGCAACCGCATCTGTGATTGGCTGCCTCCCAGCCAGTCACAGATGCGGCTGCCGGTCCTGCCCCCTGCTTGCAGTTCCGGCAAGCAGAGGGTCTGGATCAGAGCACTGGGGGATCGAAGGACTGCAACTAGAGTTCTGCAGCTTTTTTTAACAAACAAATCTAGCAGTTAGGAAAATGGGCAAGGGTGACCTACAATATGTAAAATTTTTTATGGTGGACATACCCTTTAAAATGATGCCAAGAAGAAAAAACATCAGATCGGTCTTAGGGAAGCAATTGATGATGTCTAGCAGAAATTATAATACAGTAAGAATAATTATTCACAAGTGGAAATCATTTAAAGCAGTTGTCTGTGTTCCCAGGACGTCCCAGAAAATTCACCCCAAGGTCCATGATAAAGATATTTATGAAAAACATATTGAAAGAGGGTGTACTTTAATTTTTCTTATGACCTGTATATAAAAAAGGGTAAATATTAAACTAAGTATGCTTACAGTAGAGAGCTGCAGGCCTAATAGACAGGGCGATGCACAGATAGCCACTTTCTGGTGCTATTGCTTGGTGCATTGTAATAGTGTTCCTTTTAGTTGGACTTTAATACCAGCCATCAGTTTATTACATCAGTTAGTGTGATTTTTAGCTATGTGCCCCTTGGTGCATTACCCTGATCTTCTTCTTTTTCTACAAAAAACAAAAATATTATCTGTAACTTTGAAAGTGAGCATACTATTCTAAGTATGCATGGATAAGCTATTTAGAATGAATGGTTCCCATCTCTAAGTCACAGTTGGATTTGTTCCAATTGGTACAAAGTTTGTGTAAGATCATATGAACCAAAGATGTGGCATGCAGAAGAATGGATATTGAAAAATGACTGCAGGATATATCACATCTTTTTTGTTCAGATCAGTGTTAGAAAACATAAATTATATAAACATATTAAAATTTGCTGGTGAGACCTTGCCTTTTTTAAAGTTATAGCATGCATGCAATAAAATGCTATTAGTGTCCAACTACTAATTTTATGTATAAAGAAAATGTTAAACTATTATAAATATGTCTATAAGGGCACAGTTTATTAGCAGTCTTACAGGACTGTCATCAAACCCCTCCCCCCTGATTTTGATAATGTTATCATCTAGCAATAATCACCTTGGCTATACTGGAAATTCTATTGTTGTATTTTGGCTCTAGGGGGGAAAAGGTTTGGATGGACAGGTATTGCTATGGTTTATAATAAATAATGTCTGTCATAATAAAAAATGAATTAACAATTATTGATCAAAACAATTGGCTTGAGGATTATGTTGAAAAAGGATTGATGGGCATGAAGCAGTGAATTAAAGTGAATAAGCTGAATTCTGACCTGCCTACTGCTGAGATGTTATTAATCTTCTCAGACAACAGCATCAAAATATTTCAGCCCTTGGCCTTAATAACTTCTCCTTCAAACTATACTAGCTTGTTGTTGGGTATCCCCTTTGGAGGTCCATATATCTTATGGAGTGCAGTTTCTTTGTTCTTGTGCCAGTCTTGGTGTGTCTATTGAAAAATGTATGCATTCATTGTTGAAACAAGGAACAAATAGAACTTGGGTTATCATTTAAAAAAACAAATTAAAATTTATAATTAGATTAGTTGGATTATAGAAATAAGCCACCACCACCTAACAACCTTAATCATGAGCTTTTGACATTCTAATCAAATGTCCTAGCATGTAGATTTTCATTTCGCGGACTGTTTTCGAGGACTGTTTGACCTCCTTTTAAAGGGATTGTGAAACAAAGTTCATTCCATTGCAAAGCTGTACCTTTAAATTACACACTATGTGACTCTTACCGTTTATACTCGAGTCACTACTGTAGAAGTGCAAGAGTCATCTGATTTACCTGGAAATCTAGGAGATGTGTTGAACAAGTAGGGAGTTTTATATGCTACAGGAACACGTCTGCTCTCCTTTACTTTAACTTATCGCAGCCGCGCGCCGCGGCTGCCTGGCAGATTGGATAAAGATGAGTTAAAGTAAAGGAGAGCAGACGTGTTCCTGTAGCATATAAAATTCCCTACCACTTGTTCTACACATCTCCTAGATTTCCAGGTAAATCAGATGACTCTTGCACTTCTACAGTAGTGACTCAGGCGGCATCAGACATTATCAGGGCAACCGGGTACAAACTGAACTGGGTGGGAGGGTGAGGGTGGCATTCAAGATGTTTGGAAACTACAACTCCCAGCATGCTTTATTAGCTGGGAGTTGTAGTTTCCAAACATCTTGAATGGCAAGTTTCTACCCTCGGTTTATACTCAAGTCAACAACTTGTATTATATTTTTAGGTGAAATTGGGTACCTCGGTTTATACTCGAGTATATACGGTATTTTTCGAAGCCATTGGCAAAGCTTACCTTTTCCACTGGACTTACTGGTTTTTCCTGCTCCACTGAAATCTCGTTCAATCCAATACTCCTGTGATCCTGCGAGACTTGCTGGAGGTGAATCTCATTCGGTCAGTTAGTCAGGACTGCCCTGCTATTAAACTTAAGAAAATGTGAACTGGATTAACTGCTGCTTCTATGTATATAATACAATGATGTTTGAAGGGCTAACACTGTGAAAAACGAAGTCAAAGGGGAAATAGATGGAATAAACTTTAAAGTTAAAGGTGAATTTAATATGATAACTTTAAAGAATAACTTCCCCTTTAAGTTTAAAGTGTATCATATCAACTTCCACTTTAACAATGGGGTACAACATCTTCTCACATTCATTTATTTTTTTAGGGTAAACACCCAAACGTAATTTGCTCCAAAAAATCCCTTTATAGTGACTACCGTATAAGCCGACCCGAGTATAAGCCGAGGTACCCATTTTTATCTGAAAAATTAGGAAAACATGATTGACTCAAGTATAAGATGAAGGTTAAAATTATGACCACTTCTGCCTTCTGATTCTGTATTGTTCTGAGGCTTTAGTTGCCCTTTAAATGGACAGCAGAATTCCCATACCATAGTCCCATACAGTAATAGCCAAATCCAGTATGGCTATTACTGAATGGGACTACTGTATGTCTGTTGTATTCAGTTTGATCAACTGGACTTAAAGTTTAGTTCTTGAAGAAGTTTTGCTAGTCATCCAACTGGCTTTCATAATTCAGAATGACTTGTACCCTGGAAAGTCCCAATTAGCATATCACAGCCAGGTGTTAAGGACATTATGAATGCAAGGCGTGATTGCATTGTGTCTGGGCATTCCTATAACACCTCTTAGCCACAAAGAAATACTTTAAGTCCAGTTGATCTAACTGAATACAACAGATATACCATGACCTGGATGACTGAGAACCTCCACAAGCGGATTGCTGTATGGGAAATCTGCTGTCCATTTAAAGGGCAACTAAAGCCTCAAAACAATTCCGAATCAGAAGGCAATCTTTTTAACAATAGATACCATCCTCCTGATTCTGTTTTTTTTTTTTTTGAGGCATTAGTTGCCCTTTAGATGGACAGTAATCCCATACAGTAACCCCCCAATTCCTTGGCACTCCAGATGTTTGGAAACTACAACTCCCAGAATGCTTTAGTTTTGCAGTGGCAAGGAATTTGGGGTTATTGTATGGGATTACTAAACCATCCCCTGGAGAGTCCCCCCAGTTCAGTCTTACTATACCTTGCCTTCATTCCAGGTAAGGTACTTCAGCAATCCGGCCACTCAGTGTGAAATCTGGTGGCCCCTCGCTCCACATCTGCCAGCAGATGTGGAGCTAGTGGCTGGATTGACCCGAATATAAGCCCAGGTTCAGATTTCAGGCTATTTTTAAAGCCTGAAAACCTTGGCTTATACTTGAGTATATACAGTAAGTTGTAAAACGATAACACCTACATTTTAAAGTACTGCAATGGACCAAAATGAATTGATGACTCACAATGTCCCCCAAAAAACATAATTTAGATGCCACATGGAAAAGAAAAACACTTTGGTTAATCTTGAAATGTTCCTATTAACTTCTTTCACACGTCAAACACATATATTTACACATTGTTAAATGACTGCAGCTCAATGCCACAAATATTCATTTGCCACAATGTTTGCTATCCTTCAGCATGTTTCCTATGGCCAACGGACCAACAGGAACTCCTAGGCATCCTTTGTGTGTGGTGTTATGCGTTGTACAGTGTTTTCATGCATTTGTAACGAACCTAAATGCGTGCAGCAGTGTGTTTTTATAACGGACTGGAACGGTATACTACACGGCAAGAGTAACCAATATTGTTAAATCCTATGGGTTTTACGGTCTGTCCGTTTTTTTAAAAAACACCTGTGTTTGAAAAATGGATACAAAATGATGTTAGCGTGAACAAGCCCTGAATCTGTTCAGCCAGGTAACATTTTACCTGATTTGGGCTCATATCAGACAATGATATCCTAAAAGCAAGCAAGGCTTCCACCGGTGGCATGCTCCTTTACACTGGCCAAAAACACTTTACACCATGTAATTAGAAACTTTTTTTTAACATAAAAAATATTTCTCTTTAATTAATAATGGTAAATCACCATTATCAAACTTCCATTTTTTTCTTTTTCCTTCTCTTTCCACTTTTTTCTTTTTGTCCATCAATCAGTTTCTTTTTATGCTGTTTATATAAATATTAATATTTTTATCATTCTTGTGGATTTTTCTCAACACCAACACCTTGGTAGGGCTTAAAATCTAAGCACCTTATTTCATACATACAACCTATCAGTATGTCTTTATGATTATGGGGGAAACCGTAGAGCCTGGAAGAAACCAATGGAAGCCAGGGGAGAACAATCTCCTTGCAGAACACATAAACTCCTTGCTGCAAGGCATCTGTACTAACCACTGAGCCCCTCTGTTAGTTAAAAAAGTGTGTGCATATTCTTTTTGTATAATATTGTTAGTACTGCTCCTTTCAAATAGCATTGTGTATCCTATCCTTCTTAAAAAGTGTTAATATCCATTTGCTGTTCCAGCATGCTGTATTTGTATGTTTGCACTTCCCACCACAGTTTTTTTTATCCTCTTGCTTACTGTCCAAGAGAGAGCCAGTCTGTGAGTCTACATTCGATAAACAGTATCTTAAATCATGCTGAAAACAAGCAGTCAGTAGGACTTCATTAGTCTTCTGCTTATAAGCTCAAAATTTAAATGGTAAAGTTCAATGTATGGAGTCAAATTTTGACCTAGTAATAATGTCACTCAAGTTAAAGTAGAGCTATACAACTCCTATCCTTCATAGCAACCTCTATTCACAGTGTAGCAGGATAAACAAGCATTAGCAAGTTATAGCTTGCACAACCATTTAGATATTCCTATTTCTTCCTGTTAAAATACTTTCAGGGAATTCATAAAAGTTCTTATTGTTAAAAATGGTGCTAAGTAGGAGTCAATCAATCGAATATTATTTAACATTTGTATGCTAACATCTGATTGGCTGGGGCAAAATTAGCCACCATTTTTAACAGCAAGAACTTTTATTGAACCTCCCTGTTTATCTGTAAGTATTGTCTGCCATAATATTATAAATCCCCTAAATTTAGCTACATGTATATTTATTTTTTTGTAGCCTCTTTTCCATAACCGACTGAAATAGATTTCACTGCTCCTCTGGTGCACATAGGGACATTCATTTAAATGGTAGTTGTCATGCATGCTTTTTCTCGAATTGTTTTAAAATACATTAGACAGTGGGGATCTTAAAGGGTATGTCCACCCTTAAAACCGTTTTTTAATATATGATTCCCCCTGTCCCCCAAGCCCCAACCGCTCTATTTATATTCTTAGAAAGTGCCCCAAACTTTACTTACCTCCCCTCTTTCCTCCGCCTTTCCTCTGAGCGGCAGCCAATCACGGACGCGGCTGCCGGGAGTTCATTGCGGCGGGAAAAAGAGGGAAGGTAAGAAAAGTGTAGGGCACTTTCTAAGAATAAAAATGGAGCAGTTGGGGCTGGGGGGACGGGGAATCATATATCTAAAAGATTTTACACTAGGGGGAGGGAATCCGGAGAGGGAGGGAGGGGGAGGGAGGGGGAGAAGGGCTGCAGTACGCATGCCAAACTTCTTCCGGAGGCCAGGTAGGAGGCAGAGTCCTATATGGACTCTGCTATCCTCCTGGTGGGCAGTTTTTGGGACTTTGGGGGGGGACTACAGGAGAACCTTATGGAGCTGGGATGTGAGGTAAGGATTAAACTACACTACACAATGGGGCCAGTAGTGGGGGGGATTATAGTTTTGGGGGTGGACATGCCCTTTAATATTATACTTTTAATAGACAAGGATTACAGAGGGTTATTCAAAACAATATCCTAATGGCTGATATACACTGGCTTCACACACACACACACACATGCAATCGTGGAGGCCAATAGATCTGCCCAGTGGATCATCAACGAGGCCTGTCCAAAAGTCCATCTTGGTCAACAAAGTACTCATGCACTTCACGATTGTAGACCGAAAGGCTGGGAACAAACACATGCCAATATTGTAAGCCGTGCTTTAGGTGCATCCAATCATGTGGTCCATTGTAGACTGCTAGGTTGGACATATTTTACTACCGTGTCTAATCAAACGTTCATCTGATTTGGAGATATATCGACTTATGTCTAAAAGGAACACTAAACCGATTTTACAAGTATATTCCATCTGTTTCTATAATTCCCACCTCCCTGTGAATAATAGAACGCCCAGGGGACACTGGAACTTACCTTACCAGCGCTCCATTAGAAGCTGCTTCCGCATTGACAACCGTGCTGTCCCGACCAAGCACCTATCTAAGGCACATGTGCGCCAATACAAAAGATAGGCGCGATCAGGACAGCAGAACCTAAGCGTCCTATTATTCACAGGGAGGTGGGAATAAGCGTTCTCACCTCCCTGTGAATAATATAAACGGATAGAATATACTTAAAAAAAACGGCTTTAGTGTTACTTTAAGTCTTTTTTTTTTTTTTTGTTACCATGTTTTTTTCCCCCTGTAAATGTAATGTATGGTTTTAGTAGCAGAGATTAAATTAAAACTACTGGTACATTTTTAAATTTTTTTTTAGAAGTTATCAAATTGCATCCAAAACATTTCTGCATGTTCTAGAAAAAAATTAAATTTACAAAGGGCAATGTTTGAGATACCTGTAAAAGAAAAAACAAAGGAGCACTTACTTAAAGGGCAACTAAAGCCACAGAACAACACTGAACCAGAAGACAGAACACCTTGATATAAAACCAGTAATCTGTGTCTTACCTGTCATTTTGATACAGGCGCTGGGAAATTTACCTAAATAACATATGGTTTGTGCTTTACTTCTCAGCATTCTAATATCAGACAGTTTGGTCAACGACCATTATGTTCTGCACATGCTCAGTACTTAGCTATGGCAGAACCTTGTTACAGTTGGTCACACCCATTAATAATCTCTAGCCAATCCTTTTACAGGACAGATAAAGCAAGGAAGCATGTGACTGAGGTCAGGAGGTGTGGTCTGACACTGCACATATACACAGATACTTCATCCAGTTCTTAACAGGCTTTAATTTACTTTAACAGAGTTTACTAAAGTGGCATTTTATAGTTTATTGGTGTTTTTAGGGGGTTGTTTTCAGATTCTGGAGTATATAAAATTGGGTTTAGTTCTCCTTTAAGTAATAAACCTATAGCTACATATAAAGAGATCTCATCGGCCACACTAACATAAATAATATAGTGCTCCAGCATTGAACCCTGGCTACCAGGCCCTTCATTTGAGC
Source organism: Hymenochirus boettgeri (assembly GCA_019447015.1). Classification (NCBI taxonomy): domain Eukaryota; kingdom Metazoa; phylum Chordata; class Amphibia; order Anura; family Pipidae; genus Hymenochirus; species Hymenochirus boettgeri. Next base: position 75,288,365 of record CM033475.1, on the reverse strand, counting down.
CTCAGTACAGCACATAAATTGGCTAGAACAAAGGCTGATGCAGTGCACACCTGGGGCATTTTAAGCACGCAGGCTCTTGAGAAGCTTTTTACAAACTTCAGGTGTCAGCTGCATCTCCCTTTTTTTTTTAGACATCTTGCATTCTAGAATAAAACTTGTTTCCAGTCTGAGAAAAAAATTTAAAATAGGAGATTCTTGTGAGGAAATATCCATGAATTTATGGATACCATGTATAATTTGCATTTTCTATTAACAACATGAGGTAACAAAATCATTTTGTTTGGGTTTCTGTTTCAGTACTTGGCAAAATGTGGGTTTTATTTTTTTTGTAGTGTGTTTTGTAGCTTTTTTAGCCTTCGTTGGTTACTGCCTATTAACACTGGAGAGCCTTCAGTCACACTCCTGCTAAAGTGAGCAGTTAGGGCTAGGCCACACTGCTGCGTTTTTGTTTGCGATTGCGTTTTTAAAAAATCATTGAAAACGCGGCAACGCAAAAAAAGCACGTTTTTCGGTGCGATTGCGTTTTACATTCTGCATTTTTAATCGCTATGCATTTTCCTATACTTATTGAAGAAAACGCAAAACAATCGCACATGAAATCGCTTGCGATTGCGTTGCAGTGTGGCCGTGCTCTTAGACCTTTAAAAGAAAATAAAAAAAAACAGTTTTTTCCTGGGGACAAAATGTAAATTGAAATGCACAATGTGGCATACAGAACCTTTGGTTTCTTGACAAATGGAAATATTGCAAATGGGGTTTTCGGGAGGGAGGGATTCTGGAAAGTGCAGTTAGCAAATTCCAGAGATCCAGTGCCAAAATTCCAGGCTTGTTTGATCTCCTCTGATCACACTAGTGTAGGCATGTTTAACCACTAGCCTGCTGAGGTGTAGCGGCTGACATTTATAGAGAGCTAACTTGTAAAGAAGAGGAAAGTTACCCAAATCCACAAATTGATCTGTGATCAAATGTGTTTTTCTGGGTTACTAGTCATTTCAAGTTCTAATGTTTAAAAAGTAGAAAACGTGCTGCACTAGCAATTACAACTCTTGTGTTGCTACAGTCTTTCTGTACTAATGTAAATATAAAATGTCAAGATCTCTCGGGGCATCATCTCTGGGTACATAAAAATTAAATGAACCAATGGATGGATTTTTTAAAGTCTGTCCACATCACTCAAAGTACTTGGTGAACAGAAGTTACACAGCAGCATATCCTAAAATAAAAGACATATAACGAACATACAGCCTTCAAAGAAAAATGTCACCCTGGTAATCATTTACGGATTAATCCACAGTGCATCATAGCTTGTGATACATTTGTTTATAACTTAATCTTAACTTAAAAACTGTCCCATTAATATGATTTATATTATCTAGATTTGAAAGAATATGCATGAACATGTCTGTGTCAAATCTTTTTGTGTGTAAGAAGCCCCGCTGTTCAGGTTGTTAATAAATCTAGGTTTGTAATTACACAGGAAAGCTCATTGTGCATGAGAGAATCTTTTTGAGAGACCTTTTCAATTTTAAAATGATAAAATAAAGGAATCTAGTCTACCAATTTGTCTGAAAATGGTAAAGGATTTTTCACTGTGACAATTGTGTACAGTACTTTGCAGAAACTGGGGCAAGATATGTTTCAACATTCATTTACAAGTAACATTGCCACATTACACTTGTATTTCTATGTTATGTGTAAGAGACAGAAGTGAGTTCAGAATCAAGATTGGGGAGTGTGGAAGGTTAACATTAGCATGGTATGACCTCAAAAAAACAAATAATAGTACTGAGAGCCACACTCACTGCCTGGAAAATGTCAATACATTACAGAATGTAACATTGTATGCTAATGATTTAGTAATCTTAGAGGGTAAGTTCAGTGGAAAAAAATGTATTTTTCAGAAAAAAGAGCAGTCTTATTCTCACTAATGTCAACAGCAGGGAACAGCAAAGGGTATGAAATCAACTGATTTTTCAAAATGGGAGAGAATATGTATGCATTACACAAACTAACAATTTAACAAATATTGATAATTTCTACTACACTGTCCCTTTAATTAAAATTCATCCTTGGATGTCCCCAGGATTTGGAAGCCAGTGGGCTTTTTTCTAGACCACATTATAATTATTATTATAGTATTCTTAATATATTGTTTTTATTATTATTATTTATTTATTATTATTATTCTTTCATAGCAAATAGGCATATTCTCCCAAATTGCAGATCAGTATCTCTTCTATTAACTATGACAGAAGTGAGCCTGGAGGTAGAATGGGACTTCAGTGATGTCAGGTGCTCCTTCTGATTTTAATAATTTTTTAGGACTTTGACTGGAACTACAGGAATAAACAAAATAGTAACACACCATATGATTCTTATTATCTCCACTGAGGAAAAAGCATTTTTTTTTTTTTTTTTGGTTTATTTTAAAGTACACCATCCCCCAACCCTCCCCCTACCTTTTTTTTCCCCAGAATTCCCTTTCGTTTGATTGCAGCAGCATGGGAAAGTTGTGCAGGTTCCTGGGGGCGTGTATTCCCCTGTGCTGAAAGTGCTGTCACTCAATCTGCATCATCATGGTAGCAGACACACCCACTTGGCTGCAGTAAGAAATCCTTTCCTCCCTGACTCTCTAAGTTCATTTTTACAGCTAATCATGCAGAGAGAGACAGGGGAGGAAAAGTTAAAACCCTCTTCCCACACTACTGTAACAAAGGCAGGGGGACTTGCGTTGTTTTTAATAAAGATTTTTTGTGTCTAACTCTGATCAATGATTGATTTCATAAGGGGATGCTGGGAATATGAGGCAATCTGGTATGGGAGGGAGTGGGAGAGAGAAAAAGATAGTACCTGATTACTCCTCCATTAATTAGTGAGGTCAGCAAGCTGCTGTGATGGTCATGTGATTATTCCTCCATTAAGCAGTGAACTCAGTAGCTTGAAAAGTGTGTGTGTGTGCGTGCGTGTGTGACCAACCAGTCAGATCACACAGACAGCAGTCCCGACGGATCATCTCACGTTCTGCGCATGCACTAAAGGAAAACGCGCGTCGGACATTTCCCAGACAGGCAGTCACTGAAAGTGGGCGGACCTGCACCATCCACAGCGTTCTGGGGGAAACTCATTGGATTTCTTCTAAACTACTGCTGAAAGACACAGGATACTGCAGGTACATATCCACCATACACATATCTATCCTTACAACCCAGGTGACTTTTATCAGTGGAGATACCCTTTAAGGGGATGACAAGCAAAATCTAATCTTTGATTATGGTTGTATAATCAGTTACAGTAATATGACTTTTTGTTGTACTGGGATATTAATTTATGTTTAAATAGAAAATGCCTGTTGCTGTAATCTCTGCAGACATTCAGGTTGGGTGCTTAAGGACAACCAACATCTGCTGTTTTCTGCTTTATTCTTGGAAATGTTTGTTGATGGACTTAAAATGGCTCATATTTATCTTTCCCTAGTTAGACTACTTTAGCTTATTATATGCTGCCTGCTCTCTCTCCAGCCTCACACTGTAGGTAATTATAAATAGGCATTTTGTTTAAGTCCAAAGGAAACTTTTCATTGACATACGGTATAATCTCTAGTCAGTCCCTTTTTTTTTTTAAACATAACCAATATTTTTCTTGTGTAGCTCTGCTAAAGTTAGTCTCGTTTTTCATAGCCAGTAAATCCGTTAAGCCTTTAAAGGACATTGGATTATTGTATATAACATGTCAAGAGAAAATGTATTTTATGGTTATTTTAAGCTTTGGATGTACTAACATTTTAGTATTCTAATGAATACCAACTTATTGTTCCTTTTCCTGCTTCCCTGTAAAAATGTCATAAGCCTGTCTCTGTTTCCTTCTCTCTCTGAGAAATGCCCTAAATTTATGACTTGTATTGTAGTTATGTTTATAACAGAATGAATGTCAAATTCTTAAATGTTTTATGAAGAAACAGCTCAGGCCTTGCATTGCATAATAATTTTTGACACTTGTATTAATTTAAAGTGGAATTATTTTTTATTTGGGTATATTATTCATGTTTTTAAATACAATCATCCCAGAATTATTTTCTAATATTTTTTTAATTACATTATGAAAGTCTGCATTTGACAGGTTAAAATGAAAAAAAATTAAAAGTTTATGGGACACCTAAACAGTAAAACAGTAAAAATGTATTCATAATTTAAAAAAAGCAGCTTTAAAGGGCATCTCCGACCTCTTTGTTTATAGCTCAAGAACACCCCACCCCCAAACCTTCTTTTGCAGGGGAAAGTGCAGGATTTTCAAGGGGGGTATTCTTGAATGGGTTACCACTGAACAAACTCAATAGGGTTTGCCATGATTGTCATGACAGTTAGCCAATACCGATATCCCCTTTATTTTTGTTATAAAGTATATTGATTAAAGCTGGGTACACAAAAGAAATTTTTTTGGCCCTCTCAACCGATATTTCCATGTAAAAATCTGAGGTGATTTCCTTAATCGGATAAATGTGCGATTGGACACATCAGTAAATTACCGAAGATTGTTCGGTCCATAGGAGACAGGAGTGCTTAGTTCCAACCGGCCGCTCAATATCTGTGAACGGACGGGATGAACGTTCTGTTTTACTGAGAAACCCACGTTTGCACCTCGTTATCATTCAAAGTCAGAGCTGTGACACTGACGGCAGATCTGTCAGAATTTGTTCAATATTGTTGGTATCGGGCAAGATATCCATTACTAGTTCCCTTTACTATAGTAGAGGGAGCCAATAACATTGCAATATGTATAATGCAATGTTGACAGTCTGCTATACAAACACCTCCAGGATTTCTTTATCTCCCCTGTTCCTGCTCACTAAGCTCCATCACAGTGCAGTAGGTACAGTAAGTACTTTATATAAACCCAGTCTAAGGGTTCGTTCACAGTAGAGCACAGCGGAACATCGCATTGTGATTGCATGCGCTGTTGCGCTGCGTTAGCGGGAAACGTTATTTTCAATGGCAGCGCTGTGCGTTAACGCACCAAAATGCTGCAGTGCACTACATCGCAGCGCTTTAATGTGAAAGGAGCCATACATTTCAATGTGCTCTGCGTTTTGGTGCGATGTAAAATGCTCTAGACTGGATACTTTTTTGAAACAAAGAACTGCTGCTTCTCACTCACAGCTCAGCTAACAATGTAACAATTTATGTAATAGTCTCTATAACAGAGCCATGGAACCAGGAAAAGTAGAACAGCAGACTGGACTAAGCAGGCAGAGAGAGGTGGTTCCAGGCACTAGTTATCCCCCCTAAACACGTCCCTGTTTTGCTTATACTTTTCCAAAGATGCTACTAACCTTACAAAACCCAAACCTTTGCTATGGCTCTCTCCATTAAAGGACAAGTATAGACCTAAATCTCTCCCCTTACAAGTACCATGAGTGAGGGCATAAATTGCTAAGCCCTCACCCTTGGGTACACTTTCTAAGACAAGTAATACTTACGCAAAGTTTTCTTTGTTCTCCTCCATTGTAGCTCTACTTTCCAGGCTGTCAGCAACAATACTAATGGGAAGACGCACTATGCAACAAGCGAGTCGCGCCGGATCACGAACAGTCTGAAAGACGGGGCTACAACGGGGGAACGAAGTAAACTTTGGGTAAGTATTACTTGACTTAAAAATTTACCCAGGGGGGAGGACTTAGAGATTCAGGTCCTCACCATCGGTACAAAAGGTAGTGAGAAGAGGAGAGGATAGAAGAATAAGTGAGTATAATTGTAGTAGTATTAGGTGAGTATAATTGTCCTTTTAAGGAGGTGTATACCTGGTAACGAGGTATAAGGTTCAGTAAGGTTGGAAGCATCTTTGGTAAAGGTAAGAATAATAAGAGTAGCTAGGGAGGGGTGGTTCTTAAGCTGCCCTGGGGGTGGAGATGTCCACTGGCTTATACTATTCTAGTGTATAACAATTATACCCACCTCCCCCCCACTCCATATCTTCCTCCCATTAAAAGAATCTAACCTAATCTTGAACTTACTTACCCTCGGATTTCCTGTCCTCTTTCCTGTGTTATGGTACTTTTCCGCAGTCTACAATGTAGCCAATAGGAAGACCTGCTCTTCAAAGAAACGGCAACAGGGAGAAACGGACCAGATCGCTGAGGGAAACTTTTAGTAAGTATATCAGCTGGTGAGAACTTAGCGATTTAGTTCCTCACCCTAGGTACTATGCAGCTATGGATTAGGTAATAGGTGAGTATACTTGTCCTTTAACTTATACATAACTTAAGTAAAGCATTTCTTTAAAGGGCATGTACACCCTGCAAAAAGGTGTCTGCTTCCTGTGTTGTGAAGAGTAGGAGATGTCTTCCTGCAAAAAGGTGTCTGCTTCCCCCTCACCATCCGGATCCTTCCACCTAGTGTAAATTCCCTTTTCTGTAGCGTAGGGCATCCCTGCCTGCCCCCAATCACAGGTCATTTTGTTAAAAAAAAAAAGATTTAGAACGCTACTTACAGCTCTTCGTTCCTGTAGCGCTCTCCATTGACAGCAGCCTCTCAGCCAATTTCAGATGCGGCTGCCGGTTTGGCTTTTGCTTGCAAGCCGGTAAGCAGGGAGCTGGTTCAGTGCACTGTAGGATCTAGGGGTTGTAAGCATAGTTTTAAATCTTTTTTTCAACCTTCTGACATGGTGGTTGGGGGTGGGCATGGGTGCTCTACATTATATTTAAAAAAATTATTAGGGTGGACATGCCCTTTAATTCACTCTCCTGCATAGCAGAACGTAACAAGGAAGCTGCAGCCTATCCTGCCCCCTAAATGCTCATGGCTAATTGTGTTACAGATCAGGAATCTGCCTTTGTTAGGCACAGATTATGCTACAACACACATATCCTTCCTTTTTATACCAAGTCAGAAATGTGATGGACCCGACCACTCAACCAAATCAAATGCTTTTTGTGCATCAAGGGCAAGCATGATTCCTGTGCCAGCATTGTCGTGGTCAATGTGGTTATTTATTGGTGTTTTACGCATATTTATGGAGGTTGACTTCCCAGATGGTCCGGGTGTATAATTATGTGAATCTCTTTGCCAGCATTTTGGCTAGAAGTTTGGTCTGTTTGAGCAACAGCTCAGTGGGTCTTTGTCTGGTTTGACTATGAGGGTGATATGGGCTTCGTACATTGACATTGGTAATATATTAAGTGTGTTTTAATAAAAAGGATGAGCTGTTCAGGATATTTTCGGTATATTTCTGGAGGTTTCCCATCTGGTCCCCGTGTTTGGAGTTCAGTGGGTCCTGAAGTTGTAAGATTGTATTATGGTCTGTTGGACCATGTGCCATGCATGTTAAATGCATGTCCATATTAAAAATGTTTGTTTGTTTGTTAAAGAACTCTTTCCTAGCATGATATGTATCTTCTCATATATGGACTGAGCCATTTGCCAGTTCATTTTGGTTTGGGGGGAGGGAGAGGGAGAGGCTATATAGATCGCCTCCGTTTCCTGAAATGTTTGAACTAATTTTAGTTCTTCTTGGTCTGTCGTTTTTTTAATATGTGTGATGGTATTTTGGAGATGGCCTTTGAGTACTTCTTTGAGAGCATCACATTGAATCTCAAGGGAGACTGGGTTGTATTAAAAGTTTAGATATGTGTCAATATGTTCCATGATGGGGTCTTGTTCCGGGAATAAAGTTAGCCAGAAAGGATGGAAGTGCCAGGACCATTGTGAGTACACAGTTGTAGGGATGCGGAGGGTGAGTAATATAGGGGAGTGGTCAGACAGACTTCTGGGTAGGTGACTCACTTTTGTGATAAGGAGATTTGTCCATTTGCTGACAAATATATAGTCTATGCGAGATGATGAGTCATATATGTTTTAGAGTGGCATGTGTATTCTCTAGTATATGGGTTCTGAAATCTCCATGTATCCACCCAATCCAATTCAGATATTAATCTATCTAATCTAGAGAGGAGATCTGGGGGGAGAGGTGTTTGGTACCCCGTCCCACCATGTTTGTCAAGTTTGGGATCCATTAAGGCATTTAAGTCACCCATACAGATTAAGTGTGCATGGGGGTAGCGCAAGATAAAAGTAAGCTCCTCTTGTAGCGGTTTTAGATTAGCGGGTGTGGGACACACAGCAGCAGGCAGGCCACCGGTGGGCAGGACTCAGAGCAGCAGGGAGCAGAAGTGATCCGGACCTGTTCCTCCAACAAGGCAGAGGCAGTCAGGACCAGTGCATGCGGGCTGGGCAAGGGGCACTTACAGGGGATGAAGTAGTTAACTTAGTTTAGGATGTCAGGGTTAGCGCTGCGGGCACACATTGAAGGGTCCACAGTGAAGGGTCCTTAAGGAAGCTCCGGCTCTCACATGCGGCGCTTCCTCCCTCTCCACCCGGCGCCGGCTCTGCTACTTTGTCTCAATGTGGCTCATTAGCGAGACGGCCCTGGGCTACACATAAGTAATGGCCTCTTCTGTTTGATTTGACTGGATGGTTAAATTAACCATAAACAACCAGGGTCTCTGGGGGTTCTCTGGGGATGCACGCAGTGCTGAGTCTGCATTGAGATAGGACCCTGGGAGTCTACTGTACCAATTATATATAGCGTTGTAAATGAACAGCAATGTTGAAGGGGAAACAAGTTGGTCATACTTATGAATTCTAGTGATTAGTTGATGAGGTATATGTAAGTTTTACCTATTCCTATGTTTGGTCTGATAGTGATATATTGGGTAAAGACTGAAAGAGGGAGAGAGATGTAAAGAAAGATGAAAAAATAGAGAGGAAAGTGTAATACTAGGTCAGCATACAGGTATAAGCCCTGAAGATTCTTAGGTCATCTTAGATTTTTGGTAGCCAATCTAATTTGTCTGTTTGGCAGTAACAGTTTGTGTAAAGTTTCACAGTTATTGGTTCAACTAGTTCAGCCAACTGAAGTAGTAGCGCTGGTAGATGGGTGTGAAAACTGAGTACAAGCAGCACAACATCTGAAAGTGTATAGAAATAGAGTAGGTAAGGGCGGAAGAAGCAGAGGGATAGAAAGATGGAAGTGAAGTTTGAGTTAGGGAGCACATGTGACGTTTGAATAAAGAGTTGCATTGAATTTACAGTGTGCGTCTTCCCCGCGTTTGTTTCTACATATTGAGATGTAATACTTACCCTCCACGCACCTCTTCCTATCAGGTTCTCACAGTGCAGTATTCACATGGCATGAGCTACCGCATTGCGGGAACCCGTAAGGTAAAACGTGCTGAGGTAACGCTACTATGAAGTGCAAAAATAAACGCAGGGGATTCTACTTCCACTAACCAAATATTACATCCATAAGCATGGGTTTGGTGCCATTTTACCCCATTGCATGGGATATCACATCTCCCCCTATATCTTTAGGTAGAAATGTAAGGGAAGAAACGCAATAAAATGCTCACAAGACTGTTTGAAGACTAAATAGACAGGGAGATTTACAGACAACAACATGGAATCCTTCTTATTTTCATAACCCATTTCTTACATAAATGCAAAGTACCGGAATAGTATCTTACTATTCATCTGTGTTCTGTTTAGGACCCTTTATGTTAAAGGGTAGCTGGTCTATACAAGTGCCCTCTATTTGAAAGTTCTCTCCCCTACCTTTTAACCTAGGAGGATGTCTCTAGCTTCTCTGGATCTTAAGTTATAGGTTTTCTATATAGAAAGTTACCCTTCCTTGCCTGTCTTGACTGTCTGAGTCTGTGACAATTACATTATGTGCAAGAAACCCCCACCCACAAAAAAAACCAATATTCTTTGAATTGTGAAGGTTCTCATTCATCCAGGCCATGGTATATCTGTTGTATTCAATAAGATCAACTGGACTTGAAGTTTAGTTCTTGAAGACGTTTCGCTAGTCATCCGACTGGCTTTCTCAATTCAGAATGACTTGTACAAGAATCTGTGGTCACGTTTCCAGGATTTTCCAGGGTACATAATTGCCACAGATTCTGTACAAGTCATTCTGAATTGAGAAAGCCAGTCGGATGACTAGCGAAACGACTTCAAGAACTAAACTTCAAGTCCAGTTGATCTAATTGAATACAACATTATATATTTTTGAATCAGTTAAGCCCCCCCAGCTACACAGAACCTCGCCCCATACAATGATATTTGGTAAATTCGATCGAATCGCTCAAAATCGCAAACTGTTTTCCAATTTCGAGTGGTTTATCGAAAAAATAAATATCGGGCCAGGCGGAAAATTTTACGCTGACCCAAATCCCCATCTCTTTGCTGATTTCATGCACTACGATGCATGCAGTATTTATTATTCTGGATTGTGTCCTATGATTAAGGACACTATGGTTGTCTGAAACACATCAGGGTGATCCTTTCCTTAACCCTAGGATGTTGCTGTGACCCATCTGACAGAGATTTTTTAACAGGTATTTAATAAAGTTACGTTTTAATTATGACCTTTCGTGGTGCTGCAGTTTTCTCTTTTCTCTTGTTCCAATTATTTGATTATACTTTCTGTAACTTTGGATATATTGCAGCTAGAAGCATGATCCTGGAGTTAATTTAATTTAAGTTTTACATTTTACAGTACAGATATACTTACCATATATACTCGAGTATAAACTGACCCGAGTAGAAAAAACAAATAAAAGTGATTGACTTTACTGGATTTGGCTATTACTGTATGGGACTACTGTATGGGAATTCTGCTGTCCATTTAAATGGGAACTAAAGCCTAAAACAATACAGAATCAGGAGGCAACAATAGATACCATCCACCTTCTGATTCTGTATTGTTTTGAGGCTTTGGTTGCCCTTTAAATGGACAGCAGATATCCCATACTGGATTTGGCTATTACTGTATGAGAATTCTGCTGTCCATTTAAAAGACTACTAAAGTCTTGGCACTCCAGATGTTTGGAAACTACAACTCCCAGCATGCTTTAGTAGCTGGGAGTTGTAGTTTCCAAACATCTGCACCCTCCCACCCAGTTCAGTGGGTACCTTCTGTGGGCATCCTTCCCTGGCATACTTATGTGGGTTACTATGCAGTAACTTACTTGAGAAATCCGGCAGCCGCTCGCTCACTCCCATGCTCCCTATACTGATGCACCGGCTGATGTCACTACTCGGGCCGGGCAGTGACGACAGCCGGCGCATCAGTACAGGGAGCGAGCAAGTGGCTGCCGGATTTCTTAAGTAAGTTACCGACTCGGGTATAAACCAAGGTCGGGTTTTCAGGCTGATTTTACAGCCTAAAAACCTCTGTTTATACTTGAGTATATATGGTAAGTGGTTGTCTTTTGTGTTGTGACCACAATGGGGCCTCATCTAAAAAAAAAATAAAACCTTCCCTCTTATACTCTTCTGTATATTTACTCATCTCCTTCTTGTCCGCACAAGTGCACTTTGCTAGCATGCTTAGTTGCTTTAGGAATACAGCCATCCTTTGTTCCATAGGGAGCTGCACGGTCGCACTGATTCTCCTACATACCTGTTTGTCAGATCAAATAGACCAGTGAAATTTCCGTGTCTACCAACTGATACACTGTAATATCAGTCGGGCGGTCCAAATTAGATGATGTGTACCCAGCCTTAGACAATTGTGTTATAAATACCTTATAAAGGTTACTTTCCATACAGGTACATTTCCTGTTTTCTCTGCTACAAATGAACATATATGATTTGTTGTTGAAAGCATCCAGTTTAGAAAAGTATCAATTAAGACTATGTATGTAGAGTACCTGGATTTCTTAATGTATATTAATCCGGTATTTGCATTCTGTTAGCTCAGCTGTACCACCTTTTTACCTGCAGCTGCTGGCCTGCTGCCAATGCTGGTACTTCATAGATTTTCAACATTTGATGGATGCTTGGCAGGTTTCTAGGCCAGAGCATATTGCAACTGTTCAAATACTTACAACATTGTCTTACACAAACACTGACGATATCAGCATGAGAAAACATCCAGAAAACTGAAACCACTGATGGGCATTTACTTGTGTATTCCCATAGCAGCTTATATGGGTTTACACGTGTGAAAAAAAATATATGTTAGATTTAGTCACTCTCTTTCTGCTGTCCTGAATGCTAGTGCGAACTAGTTAAGGGGCATGTCCAGTCAAAAATAAAATTTAGCTTTAAATGATAATCATCCACCAAACCTAGTTTTCGCATTACTTCTATATTTCAAGGATGCCCCTGAAGTTTCTTACCTGACCCGGTCCCTCGCAGCTCCTCCTCGGTTCTGCGGCTGACAGCCGCATCACTTCCTGGTTGGGGGTAGAGCAGCTGTCATTGCAGATGCCCCCTGCTCCCGTTTTTGCTTGAAACGAGCTTGAAACAGGAGGGGGTTTCGCCTAGGCAGTGAGGGAGCAGGTCAGGTAAGAAACTTAAGGGGCTTATTAGGTCTCATCCTTATGAAAATGTTTTAATGAGCAACAATACTCTCAGACCAGCACTGCTACAGGGCAGACTTTGACAGCTTTTTTTTGATAGACAACCGAAAACCCAGAAGTAAGGACCTAGCGGTTTAGTCCAGTTCAGCTCCTCCTCTTAATCTATTGGTGACAAGACCTGAGGAAGGACACACTTTTTATAAGAATATGCTCTCAAGTGCACAGCAGATCAAACAAGGAAGCTGCAGCCTGTTACAGCACAGAGATCCTGCCTCTCTCAGACACAGAACAGGAATTTTACAGGGTACAATTGTGTTTGCAAATGTCTTTTTGCCCTGACTTCTTTGCAGTTGTTCGCTTTTCATACAAAAAAGAAAGTCATCTTTGCAGTTAATTTCTTAGCCAACATGAATAGCGTGACATTTTAATTGACTTTATTTTCTTTATTTAAGTATGTCATTAGAACCGTAACCTCACAGATTGTCTTTCTAAAAAAGGGATAACGTTCGTGACTGTGTGTACTCCCATCTATCATTGTTTGTACCCACCTTATGTGTTGAATATCTATACCCCCAACCTACATCTGGGAAATAAGGCTCTGAAAAGACACCATGAATACTGGGGTCAAGGGGCATGTGTACAAACCTTTAGTCATCTTAGCTGGACCTAATATACAGTAAGTGTGTAAGAAAAAGGTTTGAATTTACAACAAGACAAAGAAAGGTGAAAATGTCTATTTTCATTTGTGCGTGTTACAAATAAAATTACATTACTAAGTTTTAAAATGTAAAGGTTTCAGGGAATCATTACCGTATTTTTATTCAGTGCTAGGAAATCCTATTAATATTTTAAACTTCATACCACGGAGCCAACCCTTTATTCTTAGAATTCTGTTTTTTTTCCCATTTAATGCACATCAAATGTAATTTTTTTCTTTGTGGTTTTCTTGTGTGGCCATGGCCTAAAGGAAAACAAAGAACACATTCCTTTTTACAGATGTGTTTAATTAAGCACTGCAGAGAACAAAATATCCCTGTGATCCATTCTGTCTGTGGCAGGGACACAGTGAAAAAGAAATTGGAGCAATTGATTCCTATTTCTGCTTCCTGTCTCCAGTGCTTGGAATCTAGGCAAGAGGTTAATACAGTACTTAAAATACTAAAAGCCTTAAATGGGATAAATATTTTATTTATTAAGCTAATGGTAGAGCAATTGTACAGCCTAGCACATTTAACAGAAGCTTCTGGATTTTGTCAGGGCAACTGTATTCACATATCAGATCATTTTCACTTTGTATATGTTAAAGGAAAACCATTGTCCACTAATAAAGGATTGCTAGAAACCATACAGGCTTATTAAACCCAAATTGTACAATATTAATTCCTAGGAAGGTAGAAATGACTACTTCAAATGCTTATCAGAAGATACATTTTTGATCTGGAAATATTACGGTAATAGGTTAAAGAATCTTGCTTCGGAAGGTATTCGCTTTAGATGCCACTTGTGGAGCCTCTCCCTGCTCCTCCTTCTGACCCGCCTGTGTTGAGCAACACGCCTCCCTATCTCTTTCATAGGTGCAGAGAGGAGTGAGTCGAAGAGCGCTGTTGGTGCTGCAAGATCACTTTATTCTAATGCTAATATCTTCCATAGTAAATAGTAACAGATTTTTAAATCCCCACTTTACGTTCCACTAAAGTGTAACTGTTGGCCAAAAATGTCTTCAGGTAAATTAACAGGATTTTTTTTGTATTTATTGCAATTTACTATAATTTTTTTACATAGTTTTGACGATATTTACATTTTTATGTGTGATATGGTATCAGCATCACCAGAGCTCTTAAACATGGGACTGTCCCTCTTTGCTGTGTCTCCTCCTTCTCATGGGCCCCCATGCCCTCCCCTCCTTAAAACCCCCTGTGCCCCCTCCTTCTCCAGGCACTGTAACTCAATCTCTTCCTGGTTTCTTCTGCTTTCTCCTGCACTGAGCATGTGCCATCCGCAGATTAGAGGAGGAACTAGTATTTGTGACTGCAGATTCATAACCTCCTAACCCCTAATTTTCTCATCATTAATTTCTTCATATCTTGGGCTGTGAAGCACATAGAGAGGTGGTTGATGGCTCATTTAAAGGTACAATACAATGAATAAAGAACCCTGGTTATAGTGCCTGATGTGTTTGATAACACTTACCCCAAATAAAATAATTGTCCCAATGAGCTAAAAAGTCCAGGTGTATGTACCCTGGACATGATCACTTGGTGAACTCATGAATATCCTTTAGTGTTGCAAGGATCTAAAAGGCATTATAGGGGGTTTGTTGCATACAAATATCAGACTCCCCGCTCCTTGTCTATGACCCGGATGCTGTCCCTTGCTTGATCCAATACCAGAACACAATATCTCGACGGCTCTGCACCTGATGCAGGCCATTAGTAAGAATGTGATGTACATCCGAAACGCGTCAGGCATCACGTTTATCTGTTTTTACTGGTAGCTTTGAAATAAAAATTTTATGTTTTAAACTTTACCTGGATGCTTGCACCGTTTCTGCATCAGGCGAAGTGCAGAGCCGTCGAGATATTAATATGAGTTAATTTTGAAGGTAGGAACTTGGCCTTTCATTTTCCCAAACACATTCAATGCTCCTGTGCTAATTGATATCCTCATTTACTTTTCATGCAAAAAAGAAGTGATCTTTGCAGTGTATTTCTTAATCTGGGGATTTGAACCTTTGACCGTCTGGTTTGTGTATTTCTAAAACATTTGCTTTAGCAGGTGAGCCACCATCGCATAAGAAAATACCCCACATACATTTAGAAGCTTTATCTTTTGCTAGGAACAGAATAATGAAAAAAATGTCATACAGATGTCTCTACATCAAAAAGAAGTGCCTAATAAGACTTTGAAAGCTGATTGTTAACCTGCAGGTTCTTTTCACACTGGCTGGAAAATAAACTGCAGGGTAACAAGAAGCTTTCACAGTCTTATCAGGGACTCCCATATTGTTATGGATACATCTGTATAGAAAATTGAGACTGTGAATGCTGGGGTCAAGGGGCTTGGCTCTTTGAAGACTACTTAGGCTGTGAGTTGTACTGGCAACAACACGGAAGCCTTCCTAGTTACAGAATCTATTACTTGCATGTACTAAATGCAACTTACTAGAGTAGAATCTTACAGTGTACAGGTGTTGTGGAAAAAAAAAGGGTACATTATAAATATGCTTGTGAAGGTTCTCATTCATCCAGGTCATGGTATATCTGTTGTATTCAATTAGATCAACTGGACTTGAAATGTAGTTCTTGAAGACGTTTCGCTAGTCATCCGACTGGCTTTCTCAATTCAGAATGACTTGTACAAGAATCTGTGGCAATTATGTACCCTGGAAAATCCCAATTAGCATATCACAGCCAGGTGTTAAGGGTGTGATTAGATAGTGGCTAAGAGGTGTTATAGGAACGCCCAGAGTAAGGTGTTAAACAGCATTGTACATGGCAGACAGTTGGTGTCGAACCCCCCCACCTCTATTTAGGCTTGGTTTCTTTATTTTCACATAAATGGCCTCCTTAACACCTCTCATGAACCAGTCACGTTCCTTCGCCAGTATGTTAACATTACAATCTTCAAAGGTATGTCCTTTATCCTTAAGATGCAGATACACGGCTGAGTCCTGACCCGAGGAATTGGCTCTTCTGTGCTGGGCCATACGTTGATGAAGTTGCTGTTTGGTCTCCCCCACATACAAATCAGAGCACCAAACAAGCACAGCTTTCTCAGCACTGTAAGGGCAAACAAAGGCAACAGAACAAGTTCTCTATTTTGTCATCCCAGAACAGCCCCAAAGGAGAACAACTACCTTGGATACAAAAGGAGGGAAGTGTCACTTCATCAAACAAGGAGGAATGAGTGAGAAACTTGTCTAACAGGACCCTGACCCAGCCAGAAATGGAAGTCCTTGGTAAGGGCTTGAATTTTGCCATCACCCCTAAAGCCATCCCTGTGGTGGATATTATAGCAGCCACAGAAGCCTCTATCCACAGTAATAAGGTATCACAGAGTGAGGCAGAACAACTTCGCCTTAAGGTATCTGCAGCCTTAGCCAGTGCTAAAACTCCTTCATCTAACCTGACTACACAGGAAAGAAGAGCCTTAACATCCCTCAAGAAAGATTCCAGTATCACCATTCTACCGGCAGATAAAGGAAGATGCACAGTGGTACTCAACACCTCAGACTACCATGATAAGGTGACCATGCTCCTGGCCGATAACAACACATATGAGGCTTTAACAAGGGATCCCACCAGCCGTTACAAGAAAAGAGTCATAGACTTACTACAACAGCTTCAAAAGGATAAAGCCATTGACCGAGCAATGTATCATCGCCTCTACCCTGGTGAGGCACATCCATGCATATATGGACTCCCAAAGATACATAAGGAAGGGGCCCACTAAGACCTATAGTCAGCAGCATCAACTCTGTAACATACAAGGTGGCAAAATATCTAGCTAACATCTTAGGACCTTTGGTGGGAAGTTCTAAGCATCACATCCAGAACTCTCAGGATTTCACCAACAAGATTGAAGATATAGTACTCGGTGTAGAAGAAACTATGGTGTCCTATGATGTGACTTCTCTCTTCACTTGTATACCCACCAAGGAGGCTGTTGACATGGTGAGAAAACGGCTGGGCCAAGACAGCACTCTTACCAGCAGAACTGATCTCAACCCAGAACAGGTGTGTTCCTTGTTGGACTTGTGCCTGAATACCACCTATTTCAAATACAGGGATAAGTTCTATAAGCAAAAACATGGATGTGCTATGGGATCTCCAGTTTCACCTATTGTGGCCAACCTTTACATGGAGGAGGTAGAAACACAGGCGCTTAATACCTTTAAGGGCATAGCACCCAGCCACTGGTTCAGATATGTTGATGACACCTGGGTTAAAATCCACCAGAAGGAAGTACAAGCTTTCACAGAACACATTAATGCGGTGGACCAAAACATTAAATTCACAAGGGAAGAGGTACAAAACAACAAACTGGCTTTCTTGGACTGCTTGGTAGAAGTTAAGGAAAATGGTAAACTGGAAGTAGAGGTTTACAGAAAACCAACACACACAGATCAGTATTTGATGTTTGACTCCCACCACCCTTTAGATCACAAGCTGGGTGTCATCAGAACCCAGCAACACAGAGCCGAGAACATCCCCACTAGCACAGAGGTGAAGGCTAAAGAAATGAAACATCTCAGAGGAGCCCTTAAAACTTGTGGATATCCAGACTGGGCCTTTGTCAAAAGAAGTAGAAGGAAAGAAAAGAACACAAATACCAACAGTGAAGGGGAAAAGCAAGACAGGAGGAAGAACATGGTCATCCCATATGTAGCAGGGGTCTCCGAGAAATTAAGAAGAATTTTCAAAAAACATTGTATCCCTGTCTGCTTTAAACCGAACAACACACTGAGGCAGCAATTGGTACATCCAAAAGACCCAATACCAAAACACAAGAAAAGCGACATCATATATGCGGTGCAGTGCAGTGAAGAATGCTCTGATTTGTATGTGGGGGAGACCAAACAGCAACTTCATCAACGTATGGCCCAGCACAGAAGAGCCAATTCCTCGGGTCAGGACTCAGCCGTGTATCTGCATCTTAAGGATAAAGGACATACCTTTGAAGATTGTAATGTTAACATATTGGCAAAGGAACGTGACTGGTTCAAGAGAGGTGTTAAGGAGGCCATTTATGTGAAAATAAAGAAACCAAGCCTAAATAGAGGTGGGGGGGTTCGACACCATCTGTCTGCCATGTACAATGCTGTTTTGACACCTTACTCTGGGCGTTCCTATAACACCTCTTAGCCACTATCTAATCACACCCTTAACACCTGGCTGTGATATGCTAATTGGGATTTTCCAGGGTACATAATTGCCACAGATTCTTGTACAAGTCATTCTGAATTGAGAAAGCCAGTCGGATGACTAGCGAAACGTCTTCAAGAACTACATTTCAAGTCCAGTTGATCTAATTGAATACAACAGATATGGTACATTATAAAAAATGTAAGTTTAGTTTAGATAATAATTCCCTAATTGGACAAGCCAGTCAATCGCTTAAAGGAGAACTAAGAACTTTAAATTCACCAACCCTTTTAATAAATGTAGCTAGGCTAATGACTAGAAGACTACACCTTTGCAGTCACCCCACTCCCACTCAGTAGGTTTAGACATTCTTGCTACACCTAAAGGGTATGTCCACCCCTAAAAACACATTTTGATATGTTAGTAAGGACCCCCCAAAGCCCCAGTAACATTTTGCTTAAAAGTTGTAATAATGTTCCTAGAGAGAGAAATTATACTTACAACCTCCACGATCCACTACTGTTTGCTCCCTCACCACTGCTGTGTGGGTTTTCCATTCACAAGCAGCAGCTGTGGAGGCTCATCCTTTAACGACCGTCACGTCACTGTCACCAGGAACTAGCAGAGAGCCGCGGCGGTGGATCGTGGAGGTTGTAAGTATAATTTCTCTCTCTGGGACCATTATTACAACTTTTAAGCAAAATGTAACTGGGGTTATCAAAAAAATGTATTAGGGGTGGACATAACCTAATTAGAATAGACAGAATAGCACTATTTATGAATAGCTTAACATGGCTTGTGTTCACCTTGTTTTTAATGGGTAAGGTTGAAAACCTTCACATAACACATTGTTACAGACAAATTTTGCCATGTCGCTGTGTATCCATGACTGTACCCACTGGGTGAATAGATGAAGTAAATGCAAGAGGGAGAGGGATTAGCTTTTCCATTTTACTGGAGATAAGGAGGTTGACTGGATTGTTTCAGGTGGGAAACCTGGCAAATACAAAAAAGGAAACAAAATTTTATTACTTAAGTGTCTGCTGAAGTGGTTTTTAATGTGCAAAACCTTACTCGTTTTGGACCTAAATGCCCTTTCTCTGGTTACAAGTGACATTGAGCAAGGTCAGGCAAAAAAGCAAGATAAACACAGTAAACAGAATACAAATTTGTACCCCAAACTGGCGCTGCCATTCCAGACATCCCACCATGCCAATTCTTTCAGGACACCCCCAGGACTTATCCACCACTGGACCACCCTGCCCTTGGCAACCATAAGTTGCTGCCAGGAGGGGTGGGATACCTGCCATTGGTCCGATTATTAAGGAAATCTGTAACTAGTTGCCTTTCTTTATAGTAGAATGGGATCATTAAGTAGTTTTAAGTATCTACTGCTGGGTGTTTCGACAGTTGAGTTACCCCTCTCAGTGCATCCATCCAATATGCATTTAGAATAAATAATTCACTTAAAGATAGGTGAGAGGGTAACAAATGGGCTGAGGCAGAATAATTCTGCCTCAGCCTGTTTGTTACCCCCTTACCTATCTTTAAGTGAATTATTTATTCCAAAGGAATCGTTAGATTAGGAGGGATACATTTGGCAGCACGTAGGTTCTATAAAGGAAATAAACACCTGCATCAAGCCTGCATGAGACATAGAATTAAGCCATAATGCTTTCCCCTCTCTGTAAGAGATGTTTATTTGTGTCTTTTGGGTATTCTGAACACTTCTGAAACTTGCCACTTTTCTTGGTTGTTTCTTAATTTAGAAAAGTGCCTGGAATCTGACCTTGACATTAATTAACATTGAACGTTTAGAGTGGAGGTAATACATCATTATGTGGTTTACAAAGCTGCTGGCTGTTCATGGGTTTACTTAAGTAAATATAGTGCTCAAGTATCGTCTATAGCCATTAGAATTCTTTCAGTTCTAACGGTTTTCATAGCATGACAATGAAAAAAAATCATCTGGTGTTTACAAGGTTCTAAAACTATTTAAATTTAACTTAAGGTGTGAAGCAACACTCTATTTTCTACGGAGTTTTTCTTTTTCTTCCCACCACAGCAGACAATTATGGCATAGACAGATGATGTCACGGACTGACTGCTGCAGATCATGCAACATACTGTATATACTCAAGGGTTGAAATTATGACCACTACTGACTAATAATACTGTTTTTGTTACCCTCTGACAGCAGTAGTCCCATACAATAATAGCCAAATCCAGTATGGCTATTACTGTATGGGAACTCTGCTGTCCATAAAAAAGCTTCATTCCTTGGCACTCCAGATGTTTGGAAACCTCAACTCCCAGAATGCTTTAGTAGCTGGGAGTTGTAGTTTCCAAACACCTGCAGTGCCATGGAAGGAAGATTTTTTTTATGGACAGCACCCCCCAGAAAAGGCCCACAGCATTCCCCCCAGAGAGCCCCCCAAGTTCAGTGAGGTAAGTCAGAGTGGTAAGTAATTACTAATCCGGTCACAGTAAGTATTGTAAATTCTTTCCCCCCAATCCGTCTGCCGATCGCTCTGGAAATCAGCATGCAGATCAGTGCAGAGTGCCAGCTGGAACAGTTGATTGTAATGTGAGTTACGGTACATAGTAACATAGTAACATAGTAACATAGTAATTAAGGTTGAATAAAGACATTCGTCCATCAAGTCCAACCTATTCCCTTTTTATTTATTTTTTATTTATTTTTTTTTTTAACCCTACCTAACAGTTGATCCAGAGGAAGGCAAAAAAACCCAGCTAAAAAAGGGGGGAAAAAATTCCTTCCTGACTCCAAACGGCAATCGGAAAGTATCCCTGGATCAACCAGATCTATATGCATTAATACCAGTAATTCTCAATATTTTTTAGTTTTAGAAACTTATCCAGGCCTTTTTTAAAGTTATTCAATGAACTTGCCATTACCACCTCTGCTGGAAGACAGTTCCACAGTTTCACCGTTCTCACTGTAAAGAAACCTCTCCTAACTTGAAGATGAAACTTCTTTTCTTCCAACCTTAAAGGATGTCCACGAGTCCTCTGATATGACCTATTAGTGAACAATGCACCTTATCTTACAGAGCGATTGGAAGCCGGATTGGGAAAGAATTTACTATTATCTGTGACCTGAGTATAAGCCGAGGTTGGTTTTTCAGGCTAATTTTAAAGCCTGAAAACCTATGTAGCACTAACCCCCAAAGGGGCGGCTGAGTTTTTGACTTATGGATTCCTCCTGTGCCAGCGGTCACCCACCCAAGGGCTCAAACTTAATAACAGGGGTATTTATAAAGAAGAAAAAAAAACATTTATTTCAGCAACAAGTTAGGTTATAGTTAAATCCAGAAATCTCTCTAGCTATTAAACTGTTTTCTGCAGGTATATTGTACATTCAACAGATATAACCGAATGCAATGTAAATAACAAGTCTTTTAAAGGGCATGTCCACCCCCAAAACTATAATCCCCCCCAACTACTGGCCCCACCATGTAGTGTAGTTTAATCCTTACCTCACATCCAACTCCATCTGGTTCTCCTGTAGTCCCCCCCAAAGTTCCAAAAACTGCCCACCAGGAGGCTAGCAGGTCCATATAGGACCTGCCTGCTACCTGGCCTCCCGGAGATTCCTGCCATGCGTGCTGCAGCCCTTCTCCCCCCTCCCTCCCCTCCCCTCTCCCTCCCGTTCTACTATCCCTCCCCCTAGCATAAACCCCTTTAATATTCTGCTCCCCCATGTCCCCCGCCCAACCGCATTTTTTTTTTTAAAAAAAAGCTCCCCAAACTCTTACTTACCTCTCCGCTTTCCTCCGCTGCACTGAATGACCGGCACCGCGTCCGTGATTGGCTGCCGCTCAGCCAATCACAGACGCGACTGCCGGTCCCGCCCCTCTGCTTGCATTCTCGCAAGCAGAGGGCCGGCATGTGCGGCGGAGGATCGAGGGGAGGTAAGTAAGAGTTTGGGGGGCTTTCTGAAAAAAAAAAATATGCGGTTGGGGCTGGGGGACAGGGGGGACAGAATATTAAAAATTTATTTTAGGGTGGACATAGCCTTTAAACTCTATAATAGCTGTAACTACTATATCACAGTGTCTAAATATATATATTCCCTCACTAAGGTCCTTTCACCCCTTAACCTTCCTCTCTGGCCAGGAGGTCATTTATAAGATGGCCGGGGTTGGGGCCCTTCAGTGGTTTAGGTTGGAGCGCTCAACTCCCAAATGGGAGTATTTGTAATCCTAAAAAAGAAATATATAATCTGCCTGAGTGGATAACAGTCTACAGGTGTCTGATTAAGAGGATTCCATGCTCTTTAGGAAAGTCATGTCTCCCTTCTGGGAAATGTAATCCACAATGCCAGTAAGTCACCACCACTCTTCCTCCTCAAATCCCTGTCCACAGTCTCCCCAATCTTCCCCAATGAAGCACTAGCTCTCTTTTCTTTTAGCTGGCAAGACCCAAGTTTGGTCTCCTCAGGCAGGTTGTTTTGTTTTTTTGTTTTTTTTCCCCCTCAGAATTATCACCAGCCAGTCAAGTCTCTCCTCATCTCTCCCTCTCACCAAAACCCCCCCTTTTCAACCTTCCCTCCTCTATCCAGGCTGAGGGGGTGTGGCTGTCAGCAGTGCAGAAGTAGCTTTGACACACTATATTTTTGATATCAACAAGTAGTAGTGTCCCAAAGGTTTCTGAATATCTGGGCTACACAAGGCTTATACTCGAGTATATACGTATATGGGAGAGGATGCTAAATCCAGTTCAATACACATCAGGATTGGTAGTAAAAAATGTCACTCTTGATGTTTTGGGGATGAGTATGAATTTTCATGTTGGGATGGAAATGCCCTTTAAGCACACCCACACCACTTCAGCCCAAATCATATGCTTCCATGAAAAGGAGTAGTTTCCCATCCACTAACCTTAACCTGCCCCCATACAGTGTTATCTTTGTGCATATCTCCACTGACTTCCTATTGCCCTTGACTCTGGAACAAATAAGTTGAATAGTAGAGATCTGAGCATATTTGACCCACCAAACAGCGGCAGATAAAAGTACTGTTAGGAGTATTTGGAGCCGTTTTGTTGTAATGAATCCATATTGTGCAGAATCTTGCTAATATTACTTGTTCTTATGAACTGTAAATACCCCATATAACTTATTTTGTATAACTTGTCTTTGTTAACTAAAGTATGCCTTTTATTGCCATAGTCATTTTTGTGGGAAACAGTACTCATGGGATACCATGGTGATATCCGGATGCTATGCTTCTATATATCAAATATTGTCTGGAATCTTGATGCTGACACAACCTATAAAATAGCTGCTCATGTAATATCAATTGGGATGTCTCCTATGAACACACATGATGCATAGGGCACTGCAATTTCTATCTGTCATGAGATAATGTTTTGCCCAAGCCCGAAGATTATTGATGTTTCCTAGCCTGGAGATAATAAGTTTTTGCCCGTTCAGAGGTTTCTGATTTTGCTTGAGGTTTGATATCTTTTGATATTGTTGTCCGAGCAATGTAGAATTGCACTTCCCAATTTGAGTTTGGTTTGGGCTGTGCTGGCATTAGGTTATTATATATACTTATCAATCAACCTAAATTGTTTTGTATTATTCATTGGTAATCCTTCAATAAAATCATGATCTTGTTAAATTACATGGGTGTGTATTATTCTAGGCTGTTTCTTGGTAAGCTAAGTTCTTTTCAGAAAACAGAGCACACCTAAATAATCATTTACCAGATCCTAAAGAAATTAAAGTTGGAGAGACCCAGCAAGCCATCTTAGACAAAAGGTTCGGCCGGGAATAGTTGCCCGATCTGCCGGGAGATCTCTGCACTCGTGCGCCCGCGGGTGTATGAACCTATAGAATCGTTTTACAATTATGCATTTGGTGTGAGTGCATTTGCATGCACAGCGAGGAAAGATTTTGGACGACTGAAGTTCTGCAGGAAGTGCAGGATTAAACAAGACAAACTGGTGCAAAGTTATTATCTTTGATGAACTCTCTACTCAACTGTTTGTGACATCTGGAAAATCGAAAACTACCATGAGTCCTGTGTTTCACCAAAAGTGAAACATCCTGAGACGATACGTTTGTGGTGTTTCTTCACATCAAGGGGCTCACTCCGAATTCTGTCCAAGAACACGCTATAAATATTAACATACTGTACTTGTTCCAAATATACTTCTCCCAACAATCCAAGTGCAGTTCTGTGATAATCAACATATGAACATTGTACTAGTACCTGACCCCCGGGAGCCATGCATACCTCACAATCCGAAGGATGTTGATCATATCTTATGGTTGTATATTGACCCTTCATTGTCCACACTCATATGGAGCATAATAAAAAAAATTGTAGATTACATTAAAAACATAATACAACTACTTAACGTTCCTAAGGGGGTATAGTAGAAATACTCATGCCAAATCCCTCCGTTCAGCTTTCATTATGCTGAACTAGCAAGTTTAACTATGGACCTGTATCATCTCATCCGTCTGACAACGTTCATTGTATCTTATTTGTATCTTTTTGATATAATTCTGGATATCTTGATATATCTTCTGTCCAGAAACCAAACAAAGGAAAACCCCTAGATATGTGATTAAAGGGTATGTCCTTGGTTTTTTAACCGTATTATTTACTGTTTTACTGAAGAATAGAAGGTAAATGTGCTATCTCTTACCTCCCGTTCTTCACTAAACTTACAGGAGCAGAGAGAATTTACCTGCGGATCGATCCAGTGCCAGCTTCTCTGCAGTCTCCGAAGCATCCAGGCTCTGGGACTGGGGATGTGTTGGAGACGTCACCCGCATTGGAGTCTTTGAGCAGCTTGGATCAATCCTGGTGTATTTTCCTCCACTCCTGCAAGTGTTCCTGAAGGGAGGGAGGTAAGACATTGCCCAATTACCTCCTGTTCTTCAGTAAAACAGTAAAAAAAGTAAATTAATAAACACAATGGGCTTACCCTTTAAGAACCTATATCAGTTCATGAAAAGCAAGCGGACAAGCCTGAGCCCCAAGGGTCCGCCTGTAAATTGATACATCTGGTAATAAAAACACATTGTAAAACTGGTACAGTCAGACAGAAAAATATTACTTTAAGTTGCTGCCTAATGGTGGTTCTACACCATAGCGGACCACAGGCTACGGGTTGGTACCAATGCAAGTTGCAGACTAGAATGTTAAAAGTTGTATTTTTCAAATATCAGGAGGCTGCAAGTTTGACATCCCTGTTCTAGAAGATGGTACAGAGGTTTTCCCATGTGTATAAATCCTTAGAGCTATTTTCATGGTAAAGGTACACCAGAGCATCATTCCTTACATTTTTAGGGGTTGTTACATGATAATAGTTCAGGAAGGGATCTCCGAGTTGCCTGTCACAGCATTATTGCAGAGTAGGGAGTGATGAACTCTGCTCAGCCTATTAAGCAACAATGTTGCAAAATGCTCAGTACAGAACATAGTGAAAGCAAGGGGGAAAAGGAGCTCGGCTAAAACAAACTGGAGAGCTGTTCTAAGGGCTAGGTACCACTATCGCGCACAGAGGCACATGCAGGATTTTTGCAAAGTGCTGCTATGCGTGATAGTCCGTGTGATGTATTCCGGGCCATATCATGTTATTGGCACGCATTTGATCCGCATGAAAAGTCGTGCACGCATGAAAACCAATAACGGACCGGACCGCAGCGCATACAGTTGGGAACTATCTGGTAGCATTGCACTAGCAATGCAAGCCGGAACGTGAACGGAGCGCAAATCTCGCTCCGGCACGCAGTAGTGGACCTAGCCCTAACACAGGAAAATGCTGCAACATGATTTTTAACTCCCGTTGCCAGTAAACACTTACTTTAATTACTTTGCCAGCCCTGCAATAAGCTCTCTGATGCATTGTTCACCAATAGATCATTTCAGAGGACTAGTGGACATCCTTTAATGGGAAATTTCACCCCAAAAAATCAAATGGCAAATTGTCCATTTTAAAATAGGCTTAAGATACTTTCTAGGCTTAATGATATGTCACTTATCTAGATATTACAGTCTGTTCATGAGATACGGCATTTTTTGAATTGGGGGGGAAATGAGTTACTTTTAGGAAAGTCATGTCTCCCTTCTGGGAAATGTAATCCACAATGCGCAGTAAGTCACTCACCACTCTTCCTCCTCAAATCCCTGTCCCACAGTCTCCCAATCTTCCCCAATGAAGCACCTAGCTTCTCTTTTCTTATAGCTGGCAAGGACCCAAGTTTGGTCTCCTCAGGCAGGTTGTTTGTTTTTTTGTTTTTTTTCCCCCTCAGAATTATCACCAGCCAGTCAAGTCTCTCCTCATCTCTCCCTCTCACCAAAACCCTCCCCTTTTCAACCTTCCCTCCTCTATCCAGGCTGAGGGGGTGTGGCTGTCAGCAGTGCAGAAGTAGCTTTGACACACTATATTTTGATGAATCAACAAGGTAGTAGTCCCCAAAGGTTTCTGAATATCTGGGCTACACAAGGCTTATACTCGAGTATATACGGTATATGGGAGAGGATGCTAAATTCCAGTTCGAATATCACATCAGGAATGGTAGTAAAAAATGTCACTCTTGATGTTTTGGGGATGAGTATGAATTTTCATGTTGGGATGGAAATGCCCTTTAAGCACACCCACACCACTTCAGCCCAAATTCATATGCTTCCATGAAAAGGGAGTAGTTTCCCATTCCACTAACCTTAACCTGCCCCCATACAGTGTATCTTTGTGCATATCTCCACTGACTTCCTATTGCCCTTGACTCTGGAACAAATAAGTTGAATAGTAGAGATCTGAGCATATTTGACCCACCAAACAGCGGCAAGATAAAAGTACTGTTAGGAGTATTTGGAGCCGTTTTGTTGTAATGAATCCATATTGTGCAGAATCTTGCTAATATTACTTGTTCTTATGAACTGTAAATGACCCCATATAACTTATTTTGTATAACTTGTCTTTGTTAACTAAAGTATGCCTTTTATTGCCATAGTCATTTTTGTGGGAAACAGTACTCATGTGATACCATGTGATATCCGGATGCTATGCTTCTATATATCAAATATTGTCTGGAATCTTGATGCTGAACACAACCTATAAAATAGCTGCTCATGTAATATCATATTGGGATGTCTCCTATGAACACACATGATGCATAGGGCACTGCAATTTCTATCTGTGCATGGAGATAACTGTTTTGCCCAAGCCCGAAGATTATTGATGTTTCCTAGCCTGGAGATAATAAAAGTTTTTGCCCAAGTTCAGAGGTTTCTGATTTTGCTTGAGGTTTGATATCTTTTGATATTGTTGTCCGAGCAATGTAGAATTGCACTTCCCAATTTGAGTTTGGCTTTGGCTGTGCTGGCATTAGGTTATTATATATACTTATCAATCAACCTAAATTGTTTTGTATTATTCATTGGTAAATCCTTCAATAAAATCATGATCATGTTAAATTACATGGGTGTGTATTATTCTAGGCTGTTTCTTGGGTAAGCTAAGTTCTGTTTCAGAAAACAGAGCACACCTAAAATAATCATTTACCAGATCCTAAAGAAATTAAAGTTGAGAGACCCAGCAAGCCATCTTAGACAAAAGGTTCGGCCGGGAATAGTTGCCCGATCTGCCGGGAGATCTCTGCACATCGTGCGCCGCGGGTGTATGAACCTATAGAATCGTTTTACAATTATGCATTTGGTGTGAGTGCATTTGCATGCACAGCGAGGAAAAGATTTTGGACGACTGAAGTTCTGCAGGAAGTGCAAGGATTAAACAAGACAATACTGGTGCAAAGTTATTATCTTTGATGAACTCTCTACTCAACTGTTTGTGACATCTGGAAAATCGAAAACTACCATGAGTCCTGTGTTTCACCAAAAGTGAAACATCCTGAGACGATACGTTTGTGGTGTTTCTTCACATCAAAGGGCTCACTCCGAATTCTGTCCAAGAACACTGCTATAAATATTAACATACTGTACTTGTTCCAAATATAACTTCTCCCAACAATCCAAGTGCAGTTCTGTGATAATCAACATATGAACATTGTACTAGTACCTGACCCCCGGGAGCCATGCATACCTCACAAATCCGAAGGATGTTGATCATATCTTATGGTTTGTATATTTGACCCTTCATTGTCCACACTCATATGGAGCATAATAAAAAAAATTGTAGATTACATTAAAAACATAATACAACTACTTAACGTTCCTAAGGGGGTATTAGTAGAAATACTCATGCCAAATCCCTCCGTTCAGCTTTCATTATGCTGAACTAGCAAGTGTAACTATGGACCTGTATCATCTCATCCGTCTGACAACTGTTCATTGTATCTTATTTGTATCTTTTTGATATAATTCTGGATATCTTGATATATCTTCTGTCCAGAAACCATAACAAAGGAAAACCCCTAGATATGTGATTAAAGGGTATGTCCATTGGTTTTTTAACCGTATTATTTACTGTTTTACTGAAGAATAGAAGGTAAATGTGCTATCTCTTACCTCCCGTTCTTCACTAAAACTTACAGGAGCAGAGAGAATTTACCTGCGGATCGATCCAGTGCCAGCTTCTCTGACAGTCTCCGAAGCATCCAGGCTCTGGGGACTGGGGATGTGTTGGAGACAGTCACCCGCATTGGAGTCTTTGAGCAGCGCTGGATCAATCCTGGTAAGTTCTTCCTCCACTCCTGCAAGTGTTCCTGAAGGGAGGGAGGTAAGACATTGCCCAATTACCTCCTGTTCTTCAGTAAAACAGTAAAAAGTAAAATTAATAAACACAATGGGCTTACCCTTTAAGAACCTATGATCAGTTCATGAAAAGCAAGCGGACAAGCCTGAGCCCCAAGAAGGGTCCGCACTGTAAATTTGATACATCTGGTAATAAAAACACATTGTAAAGACTGGTACAGTCAGACAGAAAAATATTACTTTAAGTTGCTGCCTAATGGTGGTTCTACACCATAGCGGACCACAGGCTACGGGTTGGATACCAATGCAAGTTGCAGACGTAGAATGTTAAAAGTTGTATTTTTCAAATATCAGGAGGGCTGCAAGTTTGACATCCCTGTTCTAGAAGATGGTACAGAGGTTTTCCCATGTGTATAAATCCTTAGAGCTATTTTCATGGTAAATGTACACCAGAGCATCATTCCTTACATGTTTAGGGGTTGTTACATGTATAATAGTGTCAGGATAGGGATCTCCGAGTTGCCTGTCACAGCATTATTGCAGAGTAGGGAGTGATGAACTCTGCTCAGCCTATTAAGCAACAATGTTGCAAATGCTCAAGTACAGAACATAGTGAAAGCAAGGGGGAAAAGGAGCTCGGCTAAAACAAACTGGAGAGCTGTTCTAAGGGCTAGGTAACACTATCGCGCACAGAGGCACATGCAGGATTTTTGCAAAGTGCTGCTATGCGTGATAGTCCGTGTGTGATGTATTCCGGGCCATATCATGTTATTGGCACGCATGTGATCCGCATGAAAAGTCGTGCACGCATGAAAACCAATAACGGACCGGACCGCAGCGCATACAGTTGGGAACTATCTGGTAGCATTGCACTAGCAATGCAAGCCGGAAGCGTGAACGGAGCGCAAATCTCGCTCCGGCACGCAGTAGTGGGACCTAGCCCTAACACAGGAAAATGCTGCAACATGATTTTTAACTCCCGGTTGCCAGTAAACACTTACTTTAATTACTTTGCCCAGCCCTGCAATAAGCTCTCTGATGCATTGTTCACCAATAGATCATTTCAGAGGACTAGTGGACATCCTTTAATGGGAAATTTCACCCCAAAAAATCAAATGGCAAATTGTCCATTTTAAAATAGGCTTAATGATACTTATCTAGGCTTAATGATATGTCACTTATCTAGATATTACAGTCTGTTCATGAGATACGGCATTTTTTGAATTGGGGGGAAATGAGTTACTGCTGCAATCTTACCCAGTAGGTTAATATTTGCATCTACCCTCCTTCAAGTACAGGAGTTATAGCTGAAACCAGGGGTGAGGACCTAGTAGTTTTCAAGGGTTGAACAAGAGGATCAGGACTGAAGTGAGTATAGTTGTCCATCAAGGTTAGAAAAAAAGTTTCATATTTAGATAAGGTTCTTTACAGTGAGAATGGTACGGTAAAACCTTGCTACTGCCTTAGGCTGGGTACACACCAGCCAATATTTTCGGCCGGCCGACCTATTCATGCCACTTTTAGTCGGTCGGCCGAAAATATCGTCTGGTGTGGGGTGGGCGACTGACATCGATCAGACACGTCGGAAAATTCTGATTGATTGTGCAGTGCCCTATGGTTCCTATGGTGCGGTTACCAAATTTGGCGCGACTGAGGTACTTATGTCTCGGCTGAGCGCTCGCTCGTAGCGAGCACCGGTCGGGACAAATAGTCCATCCATGTGTATCCAGCCTTACAGCAGATGTGGTAATGCCGATTTCTTTAAAAGCTTCTAGTGGTCTAGATAAGTTTCTAAAATTAGGTTAGGGTTAGGTCAAAAAAGGTTGGACTAGATGAATGTATTTCTTTATTTATCCTCCAATACTATGTTACTTTGATTACAATTTCATTGTAATCAAAGTAACATCTCATTACTTACTTCTCATTACTTACTTCTCATAACTTACAATTTTTTTATTTCTTGTTTCAGTAAATGTGGAAACCTACCCCCAGAGAGCTGCTTTTTCAGCCTAATCTGCAGCATGGGTTCATTTATGGGTAAGTTATAAAATGTACTGTACAGTGTATCCACTACTCTAAAAATGCACTGAAGTTAGATGTCACTGAGGAGGTTTGTGAGTAAAGTATTTGTTTGCAGGTCAAGAGTTGTTATACTGTGGCCTGAGCTTTGGTCTACATACTAGTGTTCTTTATTTTAAAAGAGCAAACTTCTACATTTTAAAATGAGTTCCATGTTTTTAGATGCAGTCTATCCAAACTTTACAGCAGTATAAAGTGTGGGGCTTCCTTCTTTTACAATGAACTGTGACATCACCAGCAAGCCTCTGGCTTGAGCATGCCCATGTGTAACCAGCTGTTGGGACAGGGAAAAAGCCCAGCCCCCAAATTCTTTATCATTTTTAAAACCTGTGCAGCCACCACATGCAATTTCATATGCACTTAGCAGCTAACCATTGCTGGACTTTTTTGTGTCAGCTAATGGCTGGCATTAAAAGTCCCGCAGTATTTAACGGTGGTTTGTGATATTCCAAGAGACGATATCTGCTTATAACTTCACCAGCGTGATTGTAGCATGTATGACCACCAAGACTAAGCAATAAAACAAGTTTATATAAATGAAGAGTTTTGGGAGAGCCAAAAAAACATACATTCGTACTATCAACTTCTTCATTCAGTGCTATACCTGCAGGAACTTGTAACTTATAGGAGAGCAATATTTAAAAATGTTAGTATTTTAGACTAGTCCAAGCATGTTAGTATCTGTCCTTTCCCAACACCTGCCACGGTACAGTTGGAAACTCAGTATAGGATCTTGTGTGCTAAACTATTTTATTTTGTGCAAACATGGAATGTTTAGTGACATCCAGCCTAATGTAATCTTAATTTATAATTTCTGATTTGATTGTATGTAAAATTACTACATTCTGTACATACTACATACATATTTATGTATATATGTTTTACATAGAACAACTTGCGTTTGCCATTTTGATTTACTAAGAAAAATATTTGTGATGCAGCTTAATTTTGTTTTTATATTCTCATTTTGATAAATCCAGGCAGTTAACATGTACCCTTGCTATAAGCTGTAAACTCTACTGCATCACAAGATGCCAGGTGTTCAAATCGCCACTACAGATTCTAATATCATTGAAATGTTATAGCATTATGTTACTGTGAGCCTTCACAGACAAGAGGGTTACATGGGGGAGTTCAAAATCTGAACCAGAAGTATCTAGAGAGAGGTTTACCCTTAAGACCCAAGAAGGTAAATTCTCCTTCTGCAATAGTCCTGTCAGTGCAAAGGGAAATGTATAAAAAGATATTTTATTTAAATTAAGCCCATCCCTCAAATTTAAAACAGTAAGGTACTGTTTATCACACAATTACATCTCCTTGGGTCATTTACAGAGGAGCACTACGGGTAAGCAGCCCTCCTTTTAGCCCTTAATGTCTCGCTAACCGATTTACGATTGGTTAGCGCAATGTTAAGTCTTGCTTTGCAAACAAATTTACCATATAGCTAATACCTGGCATTAAATACCTACATACTAGTGAGCTTCACCCAGAGTCGCACAGCCTCTGGTAAATCTGTAACGGGAGATCTGCCCAGAGAGCTTGCGCCTCAGGGTGAATCTCCCTGCTAGTTTCCGTAGCTGAAAGAATATTGTTACAAATCAGGTTAGCCATTTCCCTGCCTGACTACAGTTTTTGAAAAAAATATTTTTTTTATTGAACTCAGCCAGAGAGAGAGAAATCTGCAAGTACCACAAAACTTTAAAAGGTAATTACTTTTAAATAAAAGCAAAACGGGAGGTTGGAGTACTTGCGCTTACCTCCCATCATCTTATAGATTCAATGAGAGTTGTTCTAATATCAGTTGTAAACTAATTGTTTGTTACGCTCTCTTTTAAAACGGATTATTTTTGCTGAAAAGAGAAATGTATATTGTAAACAGGACTTTCATCTGACTAATAAATTACTTAAGGGGCTAGGTCCCATTGCAGCATGTTTCTTTCTCTCTGTCTGGCTCCAGTTGCATTTTGCAATTACATCTTTTTATAATAAGAATGGGAGAACTATCCCCCACTGGCATGGTAATGCAAGTCTATGGGACACAAAGGCATTATCCACTCATATTACAGGGATTTTCTGGATATTTTTACTCCAAATTCCCCAGGAAACACAAATGACCAAAATGGAGAAACTCAATGCAGCACCCAAAACTGTTCAGCAAAATAGCAAAACACATGGAAATGTAATATGCAATGCGGTAGGGCCTCAGCCTTATTCTAAAATACTTTAGAATACAAAAAAGCAATTGGCAGAGGTGGTAGATCTCTTTTTTGACTATATTATTAACTTGTTTAGTAAATAATATAGTAAAAAAAAACAAAAAACATTTTTTTACCATTCACACTCTCCTGAATCCAGATATCTCACATTACTGCCAATAACTGTTGTGATCTCCTATACACCATAATAAAATGTATGTATTTAGTCAGAATGTAATATTAAATTTCTCTTTTATTGCCATAGCAAGATTTTTGAGATTTAAAACCTGCAGCACACAGATACATACATTCCATTCCCCAAGCCAAATTCAAAGTTTATACTTAAAGGGCAACTCCACCCTCATAAGAAAATCTTTTAGAAAGAATGGCCTCTTTATAATATGTTGATATATCATAGTTTGTCCTATGAATTCATTACTGTATGTCTGCTATGCTTCTGGAGGCCTCATGGAAACTGAGCAATTTAGAAACCTGCAGTGAGCCTGGGCATGCTCAGAAGAGGCAGCTAGGGGATTAACATTCATTCATTGTCTGTGATGTCAACTGTCAAACCCATAACTGACAGTTACTAACTGGAAGAACCAGGAATCAGAAACCTGGGCAACAGGACATTGTGCAGGATTTCAGGTTAGACTTAAATATTTTATATTTCAAACTATTACCGTTTTGGGGGTGATTTACCTGTATGTGAGTTTTCATTTTAGGGCTGGACTTGCCCTTTAAAGGGGAACTTTGGTCAAAAATGACTTAAGTTAAATTGATAGGAATTGCTCTCCTGAGAATTTTTGCAATGTATTTTCATTGTTTACTTTGCATAGTTTTGAAGATATTTAAATTTTTGTGTGTGATATGGCAGCAGCATCACCAGGTCCCCTGCAC
This sequence comes from Hymenochirus boettgeri, assembly GCA_019447015.1. Lineage (NCBI taxonomy): Eukaryota > Metazoa > Chordata > Amphibia > Anura > Pipidae > Hymenochirus > Hymenochirus boettgeri. The sequence goes on along the minus strand of CM033475.1, from coordinate 75,254,269 downwards.
TTCCTGCTCTGAAACCATGTCAGTCAATCTGCCCTGTGTCTCCTCCTCCCCTTTGCAGCCCCCCTAGTCCCTCCCACTCATGGACCCCATGGTCCCTCCAGTTGCAGGCCCCCCTTGGCCCATTCTCTTACAGCCCCACATGGCCCTGTCCACTCACGGGTGCACAACCCTCGCTCACTCGCGGGTGCTGTGGCACACTCAGACCCCCCCCCCCCTACAGAAAACTCTGTGGAAACAACCTTTTCAGGCAGAGCAGAGTGTTTTGAACACTATCGGACGTGTTTATGAGGTTTCAGTCTCAGAAATTCACACTTTTGTAAGTACTTCCTGGTGTCAACTGAATACCTTAATTTACCATAAAATGAGAGGAAAAAGGAAACTGCTCAAATATTTGTGTAAAATGTTTGTTTATTGGATTGTTCCAAATCAAGGCACAGGAGAAATAGTATTGATGGGGGCCATGCAGGGCTTGGAAATAACTTTAGAAATGAGAAATGTTTCTTAATGATGGCCATAAACTTGGCAATATTATCAATATTTGGTATTGTCTGTTAATTGCCCCGTGTGGTGTCGAACATCTAAATTTGGCAATGTTAATGTTTAAAAAAATAAATAAATAAAGATAGTATGCAGGTAAAAATCCTACACAGGAAATTAAATGTGAATGATGGCTGCATTTATTTTATTAAAGGGCGTGTCTACCCCAAAATCAATCTTTTCAAATAATGTAGCCACCCCCTGCCCAGACCTAAACAATATATTATTTATTTAAAAATCAAATCTGAAGCATACTTACATGCCTTCACTCCCACGGCCCGCTCCTCGCAGGAAGTTGCAAACAGTGTCCAGACCGGCAGCTGCATCTTTGATTGAGAGGCAGCCAATCACACGCACGGCTGCTGGCAATGGACATGCCATAGAAGGAAAGGCATGTAAGTATGATTTGGATTAATTTTTTTTAAAAAAAAGCAGCGTTTGGATCTGGGCAGGTGGGAGCTACATTATACTAAAAGGATTTGACAATAAAACTATCCATAGCAGAGGATGGATTCGGATGGTTTGAGGTAGGGGGGGGGGGGAGTGCTCCCCTGTGCATGCCTGAAATAACTGAGAGGACGCATCAGAGGCAGAAACTTTTTCCACAGGAAGACAGCTATTACTCCTTGGTTTCCTGGACTTAAGAAAGAAACTGCAGAAGAACCATAAGGAGCTGGAATGTAAGGTAAGGATCATTTTAAACTACACAGTGGGGCCAGTAGTAGGTTAAATTATAGTTTTGGGGGTGGAAATGCCCTTAAAAGGGCAACTGTGGTCCTAAAAGCAGTAAAACTGCAAAAAAAGTGTTTTCCTAAGTATTTTTGCTATATGCTTTAATTACTTTTTTAAAGAAATGTTCATTTCTCTTTGTTCTTATTTATGGTTCTTATTTAGGCAGCATCTTTGTTGTAAAATAGAGTTTATATTTCCTGATATGTTAATTACAGTATCAACTGTCAATTGTATCAAGCAGTTAAAGACAGCAGAGGCCCTAGGCCTCCAGGAAGTGCTGAGGGTGTGGTCATGTAATGCTGTCTTCATATGACACATAAAAATGGAAATATCTTTTTTAAAATATCATTTTTAAAAAGTACTTTTAAAAAGATGGCAGAAATACTCCAGAAAACACATTCTGCAGATTTACTGTGTTTTCTGGTTTCTTTCTCAGATTGGGAAAGAGTAAAGTATTTCAAGAAAAGCTTAATGAAAACATTTTATTCTAATTTAAAAACTAGTTATAAAGAAATTCCATTTTTTTTAATGCAGATGTGTGTTTGCTTACAAAGGAATTCATAAGATTCCATGCTGCTTCATGGGGGTCTTTTTCTGATTTTACTATCATGTCTTTTTAGTTGCTTGTATTCCAATATGGTAAGAGACCAGGGCTGGATGGCCGAGAAGAAACCGCAACATCCTATGTTTCTTATAACAAATGAGGAAATAGGGAAATTGATATGGGGAAGTCACTGATTTCTATAAACGGACACATTATATTATTCACTTAATGTATCTCTAGTTGCCACTGCTTAACTTAAAAGCAAATATTCTTTTACCACATTCAAACCTTGTTTTTGCTCTCTCAGTGCTTTAATTTGTTAGGATATACAAGGCTATGTACAAAGGTGCAATCGCTCTAGATTGCAGGAATTTGATAGCATCCCGTATTCTATTGCTATTATTTTATCTTAGCATTTGAGGCTTGTCCATTTTCATGGACAATAATTCTCAAAATAAAATACAAGCTTCATTTCTATATAATATTCTATAATTACAGTTAACATCTTAGGCACTAGTACCCTCATTTTCGACTAACAAAATGAAATAAAAATATGCTTATATGGAATTTTGCCAGTTTGCAGTTACCGTATTCTGCTTTATATTTTTTGTCTTCTGACACACTTTTTACATTTTGTTATTGAATATAAAACATGGAACAGATGCTGTGCGATGAAGACTAGTAGCCACAGACTGTTAGTCGGAATGAGCATTTTGTTTGCATTACCATTTTGTTGCAGTATAGACTACTCTTAAATATATGCAATTACAACTCCTAATTAGCCCTGAACCTGATGTCTAACAAGGGAAAGTATTAAAGAAGCTCCTTCGGCTTACCATTAAATGTTGTTGGTGCGGAAGCCCAGTCCATGTCTCAGCACTCAATCTCCACAAGTACAAAGCGACATAAAGTTTGCATTCACCGATGCCAAAGCAATGATTCATTTTCTCCAAAATACAGGCATTGGAAAATGTACCTACATTTATTGTGCAGATCAATTCAGCTGTCCAGACCGTTCCTTCTCTTCCTAAACACACCGGCATTCTGCCCTTTGTGGTTTGAACCCCTGTCTGTCAGTAGGGGGCATAACAATAATGGCAGTAGCATTGATATGTTGTTATCCTTTCTCATTACTATTTAAGAATTGTTGCCAGTCTAAACTTTAGAGAACAATAGCCACTATAGTTAAGAATTCAGACATAACAGTTGCAACATATTCTATCTATCTAGTGAATTTTATTATGTGTTGATTATGTTTTGATAAGTTACAAGTTGCCAAAGAGAACACTTAAGTTGTGACTTGCATAAGGGGAGAACCTGTTGGTCCTTTATAGTATGCTCTTTTTCAAGTGTTGGTTTATCAAAAAACATCTTGTTCACAACTAATAAAGCACTTGAGTAGTATCCGAGAGTCTTCTGGCCTTCAACCCTGATTGTATATTATCACAAATAACTGCATTTGTGACCAGGTAGCAGTTTGAAAAGTGGACTCCTCTGGCTGAGTGCGAAATTGTCTTCTTTAAACAAAATAAACCTGCCACAGTAAAAACAGGTTTCAGAAACTAGACATGCATGCACAATAAACCCTGTGAATGTGTGCTTTCTTGAATACAGGCCTTGGCACCAAACCGATGGAAAATAAATGCCCTTGATTTAAATAAAATTGTGTAATGCAGTATGAGAAATAATATACCTAATATGGCACTGTGTTTTTAGGGCTAGGCTACACTTGTGCGTTTTGCACTTGCGATTGCGCATGTGATTTGGTTATAATGGAAACAGCGGGAACGCAAAAATCCCTGTGATTTCCAATGCACATACGATTGTGCATACGTTTCCAATTTGGTTACACATGCGTTCACCATTTTTGGTGGGTTAACGCATGCCTTTCCATATCGGAAAATGGCAAAATGCACATGCAAACACAAAACGCACACAATCATGCGTTGTAGTGTGGCCTTAGCCTAAATGGGCAATAGAACTCCTTGCTGACTTCCTAATAATATTCTTATAATTTACAGTAGGGGAGGTACATTATCCACTATAATTTGCACGCCACTTTTTTGTAGAAAGCCTTCATTGTGACTGAAATATTGACCAAATCAGATGAGGCTGTAAATTTCAGGCGATCGTGCTGTCGGTAATCGGTCTGTCTGATCAAAATATTGGCCTGCATGTACCCAGCCTTAATGTATGAATGTTTTGCTGGATTGCTTATAAAACCATTCACATTTTTCAAAAACAAAAGGTAGTTTAAAAAAAAAATCCACTTTAACATCCAAAAATGCTTTTTATGAGTATTGAAAGTGCTTCATCATTACTGTCACCCATAAAACCACACAATCCCACTAAAGAGTAACCCAAGCTAAACTGTTAGAAGCTTTTCCCTCTGATTTTAACCACAGGGGTCAACACATTGACTTCTATACCATATGTTAGTTGCTTTACTATAAATCTCGTTACTATTGGAGCTGACAGCATGAATCTAAATTTATTATGGCCTGTTCAATGTCTGTATTTTTTTGTATTCTTTCTGGTTTGTTTGTGGAAAATGTTGCAAAGTTTAATGGATTAGATGTAGGTCCTGTTTTGGTAGTAACGTATACATTCAATTCTTTTGTTTTGCAGTGATGTTAATTGGCCTTCTTAGATATGCCTATGTTATTGATCGGTATGGGCCTTCCCTATTGAACACAGTGGCTTTCATTCTAGGATGGATTTGTGCAGCTGGTCTTACAATGGTTGGAAGTTTTCAGGTAAGGAAATTGTTTCACAGTTACTAACCCCCGTTGCTAGGCTAAAACCAAATGGTTTTATAGAAAGCAGTAAAAGTTGCAAAATCTAACACTAGAGCTTGACCAAGAGACAACTGTTGTTTGGTACATGTTTATAGTTCCTCAAACCTTGTAAAAATAAAATTAGTTGCAGGTGTCTGGTTTCAGATAGTGGTTACAAGAAGCGTTCCCATGCTCTTTTCTAAGTTATGCAACAGCAGAACGAATCTCACTGTAACAGGTTCTTATAATTCCATGTGGAATCATGGTTCTAAAGAAAATGCTCAACGAAAAAAATTGCAGATTTTCAGAATGCCTTGCAGATTGAATATTTGCATAAATATTCTGTTTTCTAAGATAATTTAGAAAAAACAATAAGATGTTAAACCAAATCACCTTAATTATTCAATACGTTCTTGCTTATTGTTTGGCTCATGTAATTATTGTTTTCTAATCTCCTTTGACAATGGGTATCTATTAAAGGGCATTTTCCCCCCAACTAAAATTTTACCCACTGTTGGCACTGAACAAGCCAGAAACCTCTCAGAGGACACCTAAGAGTCAGAAACATTTCCTCCCAGCCAGGTTCCTGGTGTTTCTAGGATTTTGGGATGACATTACAGGAGAACCATTTGGAGCAGAGAGGTAAGGTAAGGGTTTTTAAACTCTACACAGTAAGACCAGCAGTGTGGGAGATGATAGTTTTGGGGGTGGACATGCCCTTTAAAACAACCCAAACTTGTTACCTCAGCTCCCTCTGCAGACAGGCAGCCCGATCTTTACTTACCTTCCCTCTATCCTCCGCCGCAATGCCTGGCCTCCTGCTTGCATGAAACTGCAAGTAGGGGGCTGGACCGGCTGCCGGCAGTTTAGAACGAGGATATAGGGAAGGTAAGTAAAGATCTGGGGAGTTTCTGTCTGTAATAATAATGCTGTTGGGGCTGGGGAGGAAGCCCTACAACCTATAAAAACGGTTTTGTGCTAGGGGGAGGGACTACAGAGTGGGGCCAGTAGTGGGTGAAATGATAGTTTTGGGGGTGAACATGCCCTTTAAAGGAATAGTTCTCTCAGAAGATGAAGTATTCAGTTTTTGCATTAATTGAAGGACGTAAAGTAAAGGTGCTAGGGGCGGAGCTAACTTGGCTTTCTGATAGGACGCATGTGAGTAGAGCTCCTGGGCCCAAAACTAACTCCTGATATATTCCTTATACCTGTTACTGATCTACCCCTCAAAATACACCCCAGCACCGTCACAAGATGACCAAGCCCAAAGACAATCGGGACACAACAACTTCCACTACAGGTAACTAACATCCCTGCAGCAACAGGTGAAGTCACTACAAGTCAGATGACCTGGAAAATCGTCTGCAGCGTCAAAACCTCAGATTTCTGGGTATACCAGAGGGTGCAGAGGGACGTAACCCAAAATTCTTCATAGAGGGATGGCTGCACTCACAATTTCCAGATCTAGACAAAACACCTACATTTGTGGTTGAAAGGGCACATAAAATACCAAGAGTGACATCCCCACCGGCTTGAGAAAGGGCACAGCTTTGCCTGAAACTTTGCCATGTGGTTTGCAGAGTGGGTGAATAAAGCTATGTATGTAAACACATTTTTTTGACATATACTTGGAGGACTCTCTCATTTTTTTAATTTGGACAATTATTGGAGTTCTTGGCAGTGGAGTCAGAGAACTAAGGACCTCCATATAACATTGAGTGGTAACTCGAATTCACTTTGTTTATATAAACTCTAAAGACAGAGACTTCATTCTATGCTTGTCACACATTTGATGGAAAAACGTTTTTTTTTCCCCCTATATGAAAGTTCACCTTCCCCCAACCCTCCTCCTACCTTTTTTTCCCCAAAAATCAGTTCTGTTCCTTTGCAGCAGCCTCTGGAAGCTGTGTAGCTCCTGGGGGTGTGTCTGCTACTGTGCTGGGTAGGCTGTCAGTCAATGTTCATCATCACATGCATATTCATGATTTCTGCCACACCCACTTGACCCCAGTGATGCCTGATGTGAACAAAGCCTTTCCTTCCTGTCTCTATGATCTATTCACAGCTGATAGTGCAGGGAGAGACAGAGGGGGGAAGTTATAAGGTTCAGCCACACAGCTTTATGTAAGGAGACTTTTTTTAACAATTGCAAAAGTAATAGAATTTATAGGAATCAAATGGGGGGGAGGTGTGTGTGTTTGTAAGGGAGACGGAAGGTGTATTTCAGAGGGGATGCTGGGTTTGTCATTAGCTGTATTGCAGGGGGGCCTGGGAGACAGAAGGTGTATTTCAGAGGGGATGCTGGGAGTGTCAGTTGTATTGCAGGGGGGCCTGGGAGACAGAAGGTGTATTTCAGAGGGGATGCTGGGATTGTCATTAGCTGTATTGCAGAGGGGCCTGGGAGACAGAAGTTGAATTGAGAGGGGATGCTAGAATTGTCAGTAGCTGTATTGCAGGGGGGCCTGGGAGACAGAAGGTGTATTTCAGAGGGGATGCTGGGAGTGTCAGTTGTATTGCAGGGGGCCTGGGAGAACAGAAGGTGTATTCAGAGGGGATGCTGGGATTGTCATTAGCTGTATTGCAGAGGGGCCTGGGAGACAGAAGTTGAATTTGAGAGGGGATGCTAGAATTGTCAGTAGCTGTGTATTGCAGGGGCCTGGGAGACAGAAGGTGTATTTCAGAGGGGATGCTGGGAGTGTCATTAGCTGTATTGCAGGGGGGCCTGGGAGACAGAAGGTGTATTTCAGAGAGGATGCTGGGAGTGTCATTAGCTGTATTGCAGAGGGATCTGGGAGATGCTATTCCTTGAAGCAAGAAACAAAAAGCTAATACCATCTATTTATCTATCTATCTGTCTATCATCTATCTATATCTGTCTGTCTGTCTATCCATTCATCCATATCTGTCTATCTATCTACTATTTATCTATCTCTGTCTATCCATATCTGTCTATCTATGTATCCATATCTATCTATCTCTGTCTATCCATAATCTTTCTGGGGGGAAAAAAAAAGCGCGCACACACACACACACACACTGCTCTCCCTCCCAGAGAAGCTTGTGCCGATATCTCTTGCTGCCAGGGGAACATGACGCCTACGTTACCATTGGCTGTCGGCAGTACACGCGGGAGCGCGCACGTCTGCAAAATAGGAGGCAGGCGGGCACGTCAGGCAGAGGAATCTTGCGGCTGTACAGTATAAAGGCAGCTGATCGGAGCACATATGGAACAGAGTAACCTAAGATTCCGAGTATGACTTAGTTTACCTATAAACTGCTATAATAGCCAATGTCATTTTTTTCAGTGGAGATACCCTTTAAAGGGAATCTTAAATTTGAAAAGACGCTTGTTCATATCATCGCAGAATTCTCGGTTGACCTGCAGAAGCGTTGAGCATTGTTTATGGATATGAAAAAATGCTCCAACTTAAGGGCCTGCTGTATGCTATACCCGGCCAAGCTCTGAATAATTGACTGCTCCAGGACTCGGTTTTTTTGAAACCTCTGACCGTGCGATGGCATGGATCCGCACCTATCAACCTTGGGAAAAAGCTTAATCTGCACTTGTCTAAACAGATCCCTCCACCTGTGCCCCAATCCACTGTTTTTCCCCACTATTTTTAACCCATCGAAAGGCTATTGCCCAATCGGTTGTCTCTCTCAATCCATGAACCACTGCTCCCTAGAAGTACATTTACAGCACTTTGTGGAAATCTAAACTGGACTTTGACACAGGAGTACTACCCAGCCATAATGTCTTCCATCCTGTAACAATAAACAAATATAACCTCTCAATCCTGCATGATAACTGCAAACTATAGTATACCCACAACCTGATATTCCCTTTGACCACCCCCAATATTTTGTCCCCCTTTGGTTCCAATATTATGCACATAATTATTATTACACCCGTACCGCAAAGAACTGTAATACCACTTTACTTTAAAGCAATACATGGACAGCACCTTAAAACTGCAACCATGTGGTTCCCCTTGTGCATGTCAAACTACACACATAATCTCCAATTACGAGACTTTTCCCAGCCAAGCTACCACCAACAATAAACCACCATATCTTATTGACTCCCAATCAAGATATGGTTTTAATGATATATGTTATGTTCAGGAATGCTATATGAATTGTGAATTGATATTAAACAATGATATGCTATCCTTGTCTCTCCATAAAACCCCTTACCCCTCCCCCCATCCCCTAACCCATGCAAAGTTGTAAGATCAAGCACTGAGATAAGATATAGTCATATATGTAATTGCTAAAATTTGATGGTTTTCTTGAAAATCATCAGGTTTACTAATAGATAAAATATTTTAATGTATATCCAAACTGAGTGTGGTTGTAATGTTTGCTAACGTACCTAAACATAGTTACATCTGATAATAACCAATTAAGCAATAATCTGATGCATAAGAACCAACGTACATACCCACACCCTCATCCCTCCTGCCTCAACATTTCTCTTTCAACACTCCTGACCAACTATCACTCGCTAATTCCCCTTCCCTGAAATTATGACATTGGCGTACTACCGGAGCAACTGCCCCTAAAAGTCACCTCTGACGTACTGTGAGCCTAACTGGTCTTATTCAAACTGTGGGTAGCGACTCTAGACTATAACACACGTTAGGGAGATTCAATAAAAGTTCTTATAGTTTAAGAACTATAAGTGCTATACTGCTAATTTTGCTCCAACCAATCAGATGTTAGCTTTCAAATGTTAAATAAGATCTAATTGGTTGGGGCAAAATTAGCACCATTTTAAATAAGAACTTTTATTGAATCTCCCTGTTAGTTTACACCCTATTACAGATCTCACACCAAGATAGACAGCTCTATATGAAGTGGTATCAACAACTATACTACACTAATAAATGCTGCTGGAAATGCTGAAATTAAAACTACAAATCCCAATCGGCAATGTGCAGTGATTTAATGGCAATCACACCACGCATCTTACCCCAACCATCCTATAGGACTATCTACTTCTTACCCCTTCTTCCTCCCTCTCAACATCCGAATATTTAGACTTGATACCACAGACAGCGACAGGATTGTGAACATGATGGTTGGAACTGAATGTTCTCCCTATTATATCTGCGGAAAAATGGACACACCTACCACACTTCCTACTCGAGGGGTGTCTGCTAATTAGAAATACGGTTAGGCATCCTATCCACAAAACACTCACTGATGATCAAGGTAGATATATATGCATAGCACTCGATCTCAATCAAATTCAATATGTAATTCTTGCTCTAAATAACCCTCCTTTAGTGGGAATGTCTATCCTCAAAAAATGAATTGATTTTACTTCTGCCTACCCATAATCCCAAATAATCTGTATGGGAGACTTCAATTTGTTAATGGACTCAATATGTGACAGATTACATATGCAACATCCTCCACAACGCCACAGTGACCCTCCTTCCCCACTGCAGAACCTTATGTCTGAAATTGGTTGGATCGATGTGTGGCATGAACACAACCCACACAAACTTGAATATACTTGCCACTCAGCTATACATCAAATGCTCAGCAGCTACTCATATTTGATCTATAATTCACTTGCCAAGAGGAGTCTCGTATCATTCCCCAATACTGACACAAATTGCCCAAACCAACTCTACAACTAGTAAACTCTGGAAAATGAACCCCTTTTAGCTGACACTCCTATCAGAACCCGATACACGACCAGAAGAATTTATCAAATACTTTGAATTAAACCAAACGGATCCACCTACTCTCACCTGCAGTTTCAAAGCTTATATGAGAGGCTGTTTCCACTCTCCATCACCAACATTAAAAAGTCCACCAGAACAGCAGAATGTGATAGACCCTACAGAAGAGACATATACATTCCTAGCCTCATTCCTAGACACATTCCTAGCCTCCCAAAGACTCTCCCAACTATTTACAGACGAAAAGGCAAAACGGAAAATATTCTCCCAAAATTCAAAATTTTTCGAAATGGGGAACCAATCAGCACAACTTTTAATCTACCTAGCACAAGCTCAAATGTCAAACAGATGCATAATCCAAATACAAGACCCTAACCTAGGTCAAGTAACATCAACTGCAGAAATTCTACAGGCCTTACTCGGATCCATATACCTCACGTTCTGACTCAAACCTAACCGATTTATTCGACTATCTCGCAGACCACAATTTCCCTACCCTAAATTTAACACAACTCGATTCCCTGGAAGCAGATTGAAGTGTGTAAAAAATATTAATTGGAACTAGCCCAACAACTTCTAAATACCCTCCAAACTGCATACAACCAATCACAACTGCCACCATCATTCTACAAGACAACTATAATAATACAACTAAAAAATGGAAAAGAGCCATCTGATTTAAACTCCTATAGACCCATATGTCTGCAAACTATAAAACTCTTGCAAAAATATTAGCATTCAATGGCGTCGCCTCACAGAAGTTCTTCCTATCCCGTGGCACTAGGTAAGGGTGCCCCCTTCCACCACTTTGCTCTGCACTTCCGAACTTATATCTATACTGTATCGCAGGCCAACTCAAATTCCTACAGTCTTGGATAGACCTGAAAATCACCACTACAGTTTCCGATAAGATGCTGCAATAATATTTAACAGGCCCACTACTGGCATTTCTGCAAAACCCACAAAAGCATCTGATCAGCGGTGGAACGGTTATATATATTCTGGCTCTCAAGACGTGGAGGACTGTAGGCTCGTTCGTTGCCTATGATTGGTCACCCCTGAAACACCGATATGTCACAACAAAACCTTCCCACAATTGGCAGCGCTTGCAATTAAAGACTGTCTAAACAAACAAATCCTTACCTTTGCCCACGTTGTAACAAACAGCACAATACTTTTTGTTTGAAACCTTAAAACAAAACTATGAATTACCAAACAAGGTCAGCAAGGTCTTATCTCACGCCTCTATATAAAATGTATTGAACACCAATTAATTACATTAACCAAAACATTGCAGATGGCAAACATGCCTCCCACAATTAAAGCATAAGTCTGCTGTTAAATTTAGATGGAAGCTGCAGCTTAAAAAAACCTGTTTTTCCTATTCCCCTCCAGAGCTTATCTTTAAAACTTGCTGGCATCTTGATTGTGCCTAGCTGAAGGCTTAGCTCCGCCCCTCCAAGATTTGTAGCTTCCTCCTGCTTTCTTCAGCCTCAAATGGTTAGGCCCATTCGTTCCGTGAACATGTGCGTTCACATGTGCGTGCAAGATGTCAGCAGCTTGCAAGCTTCAAAGGTAGGCTCTGGAGGGGCATAGGGAAGCTTCAGATTCCACCTAAACTTAACTTGATTTTACAGCGTTATTATCCTTTAACTGAAGATGGACTGACTTTGCAGACTCACATACAAAAGCTTCATCCTCTGCCAACAACCAGCTAATTCAGTCATTATTTAACACCAGATTTATCTTTCCCCCAAAAGATTGCACTGAATTTCTCAATCAAGAACGCACATATGCCAAAAATGCTTTCAGGACTATGCTGACTTCTGGCAACTCATCTGGACATGCCCCCGAATAAGGACATTCTGGCAACATTCCATTCGGAGGGTGAAATCTGTGTAGGAAATCTGAGGAGCAATGGACTAAATATCACAATTTTCCTAATTGAAACTCTGTTCTACGCCCATAAAACTATAATACTCAAGTGGATGACTCCTGAGTACCCAGCAATAACACAAAGGAAGGCCTTTATTAATGCTAGTGTAACCCTCTGACCAAGCTGGTACTGTAGAAAATGAACACAAGCTAATTGATGGGTATGCTGAGCACTTCTGATTCAGCTATCATAGGAAATGGAAGGACATCTGCATAGAGTAAAGTACACCCACCAGCATGCACTGCAAATGTCACATGGGGAGGAACAACCTGTGAGGAGGAAAGAGGGGGAGGAGCCTGTGGTGAGGGGAGAGAGGGGAAGGATTAAACTGTGTGTGGAGGACAGAGGCAGAATCTACCTGTGGGGAAATCTGAAAGAGGATCCAAGGATTAACCCTTTGTTCCAGGCTGGTAGTGATCAGTCCTAGATCTTCAGAGTTGTGGGATATTTGCATCAGACTATGGTAAAGTTTGCTACCACATATTTATGGTTTAAAGTATAGGCCCAAGACTTTCCTAGGGAGTTACACAGACCTTCCTGCTTCTGCTGGATTAATATGTTACACAGATCCTCCTGCTCCGGTTAAAGACCATATTCCTTTGGATTACAATTAAATGCCCCTTTCCTACACTAATGACTGTTTAACTTGCCTACAAAGTACCGTTATCAAAGGGCCCCAACCCAAGCCATGGCCAGCATAAGGACAATGTTATTATCTGCAAGAAACTGGGGACAGTGACTGCTATACCGGTTAACCCTGCTATATACCCAGATATGGATTTAAACTGTATAATGCCTGCTTAGATTTGTTATATTGTTAATGGTTTGTTGCCAATACATATTGCTATTGCTAAAATTTTATTGCTAAATACAGTTGTTGCATGATCAAAATAGTTGTTCTTTTCAGGTAAATAAAAAGGGGTGTCACCTGCAGTTGCAAAGAAAAGTACCCATCATTCTCATTAACCACACCTCCGGGTGGGTTACACTACACTACCATACCTCAAGATACTTTATCGTAAGATAAGATGCCCAAATAAATTTATGAAAATCTGCAAACTATGGATAGACATTCAATATACTATGTCTGGTGACCCCTGCAGCGGTGTGTGTCCCAAAGTTCTGAATATATCAGTTGGTTTGGGGGGGCAGGTAACTATGACTTGTTTTTTTGTTTTGAGGGTTGACATTCCCTTTAACTCCTTGTTTTTTTTTTAGTCTGCTTGAACAATCTGTGTTTTTTTAATAAAATAATTTACTATGAAAAGAGTGTAACTGGGCATAGTTTATATAATGCAGTAAACATTCACTTTGTAAACCTGACTTTTACAATATTATCTGTCAAACATCTGTAGGATATATTCAGCTATTCGTTACAGTATAATTCAGCATGTTTTTTTATTTCTCAGGTGGATCATGCCAAAGTTCTGCATTATATTGGAGCAGGAATTTGCTTTCCTACGAGCATGCTGTTTATTGTCCTTCAGTCTCTTCTGACATATCGCATGGCACATGCTCCTTGGCAGTGCTGGACCGGACATGTTAGATGCACTCTCACGCTATTTGGCTTGATTATTCTAGTTCTCAGTATCCTTTATGTTATGTATATTAGTAGAAGGCATAAATGGTTGAAAGAATCTGTAATGATAGATTGTTGAAAACAATAGTTGAAAACGATTTAAAACTTTTCTCTAATATGAACTCTAGGTTTTGGGGGTTATTCTACAATATATGCATTTTTGAAGAGAGGTTTGGACATATCCTTTAAAATTAATACACATGAAATCTGGATAGAAATGGACCATAAATGATCATTACTGATTAAAGTAATGCAGTGTTCCACCGTGTGCTATGGTTGTATTAAATCTAACCAGTCTACTCATTTTGCATTACTAGTCCCTATATAGATTTTTTTAGACTTAAAGGACAATTCTACTTACCATTTCCCCGATCCATTCCTGCAAAGTACCTAGGGCGAGGACCTAAAATGCTAAGTCCTTACCTCTGGGTACTTTACAAAAGTCCTGCACTTCTTACTTCTCCCTCGTCACTCCGGTTGGATCCTCCCCAGTGACAGTCCGGGAGGCAGCCAATGGGAAGACACGCCTCCTTGCAGAGCGCGTCTTCCCATTGGCTGCCTCGCCAATTAACCTGTGGGTACTAGGGGTCCGCTCCCACCTTAACTGTGAAGTGTAAGTAGCACACTTCACAGTAGGCCGCAGCCTTGCTTTATAGAAGCTCACAGCAAATCATGTTACAGCCCCTGAGATCATCCCTCTCTCTGTCACAGAACACAGATTTGCAGTTTTTGTGTAAAAAAAAAAAAGTGCTTTGTCCCTAACAATGATAAATTCCTTGCTTTTCATACAAAAAATGGAAAGTAATATTTACAGTATTTATTTGCTAGCGGAAAGTAAGAAACAGAATATTAACATTTGTGTAAAAAATAAAAGTATGGGGAATCGAACCTGCAACCATCTATACTGTGTCTTGCTGAAAAGGCTTTCTACTACTCTCCCACAAGGCTACTAGGTAGGATATAAAGTACATGAAGAATCGTTATCTTTTGTTAGGAACGTAATCGGGGGGGAGTAATCTGTTTTTTCCAAAACAAGCACTTTAGCAGGGAGCCACCACTGCACATGCTGCCATTTATAAAGTTTGTACATATGTAGAAACTTTATATTTTTCTGGAAATAAACAAAAAAAAAAGCAATAAGCTCAGGCAGTAAACTATTTTGTATTATTTCATTAGCAAAACGGGATTTTAACCTGTGACTTCTTGGGCTATGTGTTTCTAAACACATGCATTTATATGTTGCTCCACCAGAGATATAACAATGATGACAGGTACATTAAGAAACTTTATCTTCACTAGAAACAAGCTAGAAACTCTGTATATAGAGACCGTGAATACTGGCGTCAGGGGGCGTGGTTCTTTAAAGCCTGTATGGGCTGTGAGTTTTACTGGCAACAACATGGAAGCCTTCTTAGTTACAGAATCTATTACTTATGTACTAAATGCAACTTACTAGAGAAGAATCTTTCAAAGCATAGGTGTTCTGGGGAGAAAAACTTTCACAGGATTTTAAAAATGTATGTTTAGGTCTCCTTTAAGGTTTATACATCTGTACAATTGTGCCAGTACACAAACAGCAGATTGAGCCAACAATCATACCCTTGTGGCAAATTACATCTGCATAATATTAATGAGGCTAAAGCAAACCACCAAACACACAATATTCATTAACTCCCGGGGGACAAAAAAATCATGTGTACACAACCATGTTCCCCTTTCATTTTAAAGCATCTGTGTACATACAAACATCTGAGCACATACAAAATTAAAATGTGTATGCTATGCAACTCAGCCCATATGTTTCACCAACCTTTTGTATATGCACCACTTTTAACCTGTGTGTGCAGTTCTGCCGAGTTGTGTGAGTGCACGCTGCTTAGAGGCGACACTGGTATGCAGGCCATGTGTTACATTTTACCGACAGCTCTCCTCTCAGGTCTTCCTTTCTCTAATTAGGACGCATGTGCACCTATGTTAAACCTAGGGCGCTGTTTTTGGAGAAAAGGACTTTGGAGGAGCTGTCAAGTGCTATACGATCACTTCAGCTAACGATAGCGGCTAAAGCAAGTAACAAAAGGAGATGGGAGCGATTATCCCTATAGCCCTTTGAATTGTCATTCTTGACAGTCGTTTAGTGACCCTTAAAACATTTCATTAAGATACCATATGTTTATCTGGCCCAGAAATTTTGGTTCCAATTTGGTGCAATATTCTGTATATATTTTTTTTATTCTTATAATTTTGCTAATGGTCTAAATGACCCTGTGATGTGTTAAAATCATTTGAAACATCCCAAATCTGTATTAGTGATATCTCAATCCCAGGGCCATGTAGTTTTTATGTTTTTGATTAATGTCACTGACTTTTAGACAATAATTAAACAGGTGTTGACTCCAGAATGAAGAATGTGGCACGCAGTTAGTTACTGAATGATAAATGTTAGTTATAAATTTCTCATACACTGTTACTCCTTAACAAAACATGTAACACAAAGTTGGTTATTGAATAATAAGTTATTGTTATTAATTTTTTTGTCGGTGAAGTGAGTTTGAAAGGGATAGACTTTATCCAACTCCACAAAGTCCTTTTACTGTTAGAGTCTAGAATGTCCTATTTAAATATAACTGTGGTCTCTGGTTGTTTTGGAAAGCCTTCTGCTGTACCTTCTAAATGAACCCTAAATCGCATCTCCAAATAAAATTTGTAAGAAGTTATTGCTAGAAAGGTTCAGCTATATTACTACCTGCTTGAACACTTCATGTTTTCAGCCATGTGACCAGCTTGTAGACATGTGACAAGCATCTACCTGCATTTATAGGATCCACATCTCAACCGTCAAATCTTTCCCTAGGTACTTCTTGTTTTCCCAAGCATTAGCCTTCACTGAGTATGCTTATCCCCCTAGTTGGAGGTGTGGGGCAGAGGAAAGGTGATGTCATTCAACCAACTGGAAGCAAGAAATTTGAACATTCACCCCAATATTATTTTTTTCACAGGCTGCAGCCAGAGATGTGATCTAGGGCTCATTTTAAAGGAAACACTGTAGGCTTTCATTTAACCCTAACTTGTTTGGAGACCAGAGTTGCCCTTTAAGTAGTTAAATAAACCTATCCAATGCAATTCCTTATATACACTTTTTTGTATATTTAGATATTTTAAGGCTTTCGTGGCATTTTGATCACAACAAGCTAAGTGAAAAATAACTCTAATCTCGCCATACACAAATCTTCAACAAATGTAATTAATCGTAAAATAGCCAAATCTGCTGTTGATTGATCAAATAAACAATCCGGTCAGGCGGATACTTTTCTGGGACAACACAATTGAAAATTTGATCATCAATAAATAGATCTGTGTATGGTCTGCTTAAAGGGACACTAAACTGAAAAAAATAATTTGCCTTTATCCATTTCTATATTTTTAGTGCTGTCAGGAACTTGATCCCTTTTGCTCTCAGTGCTCCCTGTCACTAGATCTCCTCATGTTCTGTTCAGCTCACTCCTAATTAGTATGCATGTATCCACCCCCTCCCAGAACTGAGGCACAAAGGGAGTGTGGGAGCATGTGCAGTGGAGATGATCTGTGTCTCACTACAGCCAATAGCATACACCCAGTGATTTTGTATTATAGTGAAAGTAAAACTGCTTTGTTTTGCTTGAATTAAGTAAGATTTTCTTTTAGCTGTAGGAGTTAGAAAGTGTGTGTGTGTGGGACTTCTTAATTGATTTCTTTAGGTACAGTGCTACATTGGGACTTAAGTAACACAGACAGCAGCTAACTGCAGGATTGGGTTTATCTGCACAGAAAGAGCACAGAGAAGCAGATAATGCTTATTTCTTTTCCTGATCTTAATACTGAATCAATTAACCATGCAGTGACAAGAGAAATAAGCTTTACTTTTATAGAATGGATAGTTTTACATGTAGTGTGCCAGGGGGAGGGACTGGGTGATTGACAGTGCTTTACTGACTAGCTGTGCCAAGCCCTCTTTAAAAAGTGAAACTCCCAGAGCTAAAAACAAGGGATAGGAATGTCAGAGAAGAAGAGAGTTAAGATTGTTGGTAATTAATCCTAATTACTGTGTGATTAGTTTAAAAATGATTTGCCTCAGTTTACATGTCCTTTAATGTTGTTAATGTGTAAAATTTGATATAGAAATCATATTTTGTTTTAAATCGTTTTATTGCTGAAAAGGCTGGACATGTGTAAATAATAAAGTATTATAAATAAATTATAAGTAAATAATATCTGTGCTAATATCGAATGATAAAAAGATTTACGTTTCTAGTAGACTTGGCTGTAAGCAAACAATGCCAGACAGCAATGGCTAAAGCTAACAAGATAGTGTCTTGTAGGTGAATACATAATAAATATTAATAAATATTAAAATAAAATATTCTCCCTTTACAAGGCACTGGCAAGCCCTCATTTGGAATATGCGGTGCAGTTTTGGAATCCCATATACAAAAGGGGCATCTTGGAAATGGAAGCAGTTCAGAGAAGGGCAACTAAATTAATAAAGGGAATGGAGGGGTTTGACTATGCAAACAGATTAGACAAGTTAGGGCTGTTTACATTGTAGAAGCGGCTTTTGCGTTGGTATTATACAAATATATTAATGAGCCATATAAAAAACTCTGGTGCATTGCTCACTAATCGGTCATATCAGAGGACTTGTGGATATCCTTTAAGATTAGAAGAAAAGATGTTTCATCTTCAAGTTAGAAAAGGTTTCTTTACAGTGAGAAAGGGGAAACTGTGGAACTGTCATACAGCAGTTGTGGTAATCGCAAGTTCATTGAATAGCTAGTAGGTTAGATAGGTTTTTAAAACGAAAAAATATTGAGAATCACTGGTATTAATACATATACTGTAGTTATGGTTGATCCAGAGATACTTTCCCATTGCCATTTGGAGTCAGGAAGGAATCCCCTCCCCCTCCTCTGGATCAGCTGTTAGGTAGGGTTTAAAAGGAGGAAATAAAGGTTGGACTAGATGGAAAACCTAGATGGATGTATGTCTTCATTCAACCTCAACTACTTTGGTACTATGTAGATTTAGGTCCTAAATTTACATTATAAAAAAAAAATCAAATCAATCTCTTATACTGATGTACTGATGTAGCTGCAGCTAGAATTATGATCCTGGAGCCTTTTTTTGAAAAGAGCATGTCCACCCCCCAAACTAAAATTTAACTCACTACTGGACCCACTGTACAATTTAAATTAATCATTACCTTACATCCATACTCATTTATGGATGGTTACATCATACTTATGGTTCTCCTGTAGTGCCTCTTCAAAGTCATGGAAAATGAAGGGTAGGAGCTGACTTCCTGTCCAAATTGTTGTTTCCTCTGTTGTGTCCTCTCAGTGGCTTATGACATGCGCAGGGGAGCCCTTTCCCCTCCCTCCTGATACCTCCCTGGCTGGCCTTCATGCAGCGTAAAAATCTTTAGACAAAAGTCTTATCGCCTGTGTATTTTGCAGTAACTCTATTAACCTGATTTTTAATTGATCAATTGGTGTTAGAAATAGCTCATATGAAAAGCTAAAGCCCTCCCAAATAATATTAAATGTACTGGTAAAAAATAGTTTCACTAAAAAAAGATTCCATGAGCTTGAAGGACAGAATCCATGCGGTTTGGCAAGGATTCATACAATTCTTTCATCCTACCACACAGATGCTCAATGATGTTCATGTCAGGTGACTGGGCTGGCCAATCCTGGAGCATCTTGATCTTCTTCGCCTTAAGGAACTATGTGGAGATGGAAGTATGCGATGGAGCACCATCCTGCTGCAGAATTTGGCCTTTTTTATGGTTGGGAATATATGAGGTAGCTAAGATTTCTTGGTATTTTACACTATTGATGTTGCCTTCCACCCTGCAGATCCCTTGCACACCCCCATACTGGATGTAACCCCAGACCATGATTTTGCCTCCACCAAACTTCACTGTTTTCTGGGAAAATCTTGGCTCCATGCGGGTTCCAGTAGGTCTCCTGCAATATTTGCTGTGACTGTGGTGTAATTCAACAGAAGATTCATCTAAAAAAAATCCACCTTTTGACACTTTTCCAGCGTCCATCCTTTTAGCAGGCTGTTGGACTTTTTTCAGTTGTCTTTTGGTTTACACAGGGATTTCAGGTGACCAGGTCTCCTGGAGCTCTGCTGCAGTTGAAAATGGGCTTGCCTTGGATTTTGGAGCCAACAACCGTTCCTCTCGAGCAGTTGTCTTGCGTGCTCTGCCTGACCTGGGCTTGTCAAAAACTTCTCTAGTCTCTTCAAATCTTTTCTTTATCCTCTGAACTTGATGCTGAGAGACATTGAAGGTGTGTGGCACATCAGCAATGGATTTGGTCTTCAGCCTCTTGATAATCAACACTTTAGTCTCCGGGTGAATCTTAGGCATGTTTGCAGAGGTCTATTTGCAGTGGATGTGAAGGTCTAGTGTACTGGGGTTCTTTTTATACACACCTAACACCTAATTGATCTATTATTAGTCACAGGTGAAGCCCATATGACAAGGCGACAACACTTATGTCTTTGCAAAAATTGATTCAATGGGCTTTACCAAGCTGTGAATATTAGAATACTTTTTGTTAGTTTCCTTTTGCATTGAAACATTATTACAAAAGCTGTTTGGGGTAAAATGAACCATTTCTTGAAACAAAATCTGCATTAGAATTGTTAAGCGGCACTTCAGGTCTATTTGTACACAAGTGACAAGATTTTTGTCTGAAACTGTAGATCTGGCAAGCAGGGAAGCTGGACCAGAGCAACACTGGAACCAGGATCTGTAAGTAAGAGTTTGCAATCGGTTTTTATAGTGCAATTATAGTGGTTGGGGTGGAAGGGCATGCACTACAATATATAAAAAGTTTTTACTGAGATGGAGATGCCCTTTAAGGTAGGAGCACTTATATGGAGACCACTGTTCCCCTTTAAAATACAAACTAGCTAATTGTCAGTTCCACTCTCCCAGCCCTAAGTAAAGCACATTAAACATGCCAGAGCTGAAATAGATGGGGTCAGTGGTGGGAATGACTGATGGGCTTCTGCCTCTACTTAGGGATTATTTAGGAAGAAATATAATGTATCATTTTAGTGTGTTTATTTTATTTAGCTTCCCAGTCTAAATCTGATTTATTTACTACGCAGAAATTAATAAAAATGTAGGAAATTGTTAATAAAAATGTAGACTTTATGAAGAAACATGGAATACACTTAGCGCTGTTAATAAGCATTTTGGTTTATTAACTGTGCATAATTATTTGATTTATTGTTCTTCAATACTTGTTTTCCTTTTCCAGAACTGCTGACAATAATTTGAAGCTTACTGCATATTTAACTGGATAATCAGATTGATAAAACAATGGTTGTTCATTTTTCCAGCTTAGAATTAGCTTGTTTTTGTGTGGATTTTAGTAATAGGTAGTAATAAATATACTGTATAGTTATTTGTGTGGATTTTAGCAATAGGTAGTTATATACTGTGTAAAAAGGTGAGTAGTTGTGGGCAGATCCAGAAATGAGGAGACTCCAAAGATATCTCAATTCAGCAATCTTTATTCACACATGTGTGAATAAAGATTGCTGAATTGAGATATCTTTGGAGTCTCCTCATTTCTGGATCTGCCCACAACTACTCACCTTTTTACAGTTTTAGTGATTGGGACAGATCACTGCAGATATCCGGACGCAAGTTCAAGGTTTACTAGGTTGCAGGATTGACTTCCGAGTTATATACTGTGTGGTTATTTTGTGTGGATTTTAGAAATAGGTAGTAATATTTGTTCAGCTGCCCAAAGGTATTAATCAGTGTGACTGGGGGCATAATGGCATCGGAGCTAGAAAAATGTGTTTGTGATTTAGAAAAATGTGTTTGTGATTAGGCTTGGATTATGGCAGTTTTCCTGTTCACATTGAAGAACTCTACTGTCAGACATCTTAGTTTTTGTGCCTCTTCAAAGTTCAGGAAACTGAAGGATAGGAGCTTTCTTCCTGTCGAAAAGGTTTCTGCCTATGTTGTGTCCTCTCAGTTGCTGCTGGCATGCACAGTGGAGCCCTTTCCCCCCCTCCCTCCCGATCCCTCGCTGGCTGCTACTGATGTAGCATGAATTCCTTTTGGTATATTGCAGGCCATGACCTCCCACCCCAACCACTATATTCTGACTTTAAAAATCAATTCCAATCTCTACTTACAACTCATCGTTCCAGCGCTGTACTGCATTGATGGCAGTTGTGATTGTCTGCCTCTTTGCCAATCACAGCCGCAACTGCAGGTCCAGCCCCCTGCTTGTAGTTCCGACGGACAGGGGAGCCGGACCAGAACGGCGCTGGAAGTTTTGTGCTTTTCATAACTTTGTTGATATATTTAACATTTCTTTCTAGATATGGGATCCGAATCGGACCCCGATCCAACATGGAACCCCTCAGTTCCAAAATCCGAATGATCCTTTTGAATCTGGACGGATCGTCCAGATTTCGGGACTTCGCATTGAACATTCGATAATAATGGAAAATGCATTTCTATTTGCTATAATTTTCGAAAATAGTCTCGAACGTTCGATAATCCTCCAAAATACGATGAGAAACTCAGAAAAAGTCTCAGATAGTATTTTCGAGGATTATCGAACGTTCAAGGCTATTTTCAAAAATTGCTTTGAACGTTTGATAATAATTGAAAATTTGTTACGTTTTCGGATCTTCTGGATTTTCCCGAGATCCGGGGCTCTGAAAACGGAATGAGACTGGTGAGTTTCGGCCATCTCTGTTCCTTTCTTGTAATTCATTCACAGGTTACTGAAATATATGTTCCTTTTTAGACATTGGTGGAAGTTCATAACATGCATTATGTTCCTTAACTCTCTTATTAGGTGGTGTCTTCTTTATCCAGGAAGGATTTATATTGCAGCATTTAGCTGCTCTGTGTGAGTGGACTTTCATAATAAACATTCTCATTTTCTATGGGACTTTTTCCTTTGAATTTGGAGCAATCTCGACCGATACATTTCTGGTGCTCCTCAAGGCAAGCAGAGCCCCAAAAAGCTACAAGGCAGGAACAAGCACCCCTGCTACACCTCATGCTCACAGCACCTCCGAAAACATGGCAATGATTTGAACACACTGGACAGTTTGTATTAACAGAGAATGAAAAATCCTGAATCTTTTTGATTTCATAAAAAGCAAGAGTTTTTTTTATTGTTCCTTAAAGACAATGAGAAGGGCTATTCACACATGACCAAAAATATTTAAAGCAATTACTTAGAAACAAAATGACAGTTTTGATATTATGTCTTATAATGTAGATTGGAAATATAATACAAGTGAAATATATAGGGCATTAAAGCATCAGCCATATAACATTTTGTATATTTTGATATAGTGTATTTCTATAATCTGACAGATCTAGAACATAAGAGTTATAAACTTTTGACAGGTCAGCTGTTGCTGAGCTACAACTGCCACAGGCTGGCAGGGGATTATGGCAGTTCAGCCGTGGCTGAAAACTTGGCACCTGTACGATAGGAATAGGGACCAACAGGCCAAAGTTATTTCATGTAAAATGTATATTACCTGAAGCCTTAACTTTTTGTTTAACTCTTTTTGTTTTTCAAGCTACAAAGCGATAAAATATCAGTATTGAATTCCAGGATTCCCTAAATCACCTTAGTGGCCTTATATTGAGTAATGAACTGCAGTGATGACGGTTTCTTAATATGCCTAGATTAGGCAACTGTATGCCTTAAGGCTGTCATCTTTCCCTGCAGATGATTGTATAAAGCACTTGTATAATGGCCAAAGATAGGAGTACAGTCTGAAAGAGTAGTTAATGTATGGGAACCTGCAAAACGGAACTACAGCAAGCAGATCATGATAAAAACGTTTGTTTGCTCTGGTGGTTCTTGAAAAGCACATGAGAACAAGTCCTGCCTTCTTACATTTAGCGCTTCCTGATTCCTGTACTTCCACTTTTTAAACAACTTTATGTGGCCATTTGTTTGTAGACATTGATTTTTAATGTTCTTCTTGGATACATTTGAAGGTTACTTTATACAAGCGATTTAGTTCTCTTTAAAGGGTAGTATCAAACAGGTCTACTGTGTTGTACAGAGTATTTGCATTACCTGCAAAATGGAATAAGGATACAATATTCATGCTGCAATTGTTCCTGTTGATCATACTCATATTATTAACCTTTAATATTATGTGATGCATTTGCCAAAAGGAAAAATATGAGCTGCTTCAAAATTTGCAAGGGCACAGAGTAAAATATTTAAATAATACTTCCTGCCTAAACTCCTTACCAAAGATAACCAGTAAAATCTTTCAGTATAGAAAGCCCTGAAGTTACTGCCCCTCCCATTGCTCAGGGAGCTCAGGCATGCTCACTGTCATTAAACCAGACAAAGGAAATTTCTAGTCAGCTACATTAGATTCCCTGTGGTAACGAGAGCGGAGAGTGTTTAACATAACGTTAGTTTTTCTTATTGAAAGATTTAAACCAGAATATATATATATATGTTTAGGAATTATATAGACAAGGAGATACATTGTTTTTATCACCAGTTTCTGCGAAATCATGCTTTAGGCTAGATATTTCATTAAACCATTTTAAATGGTGTTTCCTCCGATAAAAGGCTTTTCCCCCTTTAATTAAAGAATGGGAGGTAAAGGAGCTCTGTCTTTCCCCCCGTTCTTTCAGTTATTTAGACAGGAGCAGGCAGGAAACACGCAGAACTTACTCATGATTATTGCTCTCCAGGTGCTACTTCTTCTGACAGGTACAGATGCGCCTTTACAGTGTACGTGCATGCACTGGAGTAAGATCGTGGGTAAGTTCTGTGTGTTCCCTGCCTGTTCCTGGCTAAATAATTGAAGAACGGGAGGTAAGACAAAGCTCCTTTCCTTCCCGTTCTTCAATTTAAGAGATACAAGCTAAGTCATTTTTATCGGTGGAGAAATCCTTTAAGCCTAGTTCTGAAGAAATTTGTGCTAGATTACATTTATTTGTCATAGGAATGTTTTGATGTAGGCCAGGGATGTCAAACCTGTAGATGTTTTGTAAACTACAACTCCTAGCATTCCTGGCTGCATACATTTGGAGGCCACAGGTTTAACATCCCTGATAGGTGTATGGTTTATTTTGGACCTGCATTTTTTCTCTTATCTCTCAGTACAACTGTCAGTATATTAATGTATTTTACTGTAACCTCCAAAAACTACTAAGCACTGTACATTTAGAATTCTGGTTAAGCTTGAACAATACAGATATTTTTAGATTTACCAAAGATATGTTTGTATTTGCATCATTAAGTATTTTGTCTTTGCCATCTGTTCAACATGGTGATCAAATAAATTAAAAAAAAGTGTTTCAAGACAGTAGAATGTGAAGAGAGATTAAGTAACAAAGCAGGATTATTGTCACCAGGCAACAGCCATGGGGAGAAATCCTCTGTTATCTGTTTCACATGTCTGTACTTTCCACACTTGGATCTTTATATGGTTGACAGTAATTATCTTGACAGCAGAAACCAGCACATTATTTTCGATTCAATGATGTATTACCCTCTTAAAAGTATTAAGTATATTATAATAAATGCAAAGTATTCTGGCATTTAACATCTTGTGTCTATTTAAAGTATTGTTCTTGTTTATTATTGTCATTTTGTTTTGTTGTTTAATTCATTTCCATTGCAGGATGCTGGTTTCTAAGCTCTAATAAAATATATTTGCCCAGTGTATTGATGCCCTGTTACACATTTCTGTTAAAATCAGCACTTAGGGCACGGCCACACTGCGCTGCAATCGCACACGGAAACGCATGCGATTTCATTGCGCATGCGTTTTCTTCATTAGGTATAGGAGAACGCATGTGATTGCGATTAAAAATGAGGAACACAAATCGCAATCACATGCGCAATCGTAACGCACCTGAAAACGCATGCAAAAAAACACTGCAGTGTGGCCTAGCCCTTTAAATTACTTTTAGTAGTAACATACAGGAGTGAAATAGCTTTTTTGCCTTCTCCTTTTAACTTGAAAATTAAATAACTGTTTTTATTTAAAGCTTTCCCATTTATTCTGAGCTAAGGTAAAACTTCAACCTCTGAGGAAGGGGGTTGGACCCTCGAAACGTTGTGTACCTGGTTGTTTCAGCACCTAATAAATTTAATGCTATAAAGCTTTTTTGAGTGTGCCTCCCTTCAAATATAAAAACTTCAACCCCTGTCTAAGGTAAGGTGATATAAACCTGAAAAAACATTAAATAGCAGTCTTTTGGTTCTAAATGCGAACGTTTATTGCTGAATATTACAATAAAATTAATTCATATTACAATAAATTAAAATAATATTTCAGTGCTGATTTTACTATTAATGGTGAGGTTTCTGGCAAGATATTTCCTAGGGACTTACACTGCTGATTCCCAATTGGCCAGTTTCAATTTTATCTCTCCAGCCTAGTATTTAGCTGGCTCTGAAGCATGCTGGACAACAATACCTCCCAACATCCAAGTGGGACACATAAGCCCACCAAACACGGGATCAACTTTTTGAGTGATCCAATTTTATCAGATCACTTGTAAAGTCGAAAACCGCTTTTTTCTGCTTCTCTGATCAACTGTTCGACAATGTTGAGAGGTTTATTGAAAAACAAAGATAGCACCAGATGGAAAATTTTCTCCATATCCCCATTTCCACTTGAAATCTGAGGAAACTTTAGAGCCTCAAGGAACGAGGTTTCAAGCGGTTCTTAAGATCTGATTTCCGACTGTGTCACTCGATCGGAAATCGAAAGAACATCTGGCCACTTATGGCCAGCTTAATGGAAAAATACTGTTGTGCTGAAATCCATTATTATTCAGTAGTATCCCTTTGGTGCTCTCAAACATGTTGCTATTAGGAACACCTCTCTTTAAAGGGTATGTAAGAAGGTATGCCCAACATGGAATTATTGTTCCCCTTAATGTTTTATTGACTGTGCACGCAAATATGTATCACCCATTTGTTTACAAAATAAAATCTTGTGTGCAACATACCACCTTGACTTAATTCATCCAGATCTTTGGATGCACCTTGTGTACGCAGATCTTCAGTTGTGTGCACAGCTTAGCCGGAACACTTCTTGAATTGGTATTCCGGAATTAACAGATCAATTTCTAGAATGGAAGAAAGTACAAAAAGCTTCTTAAAGGATTACTATACTCTAAAATGTAACTTTTTATAAATGGAAAGTACCTGGGACAAGGAGGTAGGTAGGATTAATTATTCCTACCTCACAATGTAATTTCATTAAGGAGCTACAGCACTAACAGTTTTCATTTGCCAGGTTAGTCCAGGACTAATCCTTTATTAAAGGGTATGTCCACCCTTAAATCGATTTTTTTAATATAGCCTTCCCCCTGGTCCCCCAGCCCCAACCGCATCATTTTTATCTTTAGAAAGCTCCCCAAGCTTTTACTTACCTCCCCTCTTTCCTCCGCCGCGCTCCTGACCCTCTGCTTGCGAGAAAATGCAAGCAGAGGGGCGGGACTGGCAGTCGCGTCTGTGATTGGCTGAGCGGCAGCCAATCACGGAAGCGGCTGCCGGTCATTCAGTGCAGCGGTGGAAAGAGGGGAGGTAAGTAAAAGTTTGGAGAGCTTTCTAAAAATAAAAATGATGCGGTTGGGGCTGGGAGACCAGGGGGAATACTGTATTAAAGGGAATTAATGCTAGGGGGAGGGAATCCGGAGAGGGAGGGGGAGAAGGGCTGCAGTACACATGCCAAACTTCTCCCGGAGGCCACGTAGGAGGCAGAGTCCTATATGGACTCTGCTAGCCTCCTGGTGGGCAGTTTTTGGGACTTTGGGGGGGGGGACTACAGGAGAACCCTATGGAGCTGGGATGTGAGGTAAGGATTAAACTACACTACATGGTGGGGCCAGTAGTTGGGGGGGATTATAGTTTTGGGGGTGGACATGCCCTTTAAAGGGTATGTCCACCCTAAAAACTGTAATTTGATATATTGTAGTTTCCCCCCTCCCAACCCTAATTGCATTGTCAATTTGTAAAAAAAGTTAGAAGAACCTTACTCATCAGCACGGGATCCCTCGGCTTCAGTCTCTAATTAATCTTCTGGGAATAGAGTTGCATTGGGGGCTTGGCCGGGAGTTGCGTCTGGTATTGGCTGAGAGTCCGCCAATCACAGATGAGGCTGCCAGCTATTGATTTAGCCAAGTCTTGGTCCAGTAAGTAAGATTCTTCTAACTTTTTTTACAAACAAAACATGCGGTTCGGGTTTGGAGGGGGGAAACTATAAAAGAACAAAAGAGTTTAATGACAAACTTAAGGGCAGCGCCAATGGATCTGGATGGAGGGAGGGGGAGAATCCGCTTTACAGTGCATATCATGCCACTTCCTGGAGGCTGGAGTAGAGGCAGAAACCTTAGTATGGAAGGTCCTAACAAATTACCGTGGGTCAATTTTCTGGGCTGACACTCCCTGCTTGGTTGCATTTTCGTGGGAAGATTGTCTCCCTGACCTTGCATTGGATTATTATTAAAGGCTATCACTTCCCCCTGCCTACTGGCTTTTAACAAGGAGGGAAGAGGCCTGCCAACCAATGCTTAGTATTCAAGGTGTAAAACCTCCAATTAAAGGGACGTGTTGGGGGTGCTACTACCTCATGGAAGCTTGGTCTATCTTTCTGCAGAGAAACTCTGCTACATTACATAAACAGAAAGGGGGGCTGTGGGAGCACTCCTATGGCATCATTATTATAACATATAGTGGAAGTGCTACTGGATCAGTAGGAGTGCTCCCACAGCCCCCCTTTCTGTTTATGTAATGTAGCAGTGTTTCTCTGCAGGAAGATAGACCAAGCTTCCATGTGGGAGTAATATACCAATCATATAATATTTTGTAAGCCCTTTCTTTAGTCTGGATATTGGCTGTACATATTGGCTGGAATATCTTTTGCCATTCCTCATCTGAAGCAGAGGTGCCTATCCTTTGTTTCCATTTAGACATTGAAAATCATAAGTTTCGTGCCAAATAATTGTAGATATTGAGGAGATCAATCCTTTGAATTATACATTCTAGAGCAGATGTTTTCAAATTTGATTGGTTGTCGGGGAGATGATGAAGCCGACATTTGGTATGATGTATTTGGATGTATTGATACCAGTATTTGGGGTCTATTTTATATTTTGTTTTAAAGGATTCCCTGGACATGATACCTGAACTATCACAAATGTCTTTGAATCTGCTGATTCCTTTAGTATTCCAATATTTAGAATATGTTATTTGCATGCCCAGCGGCAATGCTGGGATATGGAAAAAATAGATGCCAGTTTGAGGGGTGTTCAATTAATTTATAATTGGTATTAAAGGTTATCCACTGTGACAGGGTATATTGTATGTTGGGGATTGTGGTAGGAATTTTGAGATATTTGTCTCCGGTGAGAGCCCAAAGGATGGGAGGATGAGTGCAGTGGAGAAAGCAACTCATTTTCTACATCTACCCAGCTTGTTGTTTCCTCATTTGTCCATTGGGTCATTTGTGTTAACCTTGCTGCTTGGTAATACTTATAAAGCTTAGGAAGGCCAAAGCCACCTTTCTCTTTATGTCGTGCTAAGGAATCATATTTTATGCACTGCCTTTTATTACTTCATATAAATCTGGCAACGGCTCTTTGGAGAGGGTCTAAGTCTGATCTTTTAATTGTTTTGGGTAGGGCTCTAAACAGATAGAGAATCTTCAGCAGAATATTAATTTTGACTGCATTAACCCTTCCCAATAATGAAATTGGGTAACCTGTTCAAGATCTAAGTAGATTTGATAGATGAGCAATCATTTTAGTATAATTTCAAGTGTGTAATATGGAGATATCCTTACTTTATTGGACTCCTAGATATTTAAAGGAAGATGATTCCCATTTAAAATAAAAGTATTTCTTAAGGAATTCTTGTGTATGCAGTGATACATTCACAGGGTAGGCTATTTATTTAGCTTCATTTTTTTTTAATCCTGATATTCTGCTGAAGTTTTCAAATACCTGATAAAGAGATGGGAGTGATATGAGGGTGTCGTCTGCAAACAAAGATACCTTAGTTTCCATGTGTGCTAAGCTTATCTTGTGAATATTGCCAGATTTGCGTGTTTTTTTTCAGCCAGCAGTTCCATACATAAAGCGAATAACAGAGGAGATAATGGACATCCCTGCCTGGTGCCATTTTTGATGTGTTTGTACAGGCTCAATTGCCGTTTTTGATGTGTTTTTGTAGGGTGTTTGTACAGGCTCATAATTGTATCAATGTATCTTAGAGAGTCCTACATAAATTTGCTTTTCCACTAAGTATATCCAGTCTACCCTGTTAAATGCTTTCTCTAAATGGTTCTGTTCTGGTGTTGGCTATCTCCATAAGGGAGAGAATTTTTCTGATGTTATCAGTTGTTTGCCTACCTGGTATGAATCCTGTTTGGTCATGGTGTACCAAGGTTGGAAGTAGGCTCTTAAGTCTGTTCGCAAGCATTTTGGCAAACAGTTTTACACTAGTTTGTTGGTTGTGTAGTATCCCTGTCTGTTTTCGGTATTACTATTATATTTGCATCTAGCATTTCTCCTGGGAAACTCTCTTTTCCCTCTAGTATCTTATTAAATGCTGCTAGTATGTGAGTAGAAATTTGTGTAATAAATGTTTTATAGTAAAGTATGGTGAAGCCATCGGGGCCGGGAGATTTTCTACTCTTGAATTCACAGCCCCCCTTTCTGTTTGTTAAGAGGCAGAAACCTTTACACAGGAAAACCGGCTCCTACTCTTCACTTTCCTGGACTTTGCAAAGACACTGCAGAGGAACCATTTGGAGCAGAGGAGAAAGGTAAGGATCTTTTAACACTACGAAGTGGGGCCAGCATGGGGTTAAATTTTAGTTTTGGGGGTGGACATGCCCTTTAAAGGTAGTGCTGAAGCCAGGAGGAAGTTTTCTTTGGACTGATGCTTCTAGAAGAAACAATATTGGGAGGTAGGAATTACCAATCCTATATCCCTGCCCCATGTACATTTCAGTTTAGCTGTATTTTATAAAACAATTTATACACACGATAGTTATCCTTTAAAGGGCATGTCCACCCCGAAATTTAACTTTTGATATGTGGTAGGGCATGCTCCCCCAGCCCCAACCGCATTAATATAATTGTTAGAAAGTCCCCCGATTCTTACTTACCTGCCCTCTCTCCTCGGCTGCATTGTTCAGGCCCTCTGCTTGCATTGAATTGAAAGCAGGGGGCGGGACCGGCAGCCGCATCCGTGATTGGCTGAGAGGCAGGGAGGGCTGCACTGAGCATGCCTCAACCTTGATGAGGTTGAGGAAGTCTTAGGCACAGCATGAGTCACACACTGCTCCTACACAGCAGTTTCCTGGACTTTGGAGGGGCACAGCAGGGGAACTATTTTGAGCAGGAATGTAAGGTAAGGATTGTTTTAAACTACTTGATGTGGCCAGTAAGGGGTTAAATTTTAGTTTTGGGGGTGGACATGCCCTTTAAATCCGTCATGAACATCAAATCGATCATAACAACCAGTGTGGATGTTATAACCTGCCGATATGCCATTTCCCATATGGAACACTGTTTGGATATAACAATTGTAATACGGACTGCAAAATTATCGTGCCAGGCGTTTTATTTAGAATGTTAAGCATTGATTAAGACTAGTCAATCTCTTAAAAAAAAAAAAAAATCTTTTACAATTATGACCTAATTTAGGACTGTTTTCAAAACTGCAAAAGTATTCGGCCCCCTTGAAGTTTTCCACATTTTGTCACATTACTGTCACAAACATGAATCAATTTTATTAGAATTACACGTGAAAGACCAATACAAAGTGGTGTACACGTGAGAAGTGGAATGAAAACCATACATGATTCCAAACATTTTTAACAAATCAATAACTGCAAAGTGGGATGTGCGTAATTATTCAGCCCCCTTTGGTCTGAGTGCAGTCAGTTGCCCACAGACATTACCTGATGAGTGCTAATGACTAAATAGAGTGCACCTGTGTATAATCTAATGTCAGTACAAATACAGCTGCTCTGTGACGGCCTCAGAGGTTGTCTAAGAGAATCTTGGGAGCAACAACACCATGAAGTCCAAAGAACACACCAGACAGGTCAGGGATAAAGTTATTGAAAAATTTAAAGCAGGCTTAGGCTACAAAAAGATTTCCAAAGCCTTGAACATCCCACTCAGCACTGTTCAAGCGATCATTCAGAAATGGAAGGAGTATGGCACAACTGTAAACCTACCAAGACAAGGCCGTCCACTTAAACTCACAGGCCGAACAAGGAGGGCGCTGATCAGAAATGCAGTCAAGAGGCCCATGGTGACTCTGGACGAGCTGCAGAGATCTACAGCTCAGGTGGGGGAATCTGTCCATAGGACAACTATTAGTCATGCACTGCACAAAGTTGCCCTTTATGGAAGAGTGGCAAGAAGAAAGCCATTGTTAACAGAAAAGCATAAGAAGTCCAGTTTGCAGTTTGCCACAAGCCATGTGGGAGACACAGCAAACATGTGGAAGAAGGTGCTCTGGTCAGATGAGACCAAAATGGAACTTTTTGGGCAAAATGCAAAACGCTATGTGTGGTGAAAAACTGCGCATCACTCAGAACACACCATCCCCACTGTCAAATATGGTGGTGGCAGCATCATGCTCTGGGGTGCTTCTCTTCAGCAGGGACAGGGAAGCTGGTCAGAGTTGATGGGAAGATGGATGGAGCCAAATACAGGGCAATCTTGGAAGAAAACCTCTTGGAGTCAGCAAAAGGCTTGAGACTGGGTGGAGGTTCACCTTCCAGCAGGACAACGACCCTAAACATAAAGCCAGGGCAACAATGGAATGGTTTAAAAATATCCATGTGTTAGAATGGCCCAGTCAAAGTCCAGATCTAAATCCAATCGAGAATCTGTGGCAAGATCTGAAAACTGCTGTTCACAAACGCTGTCCATCTAATCTGACTGAGCTGGAATTGTTTTGCAAAGAAGAATGGGCAAGGATTTCAGTCTCTAGATGTGCAAAGCTGGTAGAGACATACCCTAAAAGACTGGCAGCTGTAATTGCAGCAAAAGGTGGTTCTACAAAGTATTGACTCGGGGCTGAATAATTACGCACGCACCCCACTTTGCAGTTATTGATTTGTTAAAAATGTTTGGAATCATGTATGATTTTCGTTCCATTTCTCACCACTTTGTATTGGTCTTTCACGTGGAATTCCAATAAAATTGATTCATGTTTGTGGCAGTAATGTGCCAAAATGTGGAAAACTTCAATACTTTTGCAAACCACTGTAGAGACTTTGAGATACAGTGATAGTTGAAGAAGCTCCGTTGTAACCGACAAACGGAGCGAAATACATTGTGTAATGTGCTACCTTATAAAATGAACCTGACAACCTGAGTTGTAAAAGGAAGATGATTTCTTTACTAGTACATTACAGGGAATAGTCTTGTATAGTGTGTGGGATTTTATCACTGATAAAATATCTAATATGTGAGTTGCTTTCTTGCCAGTAATATTTGGACAGTGACCGTAGCGAGCGATCGGTTGGGACAAATAGTCCCTCCGTGTGTACCCAGCCTTATTTCTAAGGACAACCACAGATTGATTGAGATTACACCATGGATCCTAGAGCTGCCCCATGCTCCACATTGCAGTATAACAGCTTGTTTACATTGTGCAGGTTTTTTTTATGGAAGCTTCACTTCCCTCCACCCATCTGAAAACCATCAAGGAAAGCAACTCCACAGACCCTCACTGTATACAGAGCTGCATTCTTGGGCTCTCTGTGTACATTACTTAGCAGTCTTGTAAATTCCAGGGCTGATTTATGTGCTTCAGGAATACTTTTTACTCTTACAGTGCTTTGCAAGGCATTAAAAGGAAACCATAACCAGTTAATAGCTCTTCCCTGAAACAAACCTTAATACAACCATGATACTGTATATCAATGAAAAAGACAACATGTATCAGTCTCATTCAAAACATACAAATCAACATAATTTTCTTAATCCACATATTGGTTCTTTGAAGCCCAATGATCACCAACTATCTCCTTCAAATAGAAATGAAAGGGCTAATTCTAAGTGTACTGTATGACTGTATGAACTCAGTGTTGGTATTACAAAAGGTTTGTTTTCTTAAACTTTTGATTAACGTGTGTGTGTGTGTGTGTGTGTGTGTGTGTGTGTGTGTATATATATATATATATATATATATATATATATATATATATATATATAGCAATGAGGTTAGCACACCACACAAATAGAGTAAATGCCCGGGTGCATATCGCTGCACGTATTATTATATATATACAAACATAGAAAAGATAATCAATGCACATTCCTAAGCCCCATACAATATCATATTATCTGCACACTGGCATACATTTTAAACAAAGGGGTTTTAGTATACATTACTGTGATCACATGAATGAAAAGCCTTCCAACCACGTCAGGCTCATTTATCCAGGGGGACAGCAGTAATTAAAGGAGTTAAAGTTGCACTAAACAATATTTAACCATCCACTGTGCCATTTGCACAGGTATCGCAAAAGACACCCGTGTAGCCGGCGCAACTCATTCAAATATCAGTGTAAATATTTAACACCAGCCTCCCTATTGGTGTTTTGCAGCTGATAAATCAGTGTAGTTCAGTAATACAAATTCATGCCAAATAATAATCTCCAGTAATATTTACACATAACCACACATCCCCATACCCCCTCATACATATCCAAACGTCTCCTACCTTGTGTTCCATATGTTACAGAGTACAATAATAGAGTTTGGTGTTTGACAACTATAACACTGCCCACATATCCACATCTTCCCCCCCCACACACACACTACTCGTATGTTTTCCCTCTGCATTTGTGTTGCTATTCAACGAAATTATAGGGGGAAGAAGAAGCGCGAAACCACACATCCACTTTTTGTGGTACATTGGGGCCTAACCCCCATGATATTACCGTATCTTCCCTCTGTAATTTTATGATGACATTTGCTCGGTACTACATTTTTTAAACATCCAAGTGTGGTTTATTTAAAGTGCAACTATAGTGAAAAAAAAACTTTGTCTCTATACAATGTATAGATCACTTAGTATAAGCTGCCTTACTTTCATGTTGCTGTGTGGCTTCGTTTCTTCACACTGGCAGAAGTTTGTACCAAGCTGTGTAGTCCCCCTCCCCTCTCTGTCTACTCCCCCTCAAGCAGTGAAGGGCTGTATACAGAGTCCGAGCATGGTCAGTTGAAAGGACTTTAAATGAAGCGCTGACATCCTGTTGACCCCTCCCTTCCAGAGCTAGACTGCAAGCAATCAAAGTGTGGGATAAAGTAGCAATATGCTGAAGGGAGGGGCAGAGGGGGAGAGAGGACAAGTGGTGCTGAGATTCTTTACAAGTAAGTTACTGAACTCTGCCTGTTCTCTAACTTTGCTAATTGTTATTTATTTTTTACCTAAAGTTCATATCTCTCCCCTGCTTAGCTGAGATCATAATCACTGAAGACAAGAGTCAGTGTAACAGTAGCTATAGTGAGACCTTTTATAAACACAGTGACACTGCTTGTTATCCCGATACATTTAATTTCCTTTAGTTATATATATTTCATAGACTGTACGGTATGTCTTGTTTGGTATTTAGTCTGTGTTACTGTATTATATATACTGTATTAGTGTTCCATTTGAGTCACTGGTTTTGTATGTATATAAGATTTTTTTGGGGGGGAGGGGCTGTTTTATAGTGTGTTATGCTCATATTGCTGGGTTAATGGTTTATTGATTGTGTTTAGCACTACAGCATTTGACTGTGTTGCACATGGTACTTACAGTGTGGGTGAAGGAGTATGTGACAGTACTGCAGGGGAGCTTTGGATTGTGTGGGTGTGTGCCTTTGAGTGAAAGATGAGGTGTAGCAGCTCATACAAATCATGGCATATTCAAAGGCTTATATCTCTGGGACTATGAAGAATTTAAAGAAACTAAAGGTACCCTGGTGGTTGGGATGACTTATAGGATACATTAGAAGGAATTTAAAAAAAACAATTTTCTCACTATAATTGCCCTTTAATGTGAGAAAGAAGCTTATGTCCTCCTGTCTCTCTGGTTATTTACAAGATAGATGTAATTAAGTGCAGACCTTATATTTTTTTAATTTGAGTTTTATTCCTTAACACAGAAAGTGGAATATTCTCACAAAAATGTGACGTGTCTAAGGGCTAGGCCACATGAACTTGTTTTTAGCGCGTTTGCGCACATGATTTTGCTTAAAATGGAAATTGCAAGAACACAAACATTTCTGCAATTTCCGATGCGCATGTGATAGCGCTTGCTTTTGCGTGCACAACACACTGAAATCGCACACGATAACGCTCGCAATAACGTGCACAATTTGGTACATTGTAGTGGAGCCTCAGCCTTAGACCAAACAAGAAGGAGAAGGATTACGGTTGTATAGCACTGAAATATTCTAAACTCTAGCTCTTAACGGCTTGTCTTAACACGGCCTGAAAAATGCTTTAGGGCTGGGTTCAGATGAATGGATTACATCCATTCTGTTTACAGGTGTTTTGGTGTCAGGAAACCACTGCATGTATCACTTTCCTATTGGCAGCTGCTAGATACCTACTGCAAAATGGGCAAAATCTGAACCTAGCCTGGCACTCAAACTTACAAGTGATTTAACTTTCCTTTATGGAGGTCTTGGCCTAACTGTGCAGTAAATACAACACAGCATTCTGTGTTCTCCCTTGATGTGCTCAGGAAATTGTGGGCACAATAGTGCGCATCTCACATTATTGGCGGATCCCCATACACAGTATGGGGATCGGTCGGTCGTGCGGCCATACACGGTACAATCATATCAGCTCTCTTTACTAAAGTAAAGGGAGCCGATAGCGACCTGACCGGCTGTAGTGGCAACTACAGTCGTTCGGGAAAAGCCCATACACATGAATGACAATAGGTAAATCCCGTTGTGGAACGACAGGATTTACCCATTATCGTTCATATATATGACCACCTTTAGACTTACCTTTTATCCATTGATAGAGAGTTCCCTCATCTATAGTCAATATGCATGCATGCTATATAGCAAAGATGTTTAGATTTGCTGCTGTTTGTGACAGTGACCACGGCTTGTTACATGTATAATTACATAT
Organism: Hymenochirus boettgeri; assembly: GCA_019447015.1. NCBI lineage: Eukaryota > Metazoa > Chordata > Amphibia > Anura > Pipidae > Hymenochirus > Hymenochirus boettgeri. The sequence goes on along the minus strand of CM033475.1, from coordinate 75,217,265 downwards.
GATACCCAACCAGTAGTTTGTGATCATTCCAGAGCCTACATTTTTTCAAACAGTCGCAGCCATTAGTTTCTCATGGTTCTGTGATGAGTGATAGCATCCACGTTGGCGTGCCGATGTACGTTTAGCCACCAACACCTAACATTGTCAGATCTCTACTAGGCAACTGAATCAACCCAGGGTCAAGGGCAAGACCATAATGGTCTCTATTACGGGTCCTACAAACAGGAAGTCAGTATTTTGAAATCATATTTATACACAGACAATATGCTGAATGGGCAGGTTAAGGTCAATAGGAGGGGAAAATACTGCTCTTTTTTTTCATTAAGGTATATGTATTTGCACTGAACTTTAAGGCTAGGTTCACTCAGAAGTAGAGGTCACAAAACCGAACTCGACAAAAGAAAAAGCACAAGTCCACACACTCTAGTATACAGAGACTTTAAGGTACAGTGATAGTGAAAAAATATATACAAATCCTTTAGTACGAACAGGGACACAATTATAAAACTTTTAAAAACACTCCATATTTTCCCAACAACAATCATATATATACAGACCCTTTAAACAGTGCAAGTGTATACTGGTAGTCATAAATAATATTAATAATAATATACAGTTAGTATATTAATAATCATACAGTTAGTGGCATCATGGGGGTTTCCCTACTCATGACCACCAAGGTAGGACTTCTGCTTATTCTTTTGTGGATATGCTTCTTACAAGCCCTGCACCTCCCTACTAAGGTATTTATAAAAGTTAGTGCCCTATAGATTGTTTTACAAAACCGAACTCGAACTATTCGAACTAGTTCGTTATTCTGGACTCACAGCTGTATTTTCGCTAACCCTAGAATGTATCGTTCGCTAACCCTCAAAAGTATCATTCGTTTTTCGGTAATCCTCAAAAGTATTGTTCGATTTCGGTAACCCTCAAAATTATCAAATGCCCGGGCAATTGTTGGGTGCAAAACCTGACAATTGCCCGCTCGTGTTTAAAAAGTGTTTTAACAAGTTTTGGTGATAGTGACATGTTCCCCAGACCATTCCCCAGGTGCCACAGCCATTTACAGTAAGTTACCATTGTTAGTTTAGCAGTAAATCATCCAAACTTTTCAAACTATCACTCTCCCATTGACTTTAATGGGTCTGAATTCAAACTTTTAAACTACTGAAGTTCGGCCATTTCTAATCAGAAAGTGTTTTTTCTCTTGCCACCTTTTTTTTTTTTTTTTTTTTTATAGTTGCCACTATAAAAATGCAGCATGCAACATTTTCAAAACATCTGGAAACGCCAGTAAAATGCTGGGAAAATGTTTGTATGAACCTATCCTAACAAACTGTTTATTGCTTTCTACAATACCAGGATCCAGCACCACCTCTCTCTTCTACATAGGTTCACACCTCCCCGCCAGCAAATCAAGCTCGGGCATGCAAAGGGAATCCCATTCAGTCAATGGCCATGACATCGGCAATCACAGCCATGATTGGGTGGACAGACAGACGATGTGGCAGGTTTTGCAGAGGACATCAATGTGTTTGCCGAGATGCTGCTGGCTCCTGGTGTTGTTGTGAGGAGAGCAATAAGATGATGATATAGATTTCACAAATGGGGATGGATAATCTTTTTGTAGGACCTGAATTGCAATAAAAGTTGTAATAAATAAAGAATTACTTACAACTCTGATATTTCATAGAAAACAGTAAATACTTTATAAAACCCCCAAATAAGCTATTAAAATGTTCGCTAGCACTGCCACCTAGAAGTAAAAGGTGAAACTACAGCTCAAATAATGAAATAACTGAAGCCTTCTCTACACAATGCTGAATCAGAAACTACTGAAATATGTACCTGATCAACATGGGTCACATATTTCCCAGTAATCCTCTTTTGCCCATAATTTAAAGTTGCCTGCGTATCAAGAGTAGTATGTTCTGTTATGTTATGCATGTGCCTGGTCTATTGCACTAGCAATAGCTTACTGCCCACAGAGCCCACTATAAGTCTCTAAGGGGCATATATTTAACATATATATTTTGAAACTTCAGATACTGTGGGTTATATTCTTAATGTACGGCCACGGTTGTACCTTTATGAATGCTCGGCCGTGCAATACCATGCGGTAGTAAACTACCACAATGGTATAGTATAGGTGATCAGATAAAATTAAAGAGTTAAACACGCACTTCCCTATGGAATATTGGGTTATTGTGTGTCAAACTCCATTATTTCCCGGGGCCTGGGCCATTTTCTCTTAATGCCACAGACGCCCGATGCAATAGCCTTTTTTTGCACTATTTAGTAGCACGAAAATGAAAATTGCTTAAATGACTGCGTTACAACCATGCTCCATAAGTTCCAGGTTCCCACGATGCAGTAACTTACTGAGTACTGCATTGTGGGAACCCAGAAGAAAGAGGAGCACGCAAGGTAAGTAATGCATTTCCCCGATAGTTTTTGTTTGCTTGTTTTTGTTGTTTTATTTTGCTTCTTTATAGTAAGATGTGTGTTCATAGATTCAGAAAAGAAAGTGAAGGGCAATAAGCAGTTTTAGAAAAGGGTTTGACAATCAAAATATGACCATTATGGCTAGGCCACACTGGAACGTTTCTAACACGCTTACGATTGCATTTTGCAATCTGTTAACATGTGGGAATAACATGCCAGTGCATTACAATATCAGTGGCCATATTGTATGCGATGCAATGCGATCTGTCTTTAGAGAACATGCGATCAACTTTTTTTTAATTGTATGCGCTCTGATAAAACATTATTGACAAAATTGCAGCACAAACCCATGGTAAAGTCTATCTGCTGTCATCCTGCATACACATTAACTGTACAGATTATTTGTATCCATTATGTGTGGTCCCTAACTACCACGCAGTGAATTGGCACTGGGCCTTGGATCTCTGTGGCCCGGTAGCAAAACCAGATTTTCTGTAAAATGTATTATGTGTTATATTTGTCACATTTATTGTGATGGACGATCCGTTGGAAAATTGTCTAACAATGGAACTGGTCCATGGTGCAAAAAAGGATGTATTTTGCTGTGTGATGATCATCCCAAGCTATTGGTGGAAAACCACATGGCTGTAAATATTTCAGATGCTAATTGATTATAACAGTCTTTGTTTAAACTGAGAAGCAAATCTAGACAATTCCTAAACCTTATTATATGTAATCTCTGAAAAAGTGTCCGTATAGTAAAATAAGTATAATAAATAAAAAAGACCCAATTAAATTTCAATGTCATTTATCTGCAATAGAAAAGAAAAAAAAGATTAAAGGAAATGTTAACAGACTTTTCTAATGAAACCTATAAAAACAAAATGGTGCGCAGTGCGTTTTATCTCTTTGTTTTCATTATAAATGCAGATGAAAATTTAGTCAGGAAACAGCCATCCTTCTACCATTGCCACTAAACAGAGCATTTCACCAAGAAAACCCACCTAATTGTACGTCAGTATAGATATCAATATTAGTAGATGGCTACGCGCATCCACAAACTACTAAACGCTGCACTGGATACTATTACAAAGGTATATAGCAAAATTGCTTCAAATTAAGAGGGAGCGCTCGGAAGCCAAACTGGAGGACAAAATGGCTAAACAAGGTAACATCCAAAAATATATTCTATATCCCGCGCTCAAACAATATGGATAATAATTCTTAAACCACACTTGTATAAACAGAAAAAAACATGCTATTTATTAAGGGACAGTTCAGTGGAAATTATCAATATTTGTTAAACTGTTAGTTGTGTAATGCCTTCTTAGTTATTCTACATATTTTCTGTAAATCTGTTGATTTCATACCCTTTGCTGTTTCCTGCTGTTGAAATTAGTGAGCTGACATTTCAGGTTCTAACGGTCCTTCTTCTTCCCAGGATGTCCATGGAATGTTCCTAACAGTAATTTCTACTGATTGGCTGTTGGATGGGTCAAAGATGCTTAGATCTCTACTGATCAACTGAATCAGCCCAGGCGCTGGGTGAAGGGCAAGACCATAACTGTTTGTACTAGGGGTCCTGCAAACAGGAAGTCAGTATTTCGGTTGTTATACACAGACACAATGCTGAATTGGCAAATTAAGGTCATTGGGATGAAAAAATACTGCTCTTTTTTCTGAAAAGTATATGTATTTGCACTGAACTTCCCCTTTAATACTACATATATCACTAAAAGCACAATATTAAAACTATACTAAACAATACCATTATAAAAATGCCCTTGAAATTACCCCTTTAAAAACGTATGTCTAAACCCTGCCGGCGGGTAAGTATAAAAAGCTCTATAAAAGTGCACTCTGAGAATATGCTAAGCGCTACTAATATGCTACCAAGTAGCTAAATAAACCATATAATGAGTAGTAACAAGATCACTATATATATATATATATATATATATATATATATATATATATATATATAAAACAATGTATCAAATAGCTGAAACAGTATCCACTGGGTCTCAGTATAATGGTTAGTACATAAGTTTGTAGCCGATTGATCCTTCTTGCTCTGTAGAGTAGCACAAGTGGCAATTTTATAATGAATAAGACACTAGCAGTCTTTCTAATCATAGAATGAATCTAAAGAAAGCACAGAGATTTTTGTGTCATACGACACCTGCTCCAGATATGTCGGCGTCGTAGAGCTGCAGCACCGATTTACAAGGGATATAGAATATATTTTTGGTACGTCAGTATAGACCTAGGCTGCTCATATTCTATATTGGCATTTGATACATTTAATGTTCCATCTGCAATTCTATCACGTCAGACACGTTTTTATTTTTCTGATTCTCTGACATTCCCCAATTATTTGCAATTGAAAGTTGATCACAAAAACAATCGGGCAAGGCTGTTGTCTGGACATCAGATGAACACTGAGAGAACTCTGGAAGGAAGCTCTGTATTAGGGAAAGGCATTGGGTTGACATTCCTGACTGGACAGCCCTATTCTTTACAGTGTGAAGTATTCCTAGGTTTCAATCCAAACAACTCCTAAAGTGAAGTCCCCTTAACAGTCAACATACACATTTGCACACAATGAACATGCACACTTGCAACACACTATACATACAAAAACACACACACTCAAACTGCATACACTCTCCCACACACTGAGAATTCACACTCTATCATACAAACCCATTGAGAATAAAGAATAATAACTATGGCTGGATGCACTACCGTATTATTAGTAGAATATGTGTGACCAGACTAATCTGGTGGTGCTGGAGGTATATAATAATAAATATTCAATTTACACAATTTGGGAAGATACCCTTCCCCAGTACCTCCATAAGCACTCTCAAAACACTTGTAATTCAAAGTTTAAAATACGATTTATTGGCACAGACAAATATATAAACACTCAAAACCCAACCCACTGTACCTCCCACCCCTTATTTTAAACACAAATAGAAATAGAACCTTAGTCTGGGCGTCCCCAGATCGTTATCTATTGAAAGGTCTCTGTAAAATGACCCAGGAAAACAAAGTGCTTCTATATAAAGTGGCTTGGTGCTATAAAAGTTGTCACAAAGTCTGGATTCTGTAAATTCCAAGTTTGTGGTTTACACAGAAATAACTCAGCCTATTATGGCGTCCGCTCTTTCCAAGTAAATATTCAAATTCCTCCGGCAAACGCTTCTCTGTGTTACCTCCTCTCTGTCCCAGGGACAGTTTTGAGTGTTTATATATTTGTCTGTGCCAATAAATCGTATTTTAAACTTTGAATTACAAGTGTTTTGAGAGTGCTTATGGAGGTACTGGGGAAGGGTATCTTCCCAAATTGAAAACCCATTGAGAATACACACTCTCACATGCACTGAGCATACACATTCTCACTCTCTCTCTCACACACACACACTGAGCCTACATTCTCATACACGCACACACACACTGAGCATGTATATTCACTCTCACATACAATGAGCATACACACTATCACACACACTAAGCATGCGCACACACAAACTGTGCATACACACTCACAATCTCTACCACACACGGAGCATACACATTATCTCACGCACACTCTTAGAAAACACACTCTTTAACTGTCTTAAAAATGTTAATTTCTACCCAAATTTAAAAGCTAATTACAATTTTGATGGAGATGAAATATGGATCCTGCAGCATCTCTGCACATAGATGTAGCTGAAATAAGGACACACTGTGTTGGCTGTTATATGTAGAAGCTGAATAATTTGTCTGTGCCCAAAGTTACTATACATTGCATGTTATCTTTGTCAAAGTAAAATAAGCACAGCAGGAAAAAACTACTGTATGTTGTTCAATACATAATAACCCTGCCCAATCAGCACGGATGCCATCAGAAATTCTAAATTTTAGTTTCCCCTTGCCCCCTTCTTCACCTAAAGTAGGGGCATGTAACCCCCGAAACATTGTGGTATGTGTTTTTTTTTTTTGGAGTGCGACCCTTGGTTCCATTTCTTGAATTTGATCAGGACTTAATCCATGTACAATATGGGCAAAAAGTCCATATGCACACTGTCCACCTGGGTGCAGAACTCTAATTCCCCACTTCCAAGGGAATAGTGTAATCCAATAAGATAAGATGAAGAGGGCCTAGACCCTCGAAACGTTGTGATTTGATGTGTGGTTTGAAATAAAGTTACATTTGCATTGGAGTGCGACTCTGCATCTTATCTTATCCCTGTACACCCTTTAATGGTGGCTTTAATACACAACCTGCATGAGTTAGCAAGGGAACATGACCATACAACCACTTATACAACTATCAGAAAATGTTCACTTTCATATTTTAAACAGAAGGTCCTGGCTGTATCTCATTTCCAAGATAGATCAAGAGCAAATACAGTCATCACCAAATATGTGGGCAGTGACCCAAATGTGAAGGGGGCCTATTACCCCTGAAAGTTGTGTTGATGACTGTTTTTTTAATCAATTCACATTCATTTGGGGTGCAAATTCTATACTTCTAGTTTTGCAATATTTGCAGCTTCATTTATTGTAGAGTCAATTTAAGTGTTTTAAGATTATTGTACATTATTTTTGCTAAGATCATTCCCAATATAGATTAAGAGCAAATTGACAAACAGGAAAAAGGCCTCTGGATGACCCAAAGTGTCCAGAATGCACTAGGGCTGTCTTTTCCTGAAGAGTCAGAATTGTGTTGTCACCAGAGCAGATCTTGCCCAATATTGGCAGCAGGCATGTGTGAGTGTATCTGCACATACAGTGAGGTGAAGACTTTTGGACAGTGGCCTTATGTCAAGAAGGGCAGCAAAGAAACTACTTCTTTTCAAGATAAACACCAAGGACAGACTGAAAGTTTGCAGGAAGTACAAGGATTCGGGAGCAGAAGTTATTTCTTGTGATGAATGTTTAAGACATCTTGAAGATCGATTGCCTGGAGAAGAGAAACACTACTGTGAGTCCTGTGAGGAATACTGAGGCAATCCATGTGTGGTGTTACTTCAGTTAGGGAACTTACCTGGGGGCCAAAATGCCCCACCAAAGAATATCACTCGGAGGCCAAATTTAGAATTGTAGAGAGGTTTACTGCCATGCGTGGAGAACACAGCATACAGATTGTGAACTGTATACAGTATTCTAATTCAGTACAGGTTTGACAATCATTTCAAGGGTATTCCAGTCCATAGGTAGCATCCAAGTCCACTCCTTTGCTGTGGTCTTTAGTCCAATCAAAAGTGACCATGTCCATTCTAATAGGCATCTGATCAGTGACTGTCCTTCTGAACTTCTGACCTCCTGGGACATGTAGAATTCCAAGATATTGGCTGTTTCTCCTGAGACTACTTGATTGGGATGTTATAGATACCATACACACTATTTGGTTATGATTGCCTCAGGCCCTCTTGCTTGGAATGTTGTGTTTATGGTTAGCATAAAAACACTGTTCAATTAATTTCATTTACAGCATAATGTTAAAATACAAACATGTTAAACAACACTGTTCAATTAATTTCATTTACAGCATAATGTTAAAATACAAACATGTTAAAGGGAATGTCCACCCAAAAATAAACTTTTTATATGTTCTTTATATAATAGCACCAACCTCAAACGCCATGTTCATTTTTCTCAAAATCATTTGCTTTGCCTGATATTTAATGAGATATATATCAGGCTGCACTTCCTCTCCACTTCCACTTTAGATGACCCCGAGCTGCAGCTTAGAAAAAAAAAAAAAAAATCTTGCCTGTGTTTGTGTGTGTCACACTCTCTATCTCTCTCTCTGGGCTGGCTGGCTGCAGCTGTTGATCCTGGATTTCTTCAGTACACATAACTTTACAGCTATGATTGGTTGAGAGGGAAAATCCAGGGGTCAGACCATTACTGATGCAACTTCCTCTGTTCTCACTGCTGGATGCTAACAGACATGCTCAAGAACATGAAAAGAACAGAGACAAGGTAATGTAACCTGTCTCTGTTCATCACTGTATTGGTCCATGTTGCAGGATTAAGCCAGCTACAAAGGTCTGTAACTTTTGAACCACTGGACCGATTTACATGCTGTAAAGTTTGTTTTGGAGCACTTATTTGGGCCAAATAAATATAAAAAGTTAGTTTTGGGGGTGGACATGCCCTTTAAACAACAATAGTACACAAAACAACAATTGTCTCTAAGGACCAGATTCCTTAACCTCACAATTCTCATTCAAGGGAGTGGGATCACGCACAACTCTGCCCAAGAACACTGACATGAATAACAAATGGTATGAAATTGTCCTCTGACTTCTCCCAACAATCCAGGCGCAATATGGTGATGATCTTTCCAACATGGTGGAGCATGGATCATCATCAGTCAGGAAGTCAGAAGTGATATCCAGCAGGACAGAGCTAATGAGGAAGGGTCAACACTTTCAATACTGAATTTGATATATTTGCCATGAAAATCTTCTGTAATATTTACAATTGCTGCTCTACAATAGAAACAAACAAAAAAATAATGTGGAAGAATTATTTTAATAAAAGTTTGATAACATAATTATACTCACGCAGTGCCTGATTTCGTCCTTGCTACTCCCACAGTCAATGTCACTGACAATTTTCTCTGACATTGGAGAACATTATAATAAAGAAGGGGAGGAACTTGAAAACTGCTTAATGAATTATTGTAATTCTCCTTTAAAGCAACAACCTATTGGAGATATTAGAAAATCAGATTTTCTTTTCCTGGTCCGGAACATGGCAGTGGATGCAATGGGTTAATCCCTCACGCCCATGACAGGCCCCTTTCCGTAGCCAATAAATTATTTCTCCTCCCCTTACCTCATTTGTCTTTGACGACTGTCCTACAAGAGAAGCACTTTAGATTACTTTTTGGGGAGGGAACTCTTCCACTGCCGTGTTCCGGAACAGGAAAAGGAAATCTCTGTAAGTTTGAATTGATTTTCTAGTTTCCCTGGTCCTACCACAGCAGTGGATGAAATGGGATTTCCAACATAGTACTAGAAGAAAATCACAAACGGGACGGGATGCAAATAGTTTATTTTTTATTTATTGAGTTCAGAACTTATAATGCTTTATAAATGTGGACGTTGAAGTCCAAGTGTCCGTTTTGCAAATCTCTAAAGGAGAGCATCTTGCTGCAAAGGCCCAGGAAGTTGCCAATGCCCTGGTTGAATGGGCTGTTACCCTATCGGGTTGTTCCACTGCTACAATAGTATATGCTTGTCTAATTGCTGTTGTGATCCATGTTGACAGGGTAGCCTTAGATGGTTGTAGACCCTTTTTCTTTTCTTGGAAAAGTACAAATATTGAGTCGGTTTTCCAAAAGCTTACAATGTTGTTTAAGTATGCTTTCAGTGACCTACCCTCATCTAGAAGGTGGTCTTTTGAGGATTGTAAATCATTTTCCAAGAGCGTAGGCAAAGCTATTTCTTGGTTTAAGTGGAATTCTGAAACCACTTTAGGTAGAAAATTATCATCCGGAATTAGGACTACTTTCTCATTGTGAAACTGTAGAAATTGTGGAGACATTTTTAATGCTCTTAACTCTGAAACTCTCCTAGCTGACATTACAGCAATGATAAAAAAGAGTTTTCAATGTTAAGTTTTTAATATTTATTAATTCTAGGGGTTCAAACGGCGATTCTTGTACCTTAAGTAATAATGGTAAATCCCAGGGAGGCACCCTATTTTTAAGTGGTGGTTTGATATGTTTGACTGCTTCAAAAAATCTTATTATTAAGGCTTCTTGGAACAACTTTATGTCCAGATACCAAACACTTTTCTTTTAAGCGTAGGTATGCTTAAAGGGGAACTGTGGTCCAAAAATGACTTTAGGTAAATTGATAGGAATTGCTCTCCTGAGAATTTTTGCAATTTATTTTCATTGTTTATTTTACATAGTTTTGAAGATATTTACATTTTTGTGTGTGATATGGCAGCAGCATCACCAGGTCCCCTGCACTTCCTGCTTCCTCTCTGAAACCTGTCAGCCAATCTGCCCTGTGTCTCCTCCCCTTTGCAGCCCCCCTGGTCCCTTCCACTCATGGACCCCATAGTCCCTCCAGTTGCAGACCCCCTTGGCCCCATGTTGCCCCGCCCACTCACGGGGGCCGTGGCCCCGCCCGCTCACAGGTGCTGTGGGCCACTCTGACATCCCCCCTTTGAAAATGCTGTGGAAACAGCCTTTTCAGGCAGAGTGAGAACTCTGCCCGAAAAGGCTGTTTTCACATAGTGATAGAGAATGGCTGTAGATTCCCTTACCATCTCTGCAGCTGCAGGTCCTTCACACAGCAGGGAGGGGGAGGGATTTCCTGTCTCCCTCACACACTGTGAGTCTGAGGCTGTGCTCACCGGCGGCACTGTGCAGGAGAAGCCTTAGGAATGTCACATGTCAGCCTCCCACCCATTAACTTTCTGGTCAGTCATTTCTTTATATCTTGGGCTGTGGAGCACATAGAGAGGTGGTTGATGGCCGGTTTTAAAGGTAGGAAACTGGCCTTTCATTTAAACTCAACTTGTTTGGAGACCACAGTTCCCCTTTAACTTTTTCTTTAATCCGTTGGCTCCTGGTGCCCCCTTTTTGTTTATATAATAGACGACTGACATGTTGTCCGAGAATATTTTCACAGCCTTCTTGACTATCAGATGTTTGAATGAAATCAGTGCCATCATTACTGCTTTCATTTACTTGAGGTTTTGATGTTTGGTTCTCCAAAGTGGACTCCACTTGCCCTGTACTGATTGATCTTGCCATATTGGACTGGCATCTATAGTACTCGTGATCCAACAAGCTTGTATCATATTTATGGCCTTGAAGTTCTTTATGTTTAACCACTGTGGACTGTGGTTTCCATTGTTTGAGAAACTGTAGTTGTTATGGTCCCAGATGATATTGAGCCCATTGGACTAGATCTATTGTGGATACCAGCTTCCCCAGGCAAATAGATGCTGTTGTCACTGGAAATTTTCTGATCTATTTTTTCCCCCTGAATTATATCTTCCCGTCTTTCTATCGGGAGTGATATTTTCATGTGTAGTGTATTTATTTCCGCACCAAGGAACTTAATCTCCTTTTTCAGAAGGATCAGCGACGTTTGGAGATGTATGGCGCATTGGTGTTTGTTGTCCGCTTTTATTAGAATATTTTCTAAATAGGAGTAGATCTGAATTCCGCTCAGTCTGAGCTGTGCAATTAGTGGAACTAGAACTTTTGTGAAAGTTCTGGGTGAGGACGCTAGACCGAAAGAGAGACATCAGTATTGGAAGTGTCTCCCTAATCATTGAAGAGTATTTCCAGATCTGACTGGAAATACTCTTCAATGATTCCATCTTGAATTTTTTTTAAATAAAAAAGAATTCAGATACCGGAGATCTAGGATGACCCGAAATTCACCATCTTTTTTCCTCCTTAGGAAGAATGGGGAGTATGTCCCTGATTTTTGTTCTTGTCGTTTGACTTCTTCTATTACCATTTGTTCTAATAGATCCTGAATTATTTTTTGCAATTCTGTCTTTGCCAGATGATTTTTTTGGTTCCTGATTTTAAGAATCTTGTTTGGGGAGTTTGAAGAAATTCTATGGTATATCCTTGAGTCTGGTCTCCAACTTTGCTTCTGTTGAAAAAGTTTCCCAGGTATTGCCTTGCTTGGCGAAATGACATTTATGGTACACTTCTTGTTGATCTCCTTGGGAGAGGAAGAGCTTTTTTCATTGAATTTCGGTCTATTACTTCATCTAGAGCCAGACCAAAAAAAAAAAGTACCTTCAAAGGGTAAACTCCTCTGGCCTTGTCTGGATTGGTTGTCCACTTTCCATTGGCGCAGCCATAATGCACGTCTAGCAACTACTGTTTGTGCCATTGATTTGGCACTTGACTTAATTGAGTCCATTGAGGAGTCTGCGATATGTCTCCAATATATGTTCATGAACGTGAAGACATGTATTTTCTGTGACTTCCTCTGAGAACATTAAATCTTTATATGATGTAGTGGAATTGTCAGGAATCTGCAAAATTGTCTTAATTTTCCGGATTAGATAATCTAGGTTTGGTGTATCTACATTGTCGTGTGTAGATTCCTCTTCTAATTCTTCTTCAGAGACAGCTGGAGAATCTGTCCTTTCTGTGGTAACTGGTCTTGTCTTGATTCCATATTCCTGAAACATATCTGTTACCTTTTTCATCGTTATCTTGGATACGTTAGATATTATTTGATCCAGAGATGTGTCAAATATCTTTTTAATTGATGATTGGATCTGATCTTGAGTCATAGATGACCTTGGATTTATACATTCTTTGCATAGCTTTTTTCCCTGTACAGCCTTTCTGTTGCAGATGGCACATTCTTTGCTGACAGACTTGCTCCTGGATGTTGTTTGAAAGGGAATTAAATACCTGTATTGAAGTTACCTCCCTATCTTTAAATGCTCACCCCCTGGAAGTAGACCTGGATCTCTTTGAAGAACTCATTAGACTTAGAACTCACTTGACTACAGCAACACACTCCTGTGTGGTCTACCAAACAACCATCTGGCTCCGCTTCAATCCACCCTCAACTCTGCTACCCGGCTCATTCATTTCTTTTCTCGCTACTCTAATGCCTCTCCTCTCTGTCAGTCACTCCACTGGCTGCCCATCACGCAAAGGATCCGGTTCAAGCTGCTTACCCTATCCTATAAAGCACTATCCAACAAGACCCCTTCATGTATCTCAGAGCTGATCCACCGATATCGTCCCAGACACAGCCTCCGCTCCGCAAACTATCTCCTCCTCTCATCCACTCTTGTCACCTCTTCCCATGCCCGTATTCAGGACTTTGCTCGTGCTGCCCCCCTGCTCTGGAACTCCCTTCCTCCGTCTATCCGTCATTCACCATCCCTTAATACCTTCAAACGTAACCTTAAAACCCACCTCTTCAGGCAAGCATATAACCTGGCCTAAACATTACCCATCTTCCTACCCAATATGATCTAACCCACCTTTCACACTCCACTGCCAATCTATTTACAGCCTACCGACTCCTGCAACCTTATGTCTCACCCAATATCCTCTAGACTGTAAGCTCTTTGGGCAGGGTCCTCTCTCCTATTGTATCATGGTATTGCTGTAAGAACCTCATAACTCTGTTTACTCATATTTTGTATTACCTGTGTATGTAATATGTATGACTTTGTATAACATGTATTACCCTGTATGTAATGTATGACAATGTAATTGTAAAGCGCCACTGAAGATGTTGGGGCTATATAAATCCATAATAATAATAATTAGACACTGCATAAAAAGCAAAAAGAATAGTGCTTAGTTGCTTAATTTAAATGACAGTGACATTGCCCACTGTTAAACACAGCATATAAAGCCGTGAAATCGAACAGCGTTGTTGGAGCGGAACACAGAAATCTGTCGGCTCTGGAAGGTAGCAGGAGAACAGAGCAAGTTTGCTTGGCTTCCTGAAGAACCCTCCTGCCGTGTGTACCAGCGATTGCTTTGAAGTGACGGTGACGTTATCGCGGTGTGCCGTGTAAGATGCTCAAGCATCTAACACTTGTGGAGCCCGCTGATAGTTCCTCTGCGCCTTATGCAGGCACGACAGCGCAGACCTCTGAATGGGAAGAGGAGAGACCCCGAACTGGCAAATATGTTGTTGGGAGCCTTTTTTTGTCAACCTGATTTGGACAGGAGGAAAAGACTTATGAGATAAGGGGAGGAGAAATAATTTATTGGCTAAGGAAAGGCACTGTCATGGACGTGAATGGAGGGATTAACCCATTATATCCACTGCTGTGGGAGGACCAGGGAAAAAGCCAGCATGCAATTAGATTTCATTGTACATACAGATCCAGTTTATTGTATATTAGCAGGAAAGATGTCAAAGACTTTTATAGTGGGAAATAATCATGAACATCCTGTAGGGCAGTGAGGCCCAAACTTTACACTACAGATGTATTGGAAACTACAACTCCCAGCATGCATTGGTGGCAGACCACCGCTATAGGCAAATCATGCAGCCAGGTCTATCTCTGTTCTACGGAAGTTTACATGGTGCAGTACATGCGGTGGACGTTAGGGGTCATCAGTTATCTATAGTTAGGGGGTAAGTGAATCCTATATACCGATAACCTGTATAGCGGAGTAATATTCTACATGTATCAGGCGGTGAACCGACAGCCAACTCCAGTTATAATGGAGATTCCACCGCACACGGAACTTTACTGCGCCACTGAGCACTAGGGACCGCCCACATCGTTTTACTTTAACACGATTGGCTATGTTGGGCAGGAGGCGGGGTAGATTGTCAATTCACCCAATCACCACTCTTGATCTACGGTAAAGTGGGCGGAGAGAGCTTTGGACGTCACAGGGATTCCCCCAGATCAGACAATTTTGGGACTTTCCCGGATACACAGAATTGTGCTTTCCAGCCCTGTGCATTGTCTCCCGTGTCCACCAGGTGAGTGTCAATATGTCAGTCACAGAGGTGGAAGCTGTACCTATCCCATAGGGTGATATGAACTTTACCTCACTCCGTTATAAATCTATTACTCCAGGGTATCAGTCACGTGGTGCTAGTGTCCCTTCTCTCATTGCGCATGTCTGGCACAGTTTGCTTGGCCTGTTTCCTTCCCCATTGTATATCAGTTGTATTCAATTAGATCAACTGGACTTGAAATGTAGTTCTTGAAGACGTTTCGCTAGTCATCCGACTGGCTTTCTCAATTCAGAATGACTTGTACAAGAATGTTTAAGAAGTGTGCACACACTAATTTGGCAGCTGACACTATTTTAGTTGCATTTTGTTAAGTTTGGGTTCGTGTATTGGGGGTGGACATCATTAAAGAGTACATCCAGCCTTGAAATAAAAAGATTATATTAACATCCATGACCCCCCCCCCCCCACAAATACTGTCAGCACAAATACTGTGGGAATCATGTAATATTCTGAATTGAGAAAGCCAGTCGGATGACTAGCGAAACGTCTTCAAGAACTACATTTCAAGTCCAGTTGATCTAATTGAATACAACAGATATACCATGACCTGGATGAATGAGAACCTTCACAAGCATCTTCCCCATTGTAATTGGTCCTAATCCACAATCGCACTTTCAGCCTCTCTACCTTAAAGAGAAGTGTAAAGCTGGCCATACACATACACATGATTCCCACAGTATTTGTGCTGACAGTATTTGGGGGGGGGGGGGGGGTCATGGATGTTAATATAATCTTTTTATTTCAAGGCTGGATGTACTCTTTAATGATGTCCACCCCCAATACACGAACCCAAACTTAACAAAATGCAACTAAAATAGTGTCAGCTGCCAAATTAGTGTGTGCACACTTCTTAAACATTCATCCTTGTAATGTCTGTGCTAGTGGAGTACTGCAGATCCGACTCCAATGCAATATATACACAAATATGTTTGGAGACTCACCCTCTCATCGTGGTGTTCACGGCCACGGCATGTAAGTTAAAAAGACATCTTTATTGGAAAACCGATTAAAAACATAAGTATGCCTGACACGTTTCGAGAGTCACAAACCTTACTCATAGGCTGAAATATACTTTGTTTCCGATCCACACCAATAATGAATATTTGCATATAGATAACTACCAGGGGAGCCTGGGGTCTTCTTATTTTTCCTATGACATATATAGCTGCCTCCCAGAAAACCACTGTAGATGAAGCATGGATAGGGGCCCCATCATAGTTTTGCAGGGGGGCCCAGTGATTCCTAGTTACACCACTGATGATACCCCCTTTTCCTGATGACCCCAATAGGAATAGTTTCACAAAAACAGGCTTCGTTCACACTGTTTAGCATTTTGGTGAGATTTCCTGTGGGAACATCACACCAAAACGCTCTGCACATAGGAGTGAATGGCCCCACAATGTGAACAAAGCCTAAGAGTAACCTTCTTTTTCTCCCTCAGTTCGGCCCAACCGCTTTCCTGAATATTCTGTCCTGAGTTGCCTCCTCTGCACATGTGTGAGCTTCCAAAAAAACAGGTCATTTATTTCACAACGCACAGGAAGGGCTTATTTCCATGATATATACTATCATTCCAATCTTATATTGTTAAACAACACGTAATTCTTGTCTGGCATTTCTGAACATTGTGTGTTATTTTATGATGTACAGTACCAACCTATGTTGTTTGTGAAATACTGGAAAAGTTGTATAGCTGTAAACTGTTTACTTCCCTGGCTGGGATCTGTTGTAGAAAGATGAATTGTGCAATCACCCTTTTCCTCAATGTCTCTGCTTTCTATGTGCAATCAGAATCAGTGATACTAAACAAAGGAAGTCATTACTCATACTTGGCTAATGCACTGTAGATTATTCCTATTTTTCATATGATAATTTATAAAATAAATTATTCTGTTTTCAAGGTTTTTATATCATTGTGGCTTGATGTTACTATTTATTGTTAAGTCAGACCTCCAGTTCACCAGACACTGTTAGGTCAGCCCTTCAGTTCACCAGACACTGTTAGGTCAGCCCTTCAGTTCACCAGACACTGTTAGGTCAGCCCTTCAGTTCATCAGACACTGTTAGGTCAGCCCTTCAGTTCATCAAACACTGTTAGGTCAGCCCTGCAGTTCACCAACCACTGTTAGGTCAGCCCTCCATTTTACCAACCAGAGAGAGGAGAAGATCACAGGACACACCCCTGTCGAACAAATGTGTGCATGCACACACACACACACACACACACACATCCAGAAAACCCCACAGGATGGGAAAGTTTTTTTTTAAATCAAGCAGAGGGCCGAGATTACAGCACCAGGGAAATGAAGGAAAGTAAGTAATGTTAGGATCGTTTTTTATCAAATAAACATAGTGGTTGGGGTGGGATAGGGACCATTACAACATATTAAACTATTTTAAGGGTGGACATGCCCTTTAAGTAAATTGGCAAGAATGGTGAAAAAGTTCTGATATGATTTGCCTTTTTTTAGTAATTAGTAAGCATTTTGTTGGGTGTGTAAAGTTTATAACCACTGTATTCACATAGACAAACATACACACAAATATGCTTGTGAAGGTTCTCATTCATCCAGGTCATGGTATATCTGTTGTATTCAATTAGATCAACTGGACTTGAAGTTTAGTTCTTGAAGACGTTTTGCTAGTCATCCGACCAGTCGGATGGCTAGCGAAACGTCTTCAAGAACTAAACTTCAAGTCCAGTTGATCTAATTGAATACAACAGATATACACACAAATAATTTCCACTGTGCACCAACGGGAACACTTGCTTGTGTGTATATATACACATAAAAAATATATAAAAGAATATGAAGACATCAAGGCATGTCTGTGTTTTAGGGAGTTTTTACCAATTCAAAGTGGAATTTACACAGGTAAAATAGGAATGTACACAAATACAGAAAAGTTTCGCGGAAAATGGGATTTTGTAAAATTCTCTTTAGAGAGTCCCTGGGACTGTACATCAGGTAAGTTTTAGAGAATATAAATGAATAAACTACCCTTTGATGAAACAAGTAGCTCTCTCATTTTCCATCCACCCACCCACCACCTGTACGTTTAATCTAACATATTCAGACTGAAGACATTCTTCATTCATTGTGGCAGGAAGTGCTTTCAAAATCAGTAGGACACACATAACTATTGCAGTGTTCATCCTAGATGCAAGTTTATTAAGTGAGTGAGAAAACAACTTGGGGATATATGTTTACAGTTATAATTAACAGTATGTTGATGTTTACATAAGAAATAAAGACAATTTATGAAATTTAAAGGACATGTCCACCCCCAAAACTATAATCTGCCCCACTACCTGCCCCACTGTGTAGTCTAATACAATCCTTACCTTACCTCCCAGCTCCAAATGGTTCTCCTGGAATTCCCCCCCCCCCCCAAAGTCCAAAAAAGTGGCCACCAGGAGGATAGCAGAGTCCAAATAGCTTAGCATGTGCACTGCAGGCCTCCCCTCCTCCCTCTCCTTTCCTCTCCCACTCGATTTGGTCTCCCTCCCCCTAGCTCCAAACCCTTTTTATATCTTATAGGTATTGGTGCCCCAACCGCAATAACCTTATATCCAGAAACTCCCCTGATAGTTACTTACCTTGCCTCTCTCCTCCGCCGTTCTAAGTAGCCGGCAGCCGCGTCCGTGATTGGCTGCCTCTCAGATGCCTTAGATACTTAAAGGTTATGTCCACCCCAATATAATTTTTTCCCATAGTGTAGGGCACCCCAGCCCACCCCCAACTGCTGTGTTAGCTTTGTCAAATAAGCACAAGAAATTTACTTACACTGCTTCGTTCACTCGGCTGTCTGCTTCCGACTCTCTGCTTGCCGGGAGCTGCAGAGAGGGGCCAGACTGGCAGCCTCGCCTGTGATTGACTTATTTTACAACACTATCATGGCGGTTGGAGGTGGGCTGGGGTAAGCTAAGGATTATTGAACACTACACAGTGGGACCAGTAGTGGGTTAAATTTTAGTTTTGGGGGTGGACATGCCTTTTAAAACATACTTACAAGACTCTGCCCCTTGCCGCTCTGCTCCGCTTCACTGCTCAGCTTCGTGGTTTCCTCATTGCTGCTGTGGTTGCTAGAAACCAGTGATTTGATTCCTGGTTGCTTCTGTAAGCTATCAGCCGTCACCGTCGCACCATATACTGAGAGCCACAACCAGGAAGCAGATCGTTGAAGATGAGCAGAGTTGCGAGCGACTTGGTCTTGTAAGTATCTTTGGGATCTCCCAACAGCATCAGGGGATGGCACCCCGTCGGCAAGAGACTGGGTCAAGTAAAAAGAAAATGGGTTTGGGGGGGGGTGGTAGTTTAACCTTTAGGCAAATTTTTTTTTGTGGCTGGACATATATATGAGCCAGATTGTTAAACGTGATTTCCCACTATGCAATATTGTGTGCTTACATTTTGCGATGAACAGTGGATAATTCAGTGGTCCTGTATGAAGTAGGTTGCGTTTTAGTACTAGTTATTTTAAGAAATAAAAATGAATAACAAACTAATAATACATAGACATCATATTGTGTTTCAAAAATTTCCAGTTGGTGGTAGGATAATGGAGTTTGTCACATACAGGTGGTTATATTAACAGCCTTGGGTGGAGCTAATTGAGCGTGTGGGTCAGACATCTTGTGTTTGGGAGGATTCCTTCAATCTGCTCTATATCTTCCTATTTTTAACTGGGCATATATTTTTTTTATATGGGATAGCAGAGTTTACTGCTTCCTTCCAGGAGTTAATATTTGGGAGAGTTGCATTAGAAACATTTTGAATTCTTTATCTGCTAGCACATAGTCCATGATACCTAGTTCACATCCTTTATGGTCTACACCTATGGGGGACCCTTATGTGGTGATGCAGAAATTGAATAATTTGTTGTCAGTAGCCCTGTGTTTGTGGGCAAGACGACCATAAGAGTTGGTAAAAGGTGCCAAGGGGCATTTTGGGCATAGGCGACTCCAAGTTGGTTTGTATTGGGGTTAGATATGCCCTGTTAACCATGAAGACCGAGTAAGCTGGTCTGTTGCTTTGGGGGACACATATAGTTTGCAGGACTCTAGTGCTTCTTCCCATTCTTCCTTGTGAAGGGAACAACCAGGGGAGTGTAGGGCCTGGTAGATGCAAGAGATCTGGTTGGAGTTTGCCCCCTAAGTGTTGTTAATGGTTGAGTTGGAGTTTTTTGATTGCTTGTGGACCTGAAGGGCAAAGGCGTGTCTGATTTGAATGTATTTAACATACATAGAATTGGGTCATATTCTATTCCATATTGGGGTATAATTACCCCAGAAGGTTAAGGAGCTATGCCTTACCTTCCGTTTTTCAATCAATGTTTGGATAGCCAGGAAAGAAGCTCAGGAAATCTTACCTTTCGCGCGATCCAGCAGGGCTGCTCTGACAGTTCCCAACTGCTTCCTGCTTCTGTTACGCTATAATGTGCATGCGATAATGCGCATATAGCAGAACAGAAGCAGGAAGCAGTCGGGAACTGTCAGAGCGGCCCCGCTGGATTTAAGGACATATAAAACTTTGGGAAGAAGGATTATCTTAATGAGGTTGGCTCTTTCCTTGACTCCTAATGGGAGTTTGCTCCATATTTAAGTTTTTTCTTTGATAATCTGGATAAATGGTTCTATGTTGAGTGCCAAATAGTCTTGATGATCTTAAGATACATTAATTCCTAGGTATGAAAGGTAGCGATCCTGCAGAAGAGAATTTGTGAGCTCTGTTTGGCTTCAGGAAAGCTATCCTGCTGCAATATCTGGGATTTATCCTAGTTGATTGCCAGGCCAGAGAATCCTTGCAGCGCTTGACGCAAGGATCTGCAAGGTATGGGAGTATATATTCTGCGTATATTCCAACTACTTCTGTTTGCGGTCCAAAGGGTTCTACTGCTAGGGTATACAGGAGAGGAGAAAGAGGGCATCCCTGGCAGGTTACTCTGGTGAAAGGGAAGGAGTCTGAGGTCCGATTATTGACTATAACCTTGGCCAAAGTGGTGAAACAATCACCAGAGGAAGCGTCATTCTACAGAGTCTTATTAGGTCCCACTTAGACTTTAGGTTCCCTGAGATAAACCCAGTCTTAAGCCAGAATTTTGATGTCGACTTGAAGCAGAGAACGTGGTCTATAGGATTCTGGGACTTTGAAATGAGGTTTATAAGTGGTTCTGACATAGTGGCTAGTAGTGTTTATGTGTTGAAGATGGTATTATATAGTGGACTAGTGAGTCAGAGTAGTGTTAATAGAATTCCATCTGTGCCTGGGGCTTTATGTCTAGATAGAGGAAGAATTGGTCTATTTTGGAGATTTGATATTTGAGGGATGTAGTGCAGAGCTGTTTATAATAAGTGGCAAAATGTTCTGCCACTACTTGGGGGGTTGAAGTGGGGGTTGGGTGGGGTAGTGAGAAGGGGATAATTGTAGGGCCTCTTTGTTCATGATTGGCTAGATATGCCAGCAGTTTACCACACTTTTCTCCCTGCCCATAGTAGATTGGAAGTGTAGTTTTTTTATGAGCATGTACAGTGAGTATTTGGTCTGTGAGCTTGGATTATAGTTTATAAGCTTGGCTGTTCTGTGTGGAAGGGTCATTTTGAAAATCTAGAGGGGATTTTTCCAATGCTCGAATATCCAATTGATGTTTCACTTGGTTAATTGTACTTGTTAGAATCATACAGGAAAAGAGGTTTAGCCAGAAGGGATTAAGTTTCCAGGAAAGGGGTGTGATGCGGTGCGGCTACAGTACGGTAACTTTATCCAATGGGGTTAGTGATCGGATAGAAAATAGGCAGAGTCTGGTAAGGTAGGGGGTAATTGTTTACTGATTAGAATTAGATCTGTTTGTGATATCATGTGGTGGGAGGATAAGAAGCAGTAGTAAGCAGTGGTGGAGGGATGGAGGTGGCGCCATGTGTCTCTCAGATAAAGTGAGGGAATCAGTCAGCTAAATCTTGTGATTGGGGGTAACCAATCTTGAGGAAGCATCTAAGGAGACATTAATGACTATATTGAAGTCCCCAAACCATATTTTCGGCACATCAGGGTAATTTGTTAGGTATTGAATTCCCTCTTGTATAGAGGACATAACAAGGGGTGGGGGGTATAAAACTCCATACATATTACAGGGTGGGATTGTAACTTATCGTATAAAAAGATATATGTGCCCCTTCGGTCCAGTCTTGACTCATGGAGTACAAAATGCATGGTTTTGGATATTAGATTTGCAACTCCTCTGGATACCCAGCTGACCCAGGGTTGTTTTAGACTGAGTTGTTGGTGACCTTTCAAGTGGGTTTCTGTAAGATTTTCAAGTTTCTATTGCTTAAGGTATTGAAGCACCACATTGTCCAGTCCTATATATTAAGGGTTTTATGCTAGGGGGAGGGAATCCTGAGAGAGAGGGAGGGGGAGAAGGGCTGCAGTACGCATGCCAAAATTTTCCCGTAGGCCAGGTAGGAGGCAGAGTCCTATATGGACTCTGCTATCCTCCTGGTGGGCAGTTTTTTGGGACTTTGGGGGGGGACTACAGGAGAACTTTATGGAGCTGGGATGTGAGGTAAGGATTAAACTACACTACATGATGAGGCCAGCAGTTGGGGGGATTATAGTTTTGGGGGTGGACATGCCCTTTAAAGGCATTAGAAGATGTGTATGGCACCTGTGACAATCATTGTACTTGTCTCCACATGTTTCAGAGTTTAAAACAAAAAGATAAAGAGGATGTATCTGCTTTTATCCGATGGTTGGAAGATGGTCTGTGGAAGCTGGTGTCTAAAAATATCATAGCTATTAGAGAAATTAATGAAAACAGCGAAACAAGCTCATGTATGGGATGCTGGGGGGGACATCCCGTAGCCATTTAACTTCGCATTATTTATCGTCATGGGCCTCATGAACAAGGCAAAGGAGCAAGGAGCAAGAAGAATGCCCTAATAAAACTGAGAATCACTCTTGTCAAAACTCTGCAACACTACAGCAAATGGAGGTCAGGAGTGTGACAAAGAAGAAAGCAGATGCTTTCATGAAATATTCATGAAAGTATCAGCCCCCTGATTATACCTGCTCCACTGCCCATCTGGAGTGCTTCCGTTCTGGGCAGACTGGGCATGGAGTCCATCAGTGTAAAGTACTTGACGACAAGCTATCAAGGAAATGATGAGGGTCCTCACAGCCTGTAGTTCTCTCCATTGTGGGGCGTTGATGCACATTTAACTTGCTTGTAGACAGTATATCCGACACTTCACTGTTCGACATAGGCTCTCAATTGACTTTTATTCACAGGCCTTTCTACCAGCAATTCCTCAGTCGTATTCCACTGCAGCCTGTGGGTCGTGTGCTAGTTTTTGGTGTGGAGAAAGCTCCTGTCACCATGGATAGCTGCCTGTAAGTACAACTACACATCCCTGGATTATTTTGAGACAATGATTCCCCACCTAAAGTCATTGCTTATGTGAATCCTCCCTCTAATGTGAAAGCTGTTGAAGAAGCCTCATTCAGTTTCTACAGCCGAGAGAAGGTACCCCATTGACCGTATTGCCAGTAGCTAAAGAGTTGCAGGAGATTTGCCAGACATTTGCTCCTGAATCTCCTGGGGGTTGTGTGGAAAACTCTTGGCATCCAGTAGAGCTGGATCCTCTGGGTCTATGTGGAGACTGTACCTGTTTCAAGTGGAAGTTTCTTTCTGTTAGAAACTGACCCTGAAGTGGCTTCAAAGAATGTCTGGAAGATAGTTCTGGAGAGGAAGGACTACCGTTACAAATGCCCTAGAAATGATGTGGTCACTGTAAAAATCATCACCTCTCATTCAATAGTAATTCCAGCCTGGCAAACAGTAGCCTACTGCTACCCTGTGAAATGTTTACCTGTCAAATTGGGAGTGTCAGAGACTCCGTTAAATTTGAATCTTGATGATTCTGATGACCCCCAGAACACTGACAGATGCTGGAGAGTAGACTAGTGCAGTTCAGTTTTGTGTTTTCCATTGATGATATGGACGTGGGTTATGCTAAAAATGCTGAACACACCATACGATTAAAAGACAGTTTTCCTTTTAGAGAAATCTAACTGAGCTGAGATCCTTCTTGGGATTTTGTGGTTATTATCGGAGTTTATTGAGGGTTACTCTAAAATTGCCTATCCACTAAATAGACTGTTGAAAGGGGACAATATTAAAGAACACAAAGATACTCTCTTCAAAGATTAATAGACCTTTGATTGTGAGGAAGCTTTTACAACATTAAAGCAAAAACTCACAGAAGCACCTGTACTTGCCTATGCTGACCCACAAAAGCCTTGTGTTTTGCATGTAGATGCTTGTTACAAAGGGTTAGGAGGGGTCCTTCATAAAGAATATCCTGGAGGATATGTCTGTCTGAGTCTCAGCCCAACTGAAAGAAATGATCCTGTACACAAACTAGAATATTTGGCCTTAAAGAGTTAGATTTTTGCTACAAAGATGTGTAGTTCAACTCTATCTCCCGGCGCTGTAAAAAGGTCTCTTAGTGCGTCTGACAGGCATCAATCAGAGTCCGGGGGACTAGTGAGGATATTTATTCTAACATGGTCTGTCACAGAAAATCTACATTACTTCTTTATGGGGCCCAATTTGAGGTAAGAACTGATAATAATTCTTTAACATATATTTTAACCACTGCCGAATTAGAAGCTGCAGGACATTGGTGGTTGGCTGCTTTGTCTAATTACCAATGCTTTGTCTAATTACCAATTTTCTTTAAAATACAAGACAAGCCCAAAGAACATAGGGACAGATGTTCTTTCAAGAGGACAGAGGAGAGGACAGTTCTTTCAAGAGGACAGAGGACTCTGTTTCTACTATGTATTGCTACCCCACAGCACTAGGGGTACACGAGGACTCTAAATTAAGAACACAATACATGATACAGTTACAAAAAAAGTTCCTGTGATTCGCTATGTCAGAGAATCTATTGATAAAGGAGATTAAAATTATAAGAGGAAAACTATACCAAAGGAAAGTAACTTTTCCCTAAAAGAATGGGATAAATTAAAAGTTATCAATGGGCTCCTTTTATAGGGTTCATCTGTTTCATGATCATCCAGGGAGGAAGCAATTGGTGCTTCCCCAAGTTTACAGAAAAGCTGTTTTGAGAATCATGATCAACATGTTCATCTAGGAACCGAAAAAATGCATGGCCTAGTGCAGGATCGTTTCTTCTGGCCCAGTATGTGGTTGACTATTGCAGGAGATGTGTATCCTGTTTGCCTACTAATTCTGCGCCAATGGAACAGTTAAAAAGTACTGGGCCTATGGATTTAGTATGGACTTTTTGGGCATTGACAATGCAGTGGGTTTGGCAATGTTCTGAATGTGACTGATCATTATACACGTTATGCCCAAGCTTATCCCACTAAAGATCAGAAAGCTGTGACACTATCAAAAATGTTATGGGAGAAGTTCTTTGAACATTATGGGCTTCTCAACCAAATTCACTCAGACCAAGGGAGAGACTTTGAAAGCTGACTGATAAAGGAGTTGTTAAAGGGACAGTTCAGTGGAAAATATCAATATTTGTTAAAGTGTTAATTTGTTTAATGCATACTTATTTATTCTACAAATTCTCTTCCATTTAAAAAAAACAGCTTATTTCATACCCTTTGCTGTTCGCTGCTGTTGACATTAGTGAGCAGACATTTCAGGTTATAACGGACCTTCTTCTTCCAAGGATGCACCACATCCTTGGAATGTTCCTAACAGTTATTTTTACTGATTGGCTGTTGGATGGGTCGAAGATGCTCAGATCTCTACTGAGCAACTTAATCAACCCAGGCGCAGGGTCATGGGCAAGTCCATAACAGTCTCTACTAGGGGTCCTGCAAACAGGAAGTCAATTTTTCGGTTGCATTTATTTATACACAGACAAAATGCTGAATTGGCAGATTAAGGTTATTGGGATGGAAAAATACTGCGCCTTTTTCTGAAAAGTATATGTATTTGCACTGAAATTCCCCTTTAAGTCTACTGAATGATGTAAAAAGTTATACTACTCCCTATCACCCTGAGGAGGAAACTTTAATCGCTAAGTGGGGAAATGCCTTTTGAGCCATTTGCAGTCCATGTCAGTTCTTAAAGCTGGTCAGCAGTAATCAGGTAAACGCAGCTCAAGAGGTTCTATTGGGTAATTGGAGCTGTCCTGGGTAGGAGGTGCCCCCCGGTTGTTTCAAGCCAATGCAGTGCCTCTCTTGGAACTGGATATTTAAGTGATTTAAATATCCAGTGATTCATCCAATTACAGACATGGCTGCTGACTATGAAGAGAGGTTAGGGAATGAGGATGGGTAAGTATTTCTGTGCTTTTTTTGACTTATAAACATGGCGTTTAGGGCTGGGGGGGGTTGCCCTACACTACAGAAAGATGATGGCAGCATGGAGGGATCTGGACGGGGGAGGGCTCCCCTGCACATGCCAGAGTCCTTCAGGAGGACAAGAAAGAAGCAGGCACCAGATGTCACACAGACAGCTCCTACTATTCACTTTTTGGGACTTTCAGAAAGCAGTGCTGGAGATCCACAAGGAGCTGAGGAGAAAGGGAAGGATTTTTCAAAACACAGTGGGGCCAACAGTGGGGCACAATTTAGTTTGGGGAATGGACATGCCATTTAATCATCTATGTACTGTAACCTGCCTAAATTATACTTTCATGCTGCCACATTTTGAATGCAATAAATGTGTTTGCTGTGAGGTATATGTATGCCTAATACCTAATTGGTTTCTTTATAGTCATTTCAGCTTATCAATCTTGCAGCATGTGATTTTATATGTGTATAGAATTAGGGGGATGAAGTTACAACTCTAGGTCCACCAAAAAACTTAAACGAAAAAAGAAGTAATTTATGCTGATCACCTTCTAATGTACTTTGATGGGCCACTAACATATTTCCAGTAAACATCTAAAACAGGGATTGTAGTCGTACCCATCCATAAAAATTCTGCATGGATTCCTTAGGCTGCCGTCAATGGTCCAAAGAAAATATGTGGTATAATTTGGCTTTAATATGTGGCCTTAGGTAATATAGCTAACTATGTGCTAATTAATTTTTTTATAGTACATGGTCTGTTTTCCATTATATAGAGATAAGGTCTATTTCAACAGTAAACTGGAAAGGCACCAACTCTTTTTTTTTGTAAGTGCAATACAAAAGATTTTTCTGCAACATTTTAGTTTTGCATAGTCCAGAGGTGTAATGTAGAGCCCTAGCTGTTTTACATTTCCCACAAATATCTGAGCTATTTGGATACATTTTATTGTTGTTTTCTGCTATCTTGAGAGCATTTTATCGTTACATTGTTTGAATTTGTTAAATTAAGATTTATATTGCTTATATGCAATGGCATAGTTCTAAACATTTTTTTGTGGCTAAAATTGAATCAGGTTCTGCATGTTTAATGGTAAAATTAATGGTAAAATCCCTCAAAGAGGGATATTATACTTATGCAGTAACTGGCTGCTCTATGGTTCCTCCCCCAGTCAGAGTCACTGACACTTCTGGCACCATCTGTGACACAAAGACGAGCATATAGTAATGTAAAATAGGATGAAACCTGAGAGCTGTAAGTTACTGCACAAATATAGTATTTCTAAAGGTGCCCATACACTGTAATTGCTTACAGATGTTCCTGCATCATTCTGGACACAAGTGTGACCTAATAACTTTACGAACACCGTTGGTGGCATAACGTCGATTGTAAATCACCCTAGGAACATTGCAGGTAAGAAAGGCTGCTGTATTAATAGATTAAAGCTAATTTGTCTTCTCGAACAATGAATTGGATTCAATGTCTAAACAAGTGTATCACCATCTTTAGTGTTTCTATCATGACCAACCAAATCTTGTGCCATACTGTGGGAAATAATTTGGTTGATTAGGCAAGATTTAAAAAATGCTGGCTAATGCTGCGTTCTAATGAGGTGCTGGCAAAATAATTAAAGTCTAGTTTCCTGTGCCAACCTCCTTATCTTGATTAATAGCCTGTGAAATGATTGTTCTGCCAATAGATGTCTGCTAGATTTGGGGTTACTGTTGGGAAATCTTTCCTTTCTATGGCTTAAGAGAGAACTAGAACTAACCAAAGACACCCCTCTCAAATTCTGCCGGAGTTATCTCTACATCTAAAGATATTGCTGAGGTATCAGTCCTGTGTGAAACCTGTAGCTTTTGCCCCCTTTCCTCTGTTGATTGACAGCCAATGAAAAGCCTGCTCTAACACACAGGGCACTTGACACTCATATAAATGAATAGAATGCCTATTCTCCCTGGGAGGCATGGAAGGAAACAGCTCGGATATCCCAGCTACTGTATATCCCTTGGCAACATTAGGGAAGTTGAAGAAAATATTAAA
The DNA here is from genome assembly GCA_019447015.1 of Hymenochirus boettgeri. Classification (NCBI taxonomy): domain Eukaryota; kingdom Metazoa; phylum Chordata; class Amphibia; order Anura; family Pipidae; genus Hymenochirus; species Hymenochirus boettgeri. The sequence goes on along the minus strand of CM033475.1, from coordinate 75,188,925 downwards.
GGGTTAAAAAACAAACTTTGTCTATATACAATGTACAGATTACTTAGTATAAGCTGCCTTACTTTCATCCTGCTGTGTGGCTTCATTTCTTCACACTGGCAAAAGTTTGTACCAAGCTGTGTAGTCCCCCTCCCCTCTCAGTCTAGTCCCCCTCGAGAAGTAAAGGGCTGTATGAAAAGTCTCGGCATGCTCAGTTGAAATGGATGCTGACATCCTGTTGACCCCTCCCTTCCAGAGCTAGACTGCAAAATGTGGGAGAAAGTAGCAATGTTCTGAAGGGAGTGGCAGAGGGGGAGAGAGGAGGACAAGTGGTGCTGAGATTATTTACAAGTAAGTTACTGAACTCTGCCTGTTATATAATTTTGCTAATTGTTATTTATTTTTGTACCTAAAGTTCATATCTCTCCCCCTGCTTAGCTGAGATCATAATCACTAAAGAGAGAGGCAGTGAAGCAGCAGCTGTAGTGAGACCTTCACAAACACAGTGAAACTGCTTGTTGTCCTGATAAATTTTATTTGCTTTAGTCTATATATTTCATAGATTGTACTGTATGTCTTGTTTGGTATATAGTCTGTATTACTGTATTATTATATATACTGTATTAGTGTTTACTTGGTGATGTCCATTTGAGTCACTGGTTTTGTAGGTATATAAGATTGTTTTTTGGGGGGCTGTTTTATAGTGTGTTATGCTCATATTGCTGGGTTAATGGTTTATTGATTGTGTTTAGCACTACAGCATTTGACTGTGTTGCACATGGTACTTATAGTGTGGGAGAGGGAGTGTGTGACAGTACTGCTTGGGAGCTTTGGATTGTGTGGGTGTGTGCCTTTTGAGTGACAGATGAGGTGTAGCAGCTCCTACAAATCACAGCATATTCAAAGGCTTATATCTCGGGGACTATGAAGAATTTAAAGGGCATGCCCACCCCCAAAACTATAATCCCCCCCCCACTACTGGCCCCATTGTGTAGTGTAGTTTAATCCTTACCTTACATCCCAGCTCCATAGGGTTCTTCTGCTATCCCCCCCTAAAGTCCAAAAAAACGCCCACCAGGAGTACTGCAGAGTCCATATAGGACTCTGCCTCCTGTCTCTCCTCCGGGAGAAGTTTGGCATGTGCACTGCAGCCCTTCTCCCCCTCCCTTCCCCTCCCTCTCCCTCCCATTTTAGATTCCCTCCCCCTAGAGTAAAAACCTTTATATAGAATATTCTCCCTGTCCCCCCCATCCCCAACCGCTCTAGTTTTAAGTTCAGAAAGTGCCCCAAACATTACTTACCTTCCATCTTTCCTCCGCCGCACTGAACTCCCCGGCAGCCGCGTCTGTGATTGGCTGATGCTCAGCCAATCACAGACGCGACTGCCGGTCCCGCCCCTCTGCTTGCATTTTCTCGCAAGCAGAGGGCCTGGCAGTGTGGCGGAGGAAAGAAGGAAGGTAAGTAATATTTGGGGCACTTTCTGAACTTAAAACTATAGCGGTTGGGGCTGGGGGGACAGGGAGAATATTATATGAACATTTTTTAAGAAGGGTGGACATACCCTTTAAAGAAACTAAAGGTACCCTGGTGGTTGGGATGACTTATAGGATACATTAGAAGGAAATTAAAAAAAAAAAAACTCACTATAATTGCCCTTTAAGGCTGTTGGGGAAAAGAATGTTCTATAATTAGCATTAGCTCTCTAATTCTCAGTAGAACATTGGTCATTTGGTCAAGTATTAACACACATTATCACATATTCATTCTATTTGGTAAAATGTAGTTTGCATTTTTATAATTATTTCAAATAACTAATTGTTTTTATTAAGTGCAGGCATCTTATACTAAAAAGTATGACTTTATAAAATTAAAAGGACAAGTAAAATTGGAAATAAAATTTAGTTAATTAGAATATATGATGATGTGCAAATTTTGTTTTGGAAGCATTTTCAGCCATTCCTTTTAGCTGTTCACATCAAGCAATCAGACTCACTAATTATTAAAAGGCATGTCCACCCTCAAAACTACAATTTAACCCACTACTGGCCCCACTGTGTAGTGTAGTAAAATCCTTACCTTACAGGTTCTCCTGTAATGCCCCTCCAAAATCCAAAAAACTGACCACCAGGAGCCTGGCCGAGTCCATATAAGACTCTGCCTCCTGTCTCTCCTCCGGGAAAAAAAAGGTCATGCACTGCAGTCCTCCATGTCTCCATCTCTCTCCCATTTTCCTCTACCTCCCCCTAGTGTAAATCCCCTTTTCTGTAATGTAGGGCTCCCTCCCCAAACGCCATAGTTATTTCCAGCAAAACTCCCACGATCATTACTTACATTGCCTCTTTCCCCCGACGTTCAGTACAGCCGGAAGCCACGTCCGTGATTGGCTGCCTCTCAGCAAGCAGAGGGCCAGGACTGAACATCAGAGGAGAGAGGCAATGTAAGTAATGATTGGGGGAGTTTTGTGACAAATTACTATAGGGGTTGGGGGAGGGAGCCCTGCACTACAGAAAAAGATGTAAAAAAGGGTGGACATGCCTAATTGTTAATTTAAAAAAATGCATACATTACAACTATACATTGTTCAAAAAATCTGCTAATTGTGGCACAATTCAGACATTACATACTGAAAGTAGGAAATTACACAGAGGCACTTGAGCACAGGGTAGCGTGTGGCTTCTCTTTAATTCAGAACCACCCCCCAACAATTGATATATCTGTTGGTAAGGTGTTTATTACATTAAAATTGTATTGCTTGTTTTACTGTGTTTCCAGCCCAATAACCCCCCCCCCCCCACACACACACACACTCTGGCACAATTTCCCAGACTGCCGCAACCACTGAAAAACCCTCCTTAAAGCTGTACAAAACAATTTAACATTGTGACATAAGGGTTAGGGTTAGGCCACACTGGCGCGATTGTCATATGCTTCCAATCACATTTTATGATTCATTAGTGCTTGAGAATGGTATACCAGTGCTTTTCAATGTGGATGGCCACACTTTGGATCTGATGCACAACCAGAAAAGGCGTTACTTACTTTTGCGAGATTCTGCGACGCCATAAATCACTATATGAGATTTACTGAATCGTGGGATCCCGGTCATCCCTTGAAAAAATTTAACACTGCCTAATTTACACAGACTGTGCTATTTCTAAAAATTTGTGTAGACACTGCGCAAACCCGATAATACAGCGGAAAACGTGGGTTTTAAAGGGAACTTTCCATATATTATAGTCCATGCTCCCCCAGCCCCAACCGCCATAATCATATTCTCAGAAAGTCCCCCGATAGTTACTTACCTTACCTCTTTCCTTCGCCGCACTGCCCCGGCCCCCTGCTTGCACGGAACTGCAAGCAGGTCGCGGGACCGGCAGCCGCATCTGTGATTGACTGAGAGGCAGCCAATCACAGACGCGGCTGCCGGCTGCTCATAACAGAGGAGGAGAGAGGTAAGGTAAGTAATGATCGGGGGACTTTCTGAGAATATAATTATAGCGGTTGGGGCTGGGGAAGCATGGACTATAATATATGGAAAGGGTTTTACACTAGGGGGAGGGATAACAAAATTGGTGGGAGAGGGAGGGGCAGAAGGGCTGCACTGCGCATGCCAAACTTCTACCGGAGGAGAGGCAGGAGGCAGAGTCCTATATGGACTCTGCTATTCTCCTGGTGGCCACTTTTTTGGACTTTGGGGGGGGATTGCTGGAGAACCATTTGGAGCTGGGATGTAAGGTAAGGATATTTCTACACTACAGAGTGGGGCCATTAGTGGGGGGATTATAGTTTTGGGGGTGGACATGCCCTTTAAGCTAATTTTGCCTGTAAACAGGCGATATAGCATTGCCATGTTAATGCGCTGTGGTCTGTTTTACGAGTGTATGCAATCACATTTTTTGTGCAATCGCAACAGATAATAAAAGATTATTGCGAAAATCTCCGCACAAATGCACAGTAATGAGTGTGAAATGCACTGTATTGTAAACGCACTTTTCACGCAAAAAAGCGGACACAAAAGCGATGTGTATCTATTCACATATTTATTTTTTACATAGCGCTACATATTACACAGCACTGTACAGTCATCCATCTATTCATATCAGGAGCTGTTCCGAAGAGTTTACAATCTAATCACTTTATCTCATACACATAGCCTATCAGTATTTCTTAATGATTCTGCGGGTACCCGGAGTACACAGAGGGAAATCCATGCAGGAACAGGTAGAACAGATGTGTCCAAAGGAGGATTCAAACCACTGAGCCTAGATAAGAAACTGTAATCATCATCTCATTCTTATATTCCTTAGAAAAGGGAACATTTTTCTTGGTTGCAAGATCAGGCTAGATAGAGAGATAGGAAAGGAATTTCAGCATTTGAAGTTTATAAAACCTTTCCCCTAATTTCTGCATTTACGCTCTAGATTGATTTTTACATTTAAAGGGGAACTGTGGTCTCCAAACAAGTTAAGCTTAAATGAAAGGCCAGTTTCCTACCTTTAAAACGTGCCATCAACCACCTGTCTACGTGCTCCACAGCCCAAGATATAAAGAAATGACTGACCAGAAAGTTAATGGGTGGGAGGCTGACTTGTGACATTCCTAAGGCTTCCCCTGCACAGTGCCGCCGGCGAGCACAGCCTCAGACTCCCTCAGTGTGTGAGGGAGACAGGAAGTCCCTCCTCCTCTCTGCTGTGTGAAGTCCTGACAGAGAAGGTAAGGGAATCTACAGCCCTTCTCTTTCACTGCCATTTCCAGAGTTTTCTGGGGGGGGGGATGTCCTGAGTACTGAGTAACCCATGGCACCCGTGGGTGGGGCTTAGGCACCCGTGGGTGGTCGGGGCCACATGGGGCTGTAAGATAATTGGCCATGGGGGGCCTGCAACTGGAGGGACCATGGGGTCCATGAGTGGGAGGGACCAGGGGGGCTGCAAAGGGGAGGAGGAGACACAGGACAGATTGACTGACAGTTTCAGAGCAGGAAGCAGGAAGTGCAGAGGACCTGGTGATGCTGCTGCCATATCACACAAAAATGGAAATATCTTCAAAACTATGCAAAATAAACAATGGAAATAAATTGCCAAAATTCTCAGGGGAGCAATTCCTATTAATTTACCTCAATTTACCTAAAGTCATTTTTGAACCACAGTTCCCCTTTAAATAATCGATAAATCATAAGGACATAAATTATTTTGCAGTGAAAATGACATTTTTTATTGAATAGTAATTCTAGTTTAGCCTACTGAATAAACCATAATCCAAGTAACATGTTATGAAGACATTACAGAAAGCCTGGCTATTCAGACACACTATATACAGGGAGAAAAAATAAAACGGAGAGAGAAAGGGTTAATACACTGAGCTAGCATTGAATTTACATTGCTTACTCTGGAGCCCTGCCAAGCCTTCTCTTTCAACTGAAAGCTTGTGTTTCTTTTAACTTTTAGAGGGCGGTGCTTGATCAGTCACATGACTATGACGTTACTTCTCGCAGGGCTGGTATTTTAGGGACTTTCCTGTGCCACTCCAACTTTCCTGGGGCTGTTCCCCTTTACTCCTTTTATTTGTTTTCATTGGTTCCTTGAACCCTATAACCTTTATCTGTTTTCCCCTGCAGTGTTTGCAGTCTTGCTCATTTCCTGTAAGAAAGATTCAGTCTTTGGGTCTTTTCTGAAAAACACCAAGAAGCATGATCACTGCGATGGGTATTAGTGATTACTCTTCATAAATGAGCAGCGTTGGAAATTGTTTCTTAACCAGGCACATTACTGTGGATCCCCAACCAATAGAAAAGAAGAGAGAAGAAAAGGATACTTTATAAAATTATAATGTCTTCTCTAAAAATAGAACACTTTGATCCTGTGAGTATTGATTATTCTTTATATTGTTATTATCACTGTGGTATAACTTTGTTATTATACAGGCTGGAATGCCTCAAGTCAGGGATGTTAAACTTGTGGGCCTCAAGATGTTTTGAAACTACAACTCCCAGCATTTGGCATACTGTATACTGTTCTATATCAAATTAACAATTAAAATGTATTTTTTTATTGTGGATAGTAATTGTTATAAGTCATATATCCAGTTAATAACTAGAACATGACATGATATGATGTATACCAGCAGAGAAATGCTGACCTGGCAATTACAGAACATACCATATGTAATAATGAACTGTTAAAGCACATATTCCAGCTGTGTTGCAGTGGTACCTTTAGCATGGGTGAGATAAGGAGAATATAGTGTGTCAATGCAGCAATCTGCAGGGTACAGGAACCTATGAAGGATTTTAAGATAAACCAAAGGTAATGAAATTAATTACAAAAATTCTAGAATTCTAGAAAAAAAATCTTGTTTTTAAAATCCTTACCAAAGGATTTGTATGTATCAGCAGTGAATTATTGCCACACCATACAGTCCAATGGGCCCAAACTATAAATAATATTGTTAACACACTAAATAGAATGTCCTCCCCCCTGTATAGTTTACAGTAGGGGTTCATTATCCACTATATTAACCCTTTTACTTGGGATGTTTGTGCATATGTTTCAGTTCTTTTTTATTTTACTGCAAACACATACAGTGAGATTTACGCAGTGGGATTTAACCCGTGAGACTATGACGGCATCTATTAGCTGGCATTAAAAACTCACGTTGAAATAGCTTTAAAAGCAATGATGGATCACTTCTGGCAGCTGCCTGGGTGTCTTAAGCGATAGCAGCACAGTCATCACTGTGCTTGCGTTAAAGTGACGTTATCATTTTGTAAATAGGTTAGCAGCACTAGAATGTACAAATCGTCCTTATTGTTTCTCTTTTCCCCATTCTCTGTAGACACTGTATTGTAATTAACCTTTGTCATTACAAGCACTTTGCTATAGTCTTTTGGGCACTACTTGTTTTTTACTTTTTTTTTTAATTATTACTGCAAGAATTGTTAATTTATCATAAGTACTGCATGCTATGTTTTGTTGTACTGCTGTTGACTATTTCTATGGCAATGAGAGACGTGTTAAGCAGTTGTTGGACCAGGCAAATATGATCACACTATGGGCTCTAATGCAGTTTTGCCTTTGGTTTGCAAGCTTTGTGATGTGTTATTGTTATGCAGTGAATGTTCTGCTTCATTTTCTTTGCAGTTCTCATTTGGCCAGTCCAGTTTGGCAAAGCCTGTTTAGTGCTGTAATTTTAATTGACCGTGCATGTTCTTTTGTTTTGTGCTATACTTTTCTAAGGCTAGGTCAAAATTTCGACCTGATCAACCGGTTTGCTATTTACAAAATATCGTTGTTCGTGGCAAAAATCTCTGCAGACAGTATTTTGGTACGATCAATCATGTGGTCCATAGAAGGCAATTATCTGAAATTTACTGAATTGTCAATTCAAACTTTTGTCTGATTTCGGTGAAGGTTTAACCGGCATACCGCAATACCAAAACATCTGTTGGGCCAAAAAATCGACCTGTGTTTACCTGGCCTTAGACAAGGTGTCTACCAGAATATTTGACTTTACAAGCCATACATGCTAACTTATATACTTTTAACATTTTCCTTTTACAAATTCTGGCCAGCTGAAATGGTTAATAGAGACCTAAAGATTTCTGTTATTTTAACCTAATATGTTAACTTGTGAAGATATGACAGTAGGATGTACTGCCTTAAATGGGGATTATACACCCCTTCATTACTCCTCCCAGGGACCTAAACTGCTAAGTCCTTACCCCTGGGTACTTTATCATTCAGCTGTTTAACTTACCGTACCTAAAACCTTTCTTATTGCTCTGATCCGCTCTTCCCCTACCAATCTGTTGGCAACAAGACCAATGCGAAGATGCCTCTGTAAGGAGAGTGGCTTCTGATTAGTTACATCGCAAACTGAAGGAAGAAAAAGGAAGTGGGCAAGAGCAGCAAGGGAGACCTTTAGGTTTTAGTAAAACAGCTGATTGAAAAAGTACCCAGGGGTAAGGACTTCGTAGTCAGGGGTAATATTAACTAGAGCGTAAGGAGAGAGAGCTAGGGAAAGTAACAGCACCAGAAGTCCTAGCATTTTTGCTTTTTGGGCCAACCACAAGATCAAAGGACCAATATTGTGAAATTCTTGTTTTCAAATATTCTGCCCATGCTTTTAATAAACATATAGGATTTGTACAGGGAGCTACAGTATTTTAAATCTAAAAGTCACGCTAACCTTTTTGCACCAATTAACTTTTAGAAGAGATTTATGGCTGCTGTTCCTCTTTTTAATTAAAAAAATTGTCAAAAACTGTGTCTGCCACACATAACCCCAAAACAGTGTTTTCCCTAGCGTCCTTTAGCTGGGTGTTCCACTCAGCTGCACCTGGTTGTCATTTTGGAATTGAGGAAGCATCAGCCAACTCTCTTTGGACCCACTGCTGCCTGCAGGAGATCAGCTGGGGTGTGCTGTACAGAAGGACAAGCAGTGAGCATGCAGTGTCATGCACTGATCTAACAGTTTGAAATGTGTATGTATACTGTATATGTTAACGTTATATAACAGTTAAAACTGTTAGAGCAATTTTCACCGACACCAAATTTCGCCATACCACCCCACTTTTTTTTTCATGCCTTCCACCTGGAAAATTTTTGAGGGTGAGAACAATACTAAATCACATTTACTGAGGGCCAATTGCAGCATTATGTTATCTGTGACACTGCGTAGGGAAGAGATAGAGGCCCCCAGTAAAATCTTCCTCAAAACACCTTGGACACCTAGGCCTAGGACACCAAAGACTTATTTTGTCCAGATCGACTGGCTGGTGCGATTTGTAATTTGAGTAGAAAAACCAATGGAAATTTTTTTGAATGTACAGTATTCTGTCAGTTGGACCCTAGTAAGTAGACAAATCAGACTGATATCCACATGCTGTGGCACCCCAGGCTGTATAATGTTCCTTTAAAGATTTCCCCCACTACTGGCCCTACTGTGTAGTGTTTAAAAATCCTTACCTTACCTTACCTCTCTGCTCCAAATGGTTCTCCTCCAATGTAAAAAGTTTCTGCCTCTTACCTTTCCTTAGAGAGGTTTCTGGCTTGCCCACTGGGCCCGCCCCCCCCCCCCCCTCACGGTCCCTGTTTGCTGCCTTGTTCCCTAGCATTAAATCCTTTTTCTGTAGTGTAGGGGACCCTATCCCAACCCCAACCGCCATGTTTGTTTGCAAAAAAAATAATTGGTATTCTGCTCCCCTGGTATTCTGTACAGCCGGCAGTCAGTCCGGCCCCCTGCTTGCAATTTCCTGCAAGCAGAGGCTGGATCAGAACGCTGGGGGAACGAATCTCTGATCATTTTTTTTGCAAACAAATATGGTGGTTCGGAGTGGGATAGGGTCCACTACACTACAGAAAAAGCTTCTTTATAGGTGGAGATACCCCATAACTTTTGAAAAGTTTAAAGTAGCAATTCTGAAACCTGAATTATGCTATAATAAAAAATGATTACCAACTGTTTAGACTGTCCAATGGCCAGTGTTCCCCCAACTTTGCAGGCCAGATATCTGGACATAAAAAATAATTGCATACCACCTTTCAAAAGATGAACGGTGTTAAGACCGTTCCTACACAAGAGGCATACACACTATAATTGCGTATAAATAAAGGCAAAATTACATACCTGTCAAAAACCTTTATTAGCTTTGGACACTCTTAAGGGGCATGTCCACCCCCAAAACTATAATTTAACCCACTACTGGCCCCACTGTGTAGTGTAATAAAATACTTACCTTACACCCCTGCTCCAAATGGTTCTCCTTTAATGTCCCTGTAAAGTCCCGAAAAGTGACCACCAGGAGCCTGGCAGTGTCCATATAGGACTCTGCCTCCTGTCTCCCCTCCGGGAGATAAATGGATAGCCGGAAGCCACTTCCATGATTGGCTGCCTCTCAGCCAATCAAGACACGGCTCCCGGTCCGTCCCCCTGCTTGCAGTTTCATGCAAGCAGAGGGCCGTGATAGAACGTCGGAGGAGAGAGGTAATGTAAGTATAGATCAGGGGAGTTTCTGCAAAAATTACTATAGCGGTTGGGGCTAGGGGAGGGAGCCCTACACTACAGCAAAAAATTACAAATGGGGTGGACATGCCCTTTAAATAAGTTATCCTATCACAAATTTCACCATCCCTTTACACACCCAATATCTAATTACGCATACACAATGATATATAAAAACATAAAGTGAGGTTGAGGGGCCATTGATCTAGATGGAATAAAGGGTATACTCACCCTCCCTTGTGACTTTACTGTACATGAATACGTAATGCATCAAAATCATTTAACGCATCTTAGAGACTGAGAAATCAGAGTCCCTGTTTAGCTGCTTCACTGGCGCGTTCAAGATCCCAACATCTTGTGCTTACACAAAACCAATATCACAGACACTGCCCTCCTAAGCAACAAGAAGTTCAAATAGATGTGGAGAGTATTTCATGTTGAGTTTTGTCTCTTAGTTGGCGCATTACTTCACTGTGGTACATTTTCTTGGTCATTACGACCACGTTACCCCCCTTGTCTGCATTCATTACAATCCAATCCTTTCTAGATTGTACATAATCGCCTTTCTCTCCCCTTTAGACAAATTAAGTTTCAAAATTGTCAGTTCACCCAATTTTTCAATATCCTCTACCACATTGTTCACAAAATTAGCAATGTTAGGGAAACACTGTATGGAGGGGAACCAAGCTGACTTTTTCAAAGTAGAATACCTTACAATTCTCATCTGGACCCTAAATTGATTCATTACCTAGTTCCTTTAAAATCTCCAATGTTGCTTGGCTAACCCATCCGTACTAGGCCTCCCCTCATAAATCTTGGATAATACACATTTACTCATAAATAGATGAATGTCTTTTAGGAGTTCAAATTTATTTAATTTAGAGGTCGGAGTAAAAGACAGCCATTTAGATAACAATTGGATTACATCCTTGTCTAAGGTTTTACCTGTAAGATTCACAACCTGCAAAGTACCACCCTGAGTGTCTATTGTTTCTTTTTATTCCGGTATCCCCCATTTCTTGAGATCCCGAAGCCACAAAGGGGAATTATCACAGGAGAATATTTTGTGCACAATTTGACTTTAGTGGCTTGTTCTATTTGAACTTCTTGTTGCTTAGGAGGGCAGTGTCCGTGATATTGGTGTTGTGTAAGCACATGATGTTGGGCTCTTGAACGCGCCAGTAAAGCAGCTAAATCGTCGTTTGCACCCCATGTCAGGTAATTAAGGGTCCACACCTTCTGGCCGGTCCACACCTCCACAGTCCAATTAACCACAAAATATACAAATAGTAGAAGGGGACACCACACTGCAATTCCAAGCAAGTGTATTTTATTAGTGCGACATGTTTCGAACTACATTTCTTTCTCAAGCACACGTGCTTGGAATTGCAGTGTGGTGTCCCCTTCTACTATTTCTATGTTTTGCAGTAAAGCAGCTAAACAGGGACTCTGATTTCTCTGTCTCTAAGATGCATTAAATGATTTTGATGCACTACATATTCGTGTACAATAAAAACAGAAGTCACAAGGGAGGGTGAGTATACCCTTTATTCCATCTAGATCAATGGCCCCTCAACCTCACTTTATGTTTTTATATATCATTGTGTATGTGTAATTAGATATTGGGTGTGTAAAGGGATGGTGAAATTTGTGATAGGATAACTTATTTAAGACTAAAAAAGCTAATAAAGGTTTTTGAAAGGTATGTACTTTTGCCTTTATTTATACGCAATTATAGTGTGTATGCCTCATGTGTACGAACTGGCTTACCACCGTTTATCTTTTAAAAGGTGGGATGCAGTTATTTTTTGTGTCGTAATTATTTTTCCTACAGGCACTGTCCGATTTGTAGAATGTACTAATCTTGCAGTTAATATTAGGGAGGATCACTACACCACAAGTATATATACAGATACCTGGACATGTTTACACAGCCTAAAGCTGGCTACACACATGCCTGACAAATGCCAAATAACAGACAGGATCTGCAAGATACTGCTTATCATTTTTCAAAGATCAGGATACACACAGTCCCGATCGTTCTCCCTATACACAGCATATACACAGCATAAGGAGGACGTTCAAGAATGCATGTTTCCCACGACCAAGGCCGACTCCCCTATAGGTAGACTGCCATGGCAAAGAGAAATTATCGGCCTTTTCCGAACGACCACAGGGCTGACGGGAACGTTCAGCGGCCACACGCTCATTTGGGAAATCTGCATTATCTGTGCTTTATCGTTACTGCGTGTACCTAGCTTAAGATTATGTTTAAAGGGAATGTGCACCCCCAAAATAAAATTCGTAAATAGGCTAGACACCCCCCAAACCTTGACCTCGCAAGGTTTTTAATGTTTCTGGGAGGCTTGTAAGTATATTTACCAGTCCTCATTCCCAGGAGGAAGACTGACAGAATCAGTTTACTTTGGTCTGGTTCTGCTCACAGAAACAATATTGGGAGGTAGGAATTACCAGGCCTATATCCCTGTCTCAAGTACTTTTCCTTTTAACTGTTTTTTAAAAAAACCTTTATACACACTATAGATCTCCTTCAAGTGTATGCAATTATATTTGGTAGCTAATTTGTAAAAAGGAAGTACAATACACAAACTGATTATTTTACAGTTAATTTTACCCAGGTTTTTATTACAATACTTATTAGAACACTGTTCAACTTCCAGCCTGTATGTGAACTTACCCTACCATTACCCCTTTGCCAGAAAAAAAGCAACATTAACAGAAAATTGTTAAGGAGTTTATGTAATGAGAATTAAAGATGGAAGAACAGCAGTTCCGCAAAACCTTTTGAAGTTCTGAAAATCTCATTTGAACCTAATTGAATGGAAATTAAAAAAGAAATTTAATTGTACATTTTGAGTATTCAATATAATTTTTGAATTTTCAGTAGGAACATTTCTATTGGAATTTTGAATTTTCGTTGAAAAGTTAAATTTTTACATTTTTAAAAATCCATATGCTTTGCAGATTTTTCACTACTGAAAATATCTGTCCAACTCTCAGGCTGCTGTAAAATGAAGTTTGCATTTTAAGGTCTAATGTAAAAGTGAGTTTATTTCCAGTCAAATCTGGGGTAGGTGTATCTATTAAATAATGTATTTATAATCTGCCACTGTAAATTCCCAGATCATTGTTGTGTAATTGTGAGATGGTGATTAGAATTTTTGCTAAAAAAGTTTTGACTCATTAGAATTTTCCATAATACTTACATTTACATCGTAAATTAATCTGTTCAGCCAACTGTTATTAATAGATGGAACTGTTGCCTACTTTCTGTAACTTTTAAATGTGATCCCTTTTTTGGAAGTACAGAAGACATGTCCTGCCTTTGTCTGTTATCTAGAAATATAAACTGAGAAGTCTATGTCATAAAAGTCTTTTCATGGGACCATACTGAAGATATTGCACTTTGATTCAATGTGAAGTAGTCAGTGTACTGCTTGTATAACAGTGGACATTTGCTGTCCCCTCAAAATAACCCAACACATATTTATTAATGTATAAACTGCTGGCAACAAAAGTGAGCTTTACTGGAATCCTTTTCCAAACCTCCATGACTACATAGAGCTGGTGGATGTTAGAGACGTCACAATCCTACACTGTCCATTTGAGGATACCCCTCAAGCCTGGAGACATACTTTGCCAGTCCAGCACCTTTACCCTTCTTTAGTAAAGCAGTAGTCATCTTGGAGGTGTTTTTGGGGTAGTTAAACTTTGGAATACTGCCCTGCATTCCAGTTTAAGAGATATGTATGTCACAGTACATATTGGCATTCATGATTCCCTCAATGAACTGTAGCTCCCAAGTGCTTGCAGTAGTCATGCAGCTACAAACCATCATACCCCCACCACCATGCTTGACAGTAGGCAAAACACACTTCAGCAACTGTGGACTTTCTTGTGCATCATTTTTAGAAGAGGCTTCCATCAGGGACAATAGCAGACCAATCTGATGCAGCACATAGCATATGATGTGAGCACTGACAGGCTGACCTTCCACCCCTTTATCCTTTGCAGCAATGGTGAGCAACACTTATGTCTATTTGCAAAAGACAACCTCTGGATATGATGCTGAGCACTCAACTTCTTTGGTCGTCCATGGCAAGGCTTATTCTGAGGGGAACCTGTCCTATTAAACCGTTGTATAGTCCTGTCCACCATGCTGAAGCTCAGGATGTTGACAATCTTCTAATAGCCTAGGCCATCTTAATGTAGTAACAATTCTTTTTTTTTTTTCAGATCCTCATAGTTTACCTTGAGATGAGGTGCTATGTTTTACTTATTGTGACCAGTATGTGTGAAAAATTTAACACGCCTGCTCCCCATTCACACGAGACCTTGTAACACTAATAAGTCACATGACAGGGAAAATGGCTAATTGGCCACAATTGACAATTTTCATTTAGGGTTGTTCTTCCTTTTGTTGTCAGCTGTTTATACATTAATAGCTGTGTCTTGATTTACATTATATCAGTGTTGTAAGCTTAAAAAGATAGGCCACACTCCCAGGAAGAAAAGCAAATCCAGCCTTTAAATAAAATCATCCAAACTTAATTATATAATGTCAAAAGCACACTGCTGACCCTGAAGCATTTCATGCAATGTGATTGATTGCAACCATTGCATGAAATATATATATACAGATATCCGTTCTGTAGATGTGATTGTATTTATATGCTTTTGTTCTTCATTTAGTATTCCTATAATGGTGTTGAAGATCTGAATGGTGTAATTTATCCTTCAGCAATATTGGACAATAGGGTTACTGGACAGGATTTGTGTAAGTAAACTATTCAGTATACAGTATTTAAAAATAAAAAAAATAGCAAAATGTTTTGAATTAATCTTTTAGATCAACAGATTTCTAAAGGTCATGGTTATTATAATAACATTTTAATAAAAATGCATGTGAGATTCCCCAAACTTTGTTGATGTAATTAATGTGCTAGCCACTTGGAAGCATTGTAAGCTCAGAGGCTAGCACTGATGCCTTGCAGCGATAAAGTCCTGAGTTCGATTCCACCCTTGGACACATCTGCAAGGAGTTTGTATGTTCTCCCCGTGCTTGCGTGGGTTTTCTCCGGGCACTCCGGTTTGCCCCACAATCATAAAGACATACTGATAGGTTGTATGTGTCAAATAAATGTGTTTAGATTGTAATCTCTTGTGAATGTATACATGTAATAGTAAAAGCTAAGGAAGATGTTGGCGATATTTAAATCTGCAGTAACAATAATTTGATTATCAAAATAGGTATATGTTTTACATTAACAATAATATATGCAACCACTCTACAGTGAATGCTAGATTTTTTAAACTGATGGTTGGTACTTACATATCACTGTCTTTCTAAAAGCAAAGCTTTATACCATTATTCCAATAGAGCCACTATATAGAAATTTGTACAAGTAGAAACTATCTTTTGCTAGGAACCTAATGGAAACAAACAAAAAAAAATCTGGGTATTTAAACCCATAGCCTCATGGACTGTGTTTTTAAAACACGTGTTTAGACTGGTGAGCCACCATTGCATATGCAAGGAATAAAAATTCATTTAGAAGCTTTATCTTTTGCTTGGAACATAATTTAAAAAAAATGGTAAAATCAGCTAGTGGAAATCAGTCTGTAAAATCAGTCATATTGTATTGCTTCAGGAAGGCTGTATGGAATTCATGCTAGCTGGTAAATCAACTTCAGGGTAACAAGCAGCTTTCAAAGTCTTAATAGGGACTTCCATATTGGTGTGTAGACATTTGTTTAGAAAATAGACTGAATCCTTCTTTGTTACAGAATCTAATTGTGACATGTATTAGATGAAACTTAATAGATAAGAATCTTACAATGTATAGGTGTTCTGGGGAGAAACGCTTTCTTATTAGGACTTAAAATAATAATTTAAGTTCTCTTTTATGAAATAAATGATTGTATTGTTTTGTTGTACCAATCTTTTTGTTTTTCTTTTTCTTCCACTGCAGCAAACAAGCCATGCCTTTCTATTATAGAACAGCCAAAGCAGGTATGTACAAAACACATAAGTTATCAGAAAATGTCCTGACACTTTTAGTACTTTAATTCATTTGTTAGGTCCCTGATATTTATAGAAATTCACACACCGGGCAACCCCAACTGTTAAAAGCAGCTATACATCGTCTCA
Source organism: Hymenochirus boettgeri (assembly GCA_019447015.1). Lineage (NCBI taxonomy): Eukaryota > Metazoa > Chordata > Amphibia > Anura > Pipidae > Hymenochirus > Hymenochirus boettgeri. Next base: position 75,172,775 of record CM033475.1, on the reverse strand, counting down.
TACATTGGGGAAAGTTATCCTCACTGGGAAGCCACTGACTTCATTACATTATAATAAGAAAACTTAGTTAGGTGCCCTAAAATGGGCATTTATTATCCCTATTTTTTGCCACAAACATAGCAAAGAAACCAATGAAGAAAAACAGACAACAGAAAACACTGATCAATGTCTATCTGTTTTGCCTTTCAGCGGGGCTTCAGATTTCGGTATGTTTGTGAGGGGCCTTCTCATGGAGGTCTACCAGGAGCATCCAGTGAGAAAGGAAAAAAGACATATCCTACTGTAAAAGTGAGTATCATGCAAGCGTTTTGCAAATGTTAAACTGCAACATTTTTTAAGTCCAATAACTGTAGCTCTGTGACATTATGGGGTAGTAGTGATGATTTTCTTATATTGAATTCTCTTTTTTTTTTTAACTGTTTTCAAACTGTCAAATTACCACTGCAATAGACTTAAGCCCCAGAGTAGTGTTTAAGCTAAACTCTGATTTTTCTTGCAGATATTTAATTATGTTGGCATGGCAAAGATTGAAGTAGACCTGGTAACGCACACAGATCCACCACGGGCTCATGCCCACAGCCTGGTTGGTAAGAATTGCAACGAGATGGGCTGCATAACGACAGTAGGGCCGGACGACATGACTGCTCAGTACGTATCATGTGATTGCTTTGCACATTTTATAGCTATTGGATAACATCCAATACACAGCTACATCAGTGTTTCTACAGCTTCTGGCTTTAGTACTGCAGTCCAGCCATTCATGTTTATTAATTGTAGGATGAAGACTTGGGACTATACTATCAGTGTCTGCGCAAATTGTCCAAAGAAACCCAAGGCACCATTTAGCGTGTTCAGAAGAAGATATATTGAAGAGAGCCATGGCATCTGGAAAAGGTTGCCATGTGTTTAGTCAGGAACTTTAAACTAAAATCCAGAGCAGTCACAATTTGCTGACTAAATCGATATAAAACTAAGATCCAGCAGTGCTGAGACATTCATTTTTATTAGAACTGGCAATCCAGTCGCTTTCTTTTACATTAACACAGAAAGAAAAAGAACCCTTCTAAAAGAACCCACGGGCAGTTTGTTCCGTGCGCGCGTGACGTCAGCGTGCGCACAATGTCGTGCACGCATGACGTTACTCGGAACAAACTGCCTGTGGATTTTTAGACCCAAGCCTGCAACGAGGTCTCGGGGGGCGGAGCTCACCTGACAGAAGACATTATCCAAGATGGCCAGACCTTTTCTGAAGGGACCTAAAAAAAAAAAAAAAAAAAAAAGGGGGGGGGGGGGGGGGGAAGTTAAAGATACAGCTTCCATTTAAACTTAATTTGTTTTTTGAGCATACTCAAACTCTTAACCTACAATTCTCTCACCTGATTCCTCTGCCCATAATCAACTTCTTCGGAATCACAGTACTTTGTAGCTGGTGGAAGAAATATAAATATAGTGTTTAGGGTGCGGGGCAGGTGGAAAAATCAGGTGAAATTAAGATGTAGAATTTAATTTCTTTTTTAAAAAACGCAAGTGTCTAAGCAAAGGTCTTCAGAAGGAGCAGGGTTCACTGGTTCTCCTACCTGTTTATAACAGCAGTTGATTGCCGAAACCAAACACAGTACATAAGTAAATGTATGATATTTGTATGCTTCTTTATGAAACATTCTTTATGAAACATTAATGCTATGTGAAACAACCATCTGGAATGCATATTAACAAACAGATACACACTGTTTTGAATGTTATCTTCCACATTTCTCTAGATTTAGTAACCTGGGCATTGTTCACGTCACTAAGAAAAGTCAGACCGAGATCTTGAAAGAAAAAATGAGACGTCATATCTTAAGGACATCAGTAAAAAATAAATTGACAGGTACCTTTTCCAAATTTGGGATTAGTGGCTTGGATTCCTTTCCCTTATGACCTTGGGGGAGGATGTGTGAAAAGGAGAGAATGGGACAAGAACCAAAAGGAAAGTTAGGTTTCCAATGCCATTGTACTGGCAGCTCTATCTATTACAAGGCTTATGCTTTTTTATGCTAGTCTTTCTCTGTCCTATAGTTTCCTGCTTTTTGTTTGCTCCTGGAAAGCTCTCTCTCACTGGCAATAGAATACAGGTAGTAGGCAGAAGATTGGGAATAACACTGCAGGGTTATTGCCTTTATTATGTCAGACTGGAATTATACTAATACTGTAATAATAAATTACAGTATCCATGCTAGATTGTTAAATGACTGTATAGATTTTGTCATGCTTGGCTATCCTTCAGCAGGACATTTTATTTATCCAGGGCAGGGGAGTATTTGACTCTCAGTTGACTGACTAACTGGTTACTGTGTTTTACAGCCACCTAAAAATCCATTTGACAGGAATATCCAATATTAACCTTTCAGGTGAATACATGTAACCATTTACTATGTGCTTCACACTAGACCATGGGAAATAAGCACTGTTCATTTTATTAAACTAAAAACTAAAACCCAAAATAGTGTAGAGGCCTGATTCTGACCTGTCCATCAGGTTCACTGTATATTGTTAAGCCTTGCGGGCTGCAATGGTAGCATTTCTTTATAATTATAGACCCATTCTCTATTGAATGACTGTTTCAGGTATTTAGAAATTATATATGCATAGAGGAGATATAGAAAACTGCCATTTGATTATCAATACAATACTATTCAATAAGATCTATGTATGTGCCTAGCATCCATCTAACTTTCAAACTGTTATATGTAAGGATATAGACTGAAGTTTTAACCGTATGTTCTACAGGAGAGGAAGAACGAAAAATTGAACAGGAAGTTAAAGACTTGAAGAAAGTTACAGATTTGAGCATTGTTCGGCTAAGATTTACAGCCTACTTGCCTGACAGTAATGGGGCCTACACCCTTCCCTTACCACCAGTTATTTCACACCCCATTCATGACAGCAGTAAGTAGTCTGTTCTTAATTCTGTAGATTCACCTGAAATTACTTTTCTGCTGCTGCAATACAATTAAATGCTGTAACAGAGCACTGGTACAAAATAAAGTAAATAAGCCTGTATTGACATTGTGAGATGTGCTTTAAAGGCCAATAAACCACGAGAAAAGCCATTGCGATAGGAGATTACGGTAATTAAAAGATGACATTTTCACTGTAGAATTTGCACCTTCCTTTGAAGTGGTGTGTTTTCTCTTTACTGTCTATTATTTGGTGCGATATTTATTAAAATACTATGCCAAATAGTACCAGGGTAGTGTTCCAGAAGAAGTAACATTCATGGATTAAAAAAATGTTTTTCCATAAATAACCCATAATCAACACATAGGCCTATGCAATGTATTGTCACATCACATTATTTTGGTAAGCAACCATTTGAATTTGAGAATTGCATTTATGTTTTGTTGTTTGACAGTTTGCCTTCATAATAGCAAATTATGTCAGTTCATCTTAGCACAGGATTCACATATGTGCTAATAAGATTCAGCCTTAAGGTTAATTCTTGTAGAGAATTTCACCTGCCGTTTTACTGCCCATTTTAACGAACTATGTAAATTTGATTGCAGTAATTAAGCATCAATTGTAGATTTCTACATCCTATAAAGTTTTGTATCACAGCAAACACAGATTATGTGGATGGGCTTTTAGGCTGTCCAGATATTCTTCTTAACTGGTCACCTCTAACAACTGCATAAATCCATTAGCCAACTTAATGTTTGGGGGGTTACACCCACAGAACCGTAATCGCAATGTTCATTTAGAATTGACCAACTGTATAAAATAACCAAAATGTAACTTTGTTAATGAATTTAATTTGTGTATCTTTCTAGTAGATATTATTGTGTCTGCATGGCAATTTAATCCAAAAACTGTTACCTATCACATGCAAAAATGCATTTTTATAGGCAAGATTAAGCTACCCCCCAAATCCCAAGAACACAAGACATCTATTCCACCTTATGTTAGCTAGCTGCTTAAATTGTATTCCTGGTTCTTCCAAGTAGAAACCATTAGTCATGTAATGTAATGGCTGGCATCATAGCCAACGACTGACTGCTGCTCCTTGAGGCGCACATTTCTGCTTGTACAAAAACAATGGTGGCAACCTCTACAGATGGGGCATATAAATGTCAGTAGGTACATCTCTATATAAGAACATTGTGAAACAGGTTAAGTATGGCATTCTTGGGGGTTGCTTAATCTAACTGTAGCTCTATTTGAATAAAACGTGTAAAGAATTGCTACAGATGTCAGTTTGAGACATGACACTGATGCATTTGGAAAAATAGGGGAAAAGACAGTTTTTAAATTGCTCTACTAAACACCTTATTTATTCATAAAATTTCCTAATTTTCTACTTTTTTCAGTTCAAGTTCTAATTTTCTTTCATAAATAGATTTCAGGAATTTCCCTAGAAACCCCATGGTATAGTTATTATTGAGGTGCTGTCCACTCAAATCATGCAGGGAATAAAAAACCCTGAAGTATTTTTTAATTAATTACTCAGACTTTTATAGCCCAGAATACTTTACAGAGGTGTTAATTTACAGTTTGTACCACACTGTATGTAATGTACAGTATGCATTGCTATTAAATGTGTTACAGAACATTTTTCTTTGTAATTTTTGGGTATATCTCAATCATCATGTGTAATCATCCCATAGAGGAAAGGTGTAATATATATTACGTAGGAAGAATGACTTAATTTACTGTGGGAAGTTCTTATTTAATTCTGTCAGTCCCAGACATCCCAACCTGCCCGGAAGCCTGAAGGGGGCGTGAGGAGCGGGGTGTGACGTTAGGTGGGGGCGGGGCCTTCATTCTAGGGGTGGTGGGAGGCAGGGTTAGGGAGGAGTTAAGGGCGTTCTGGGAGTGTGACTCAAGTCTCCTCAAGTCCTGGAGTCTGTGGTGGTCTTGCGGGTGTGCGGGAGACCACCCCAGAATGAGGTAGACTCCTCGACTGTAGCTTGCGCAAAACCCGACAATTGCCAGCTCGTGTTTAAGAAGTGTTTTAACAAGTTTTGGTGATAGTGACATGTTCCCCAGATCATTTCCCAGGTGCCACAGCCATTTACAGTAAGTTACCATTGTTAGTTTAGCTGTAAATCATCTGGACTTTTCAAACTATCACTCCCCATTGACTTAAATAGGTCCGAATTCGAACTTTCACTTAAGTTCGAAAGTTCGGCCATCTCTACTTTCCACTAATATTGCTGCACCTGAAAGGGACAGCTAGAGACCTTCACACTATGGGCCATATTTATAAAGGTGTGGTATCACCTTTAGCGATCGTTATTGGAATCGTTAATTTATGATCGCTATCTGAAATCTTGTAAATGTCTGATAGCAAACTTAAATCTACGACTGCCTGTAGAATATCATTATGGTAGTTTATTACCACATGGTATACTACTGCCACGTTCGTAAAGTAACAAAAACTTGCGGTATTGCAAGTTTTTAAATACAGCCCTCCAACATTTAAACAATACATTGCAGGTGAAACATACAAAGGACACAGGTCTATAACTGTGAATAGTGTAGGTTTATTGCAAAACATGTGTGCTACATGTTTCTGACCCACTTGTCCTTCCTCAAGTGCTTGAGTGGGTCTGAAAAATGTAGCACGCATGTTTTGCAATAAACTTCCCAGCTACAGACCTGTGTCTTTGTGTGTTTCACCTGCTACTAGGAAAGGGTTAACCAGCTGTACCACCAATTTGAATATTGATGATTTAATATATTCCTACATCATAGGGGTTAAGAGGTGGGAGTGGAAATCACACAGGTGCTGAAAATGTAATCAAGGTAAAAGTACTGGCAGGCTAGGGAAAATGTCAGCTTCAGATTTGGGGAACAAACAGAACCTGAAATGAGCTCAAAGGGGTAAAGAAAAGGCCCCTGAGTGGAATCTTCTGCAGAGAAGGATGTTGAGTCAAGTTCTTTCGAACTTTAACTTAGATTTTTTGGGTTTAGTTCTCCTTTAAGACTACTCTGCAGCATTTTTCCCAGATTTGTCATCAGCATGGACACTAATTAAAAGATAGGAGACATCTTTCTCTACATTATACCAAGATCACACACACATTGGTACCAGTGGCATAACTAGGAATCACAGGGCCTCCCAGCAAAGCTACGATGGATCGCCTGTCTGTGCTTCATCCACTATGGTTTTCTGGAAGGAGGCTATATCTGTCATAGGGTGAAACAACAATGTCCAGAACCCCTGCAGCTGTTCCTTGGTAGTTAAGGCCCCTGATACAATGAGTTTCAGCTATTGACATGCACAAATACCATTGTAAAATGACAAAATGTCCAAACCTGTCTGATTAGCAAGATGAACAATCCTCAGAAATATCCTGTAAAGCTGGGTATACACAGTACCAATCTCTGGAAAATGACATACAGTCTGTCAAATTATGGGTAAAACACAGTCCTGAGCAGTCTCCCTAAACACAGTAAAGGGAGACTTTTGAGGTCGACGTATTTTCCATGACTTAACTATAGGGGCCGACCGCACCTGAGGGAAATTTTCGTAACGAAGCGAGCAATCCTGATGCTGCCAAAAAAACCAGACTTCTGCGTTGGGAACGCTCGTTCATGCGTTACACCCATTGTCGAGAAAGGGACGATTCTATCAGATCTGACGGGATGGTCCCTTTATCGTTCATGTGTGTACCCAGTGTAACATACATACCATGATTGATGATGTTTTTAAAAAGTGGATGCATGTGAAATATGCCCTGTCTAGTTTGTAGTATGGATAAAGGGTTTTACTAAGTTAGACACCATTTGTAGCAGGAATAGATTGCTAACTCTTATTTGAAAACAAAGCAAATTATTGTAATTTTCAAGGTTTTATGTAAATAAGGAACAGACTTCTGGGTAATTTCCATGACAGCTGTGAGGAAAGATTTACCTTTTAAAAGGTTTTTACAGCATCCCACAAGCTAAATACAGAACCACGCTTCACACTGCAAAGGCCTGCACTACACTGATGATGGCTCAATAAAGCTAAAACCGGTCTGTAGTTGGTGCTCAGGTTTTGTATTTAACTTGTGGAGTACTGTAAAAATCTTTTTAAAGGTATAGCTTTCCTCAAAGCTGCTGTGAAACATGGCAATTACCCAGAAGTCTCCTTTTCATTATTTGCACAATACTAGAAGGGGAGCTGCGAAGCCTTATTCTCTCCCTATTATATTTAATTAATTAGTGACAGGTTTTATGTCAAATCTGGTTCTAAAAACGTTTAGTTTCCTGTTTGCTTCATTATTTACTATTCTTCTGCGTGCAACATGGAATAATTTAGTCTATGAATTCACTGCCACTTTGTGGTTATTACTGGAATTGCATTGAATTATAAAAAAGATTCTTCACATGGGGCATATTGATAAAAGATTGTTAAGTTTTTGTCGCTGATCTTTTATTAAAAAAAAATACTGCTGCATAATGACATTACACTTTTTGCCACATCGCCATACATTGCGGTAAAAAGTGCTCAGTCATTTATAAAGCACTGAAAAGTGCTTTTGCCAGTAAGTTAAGCATCAAAAGTCAGAGGTGGCAAAAATGCATTAGTGGACACATTTCAAGCCGGGGAATGGGTCCCTGGAAGGTGTTAGTAAATTACTGTTTGTTTTCCTATATAAATAAGGGTCCTTGGGGTGTGTTGAACGATTTCTGATCATTTACTGTAATATGATCAACGATTATCGAATTTGCAATTTTAAAATTTCAGATGTCTGATTTTCAAGTTTCCGATTTTTGATATTTCCCAATAAAGTCGAGTGTGTGTGTGTGTGTGTGTGTGTGTGGGGTCTTGTTTCCACATATGCATGAGTGTTTTAAGTGCCCCCTGTAATGTTGCCTAATTCTCATTTACACCCCTTGTCTGGTCTTGGAGATTCTGGATTTCACAATATGGCCACAGTAACGGCCTTGGCGAAATGGCGAAAATATTTCTCCTTCATAAATATATTCCATGGCATTTTACAGGTCTGCTACCTACGTTTTGTACCTCTAGATTCTTCCTATAGTTTGTACAAGTACTATTCAATGTACATTGAACTAGATTGTAAGCTCTATGGGGCAGGGACCTCATTAACTCGTGGCAAAGCCCTAGCACTTCTATTTATATAATTTATATATTAATGCACTGAACGATCTATGTATTTATCCCCCGTGTATGACTTTATTGTATTTTATTACTGTACAGCGCTGCGCCCCCAAGTGGCACTTTATATATTAACATACATACATGTGTCTGAGTCTCTATCTTCTTTATCAATATGTGTATTTTCTTTATCAATATGTGTCTGTCTATCTTCTCTATCAATATGTGTCTATCTGTGTCTTGAGCTATCTTCTCTTTCGTGTATCTACCTTCTCTATCAATATGTGTGTCTATCTATATCTGTTGTATTCAATTAAATCAACTGGACTTGAAGTTTAGTTCTTGAAGACGTATCGCTAGTCATCCGACTGGCTTTCTCAATTCAGAATGACTTGTACAAGAATCTGTGGCAATTATGTACCCTGGAAAATCCCAATTAGCATATCACAGCCAGGTGTTAAGGGCATGATTGCATAGTGGCGTTCTAGGAATGTAAGGTGTCAAAACAGCATTGTACATGGCAGACAGTTGGTGTCGAACCCCCCCATCTCTATTTAGGCTTGGTTTCTTTATTTTCACATAAATGGCCTCCTTAAAGGGCATGTCCACCCCCAAAACTATAATCCCCCCAACTACTGGCCCCATCATGTAGTGTAGTTTAATCCTTACCTCACATCCCAGCTCCATAAGGTTCTCCTGTAGGCCCCCCCCCAAGTCCCAAAAACTGCCCACCAGGAGGATAGCAGAGTCCATATAGGACTGCCTCCTACCTGGCCTCCGGGAGAAGTTTGGCATGCGTACTGCAGCCCTTCTCCCCCTCCCTCTCAGGATTCCCTCCCCCTAGCGTAAAACCCTTAAGATATAGGATTCCCCCTGTCCCCCCAGCCCCAACCGCTCCATTTGTATTCTTAGAAAGCTCCCCAAACTTTACTTACCTTCCCTCTTTCCCCCGCCGAAATGAACTGTCGCTCAGCCAATCACAGACGCGACTGCATTTTCTCGCAAGCAGAGGGCCGGCAGCGCGGCGGAGGAAAGAGGGGAGGTAAGTAAAGTTTGGGGCACTTTCTAAGAGTATAAATAGAGAGGTTGGGGCTGGGGGGACAGGAGGAATCATATATCCAAAATTGATTTTTAGGGTGGACATACCCTTTAACACCACTCTTGAACCAGTCACATTCCTTTGCCAATATGTTAACATTACAATCTTCAAAGGTATGTCCTTTATCCTTAAGATGCAGGTAGACAGCTGAGTCCTGACCAGAGGAATGGTCTCTTCTGTGCTGAGCCATACGTTGATGCAGTTGCTGTTTGGTCTCCCACACATACAAATCACAGCATTCTTCACTGCACTGCGTATATGATGTCGCTTTTCTTGTGTTTCGGTATTGGGTCTTTACGAATTGCTGCCTCAGTGTGTTGTTCGGTTTAAAGCAGACAGGGATAAGGTGTTTTTTGATAATTCTTCTTAATTTCTCGGAGACCCCTGCTACATATGGGATGACAATGTTCTTTCTCCTGTCTTGCTTTTCCCCTTCACTGTTGGTATACGTGTTCTTTTCCTTCCTTCTTTTGACAAAGGCTCAGTCTGGATATCCACAAGTTTTAAGGGCTCCTCTGAGATGTTTCATTTCTTTAGCCTTCGCCTCTGTGCTAGTGGGGATGTTCTCAGCTCTGTGTTGCAGGGTTCTGATTACACCCAGCTTGTGATTTAAAGGGTTGTGGGAGTCAAACATCAAATACTGATCTGTGTGTGTTGGTTTTCTGTAAACCTCTACTTCCAGTTTACCATTTTCCTTAACTTCTACCAAGCAGTCCAAGAAAGCCAGTTTGTTGTTTTGTACCTCTTCCCTTGTAAATTTGATGTTTTGGTCTACTGCATTAATGTGTTCTGTGAAAACTTGTACTTCCTTCTGGTGGATTTTAACCCACCATCATCCAAATATCTGTACCAGTGGCTGGGTGCTATGCCCTTAAAGGTATTAAGAGCCTGTTTTTCTACCTCCTCCATGTAAAGGTTGGCCACAATGGGTGAAACTGGAGGTCCCATAGCACATCCATGTTTTTCTTATAGAACTTATCCCTGTATTTGAAATAGGTGGTATTCATGCACAAGTCCAGTAAGGAACACACCTGTTCTGGGTTGAGATCAGTTCTGCTGGTAAGAGTGCTGTCTTGGCCTAGCCGTTTTCTCAACAGCCTCGGTGGGTATACAGGTGAAGAGAGATGTCACATCATAGAACACCATAGTTTATTCTGCACTGAGTACTATATCTTCAATCTTGTTGGTGAAATCCTGAGAGTTCTGGATGTGATGCTTAGAACTTCCCACCAATGGTCCTAAGATGTTGGCTAGGTATTTTGCCACCTTGTATGTTACAGAGTTGATGCTGCTGACTTTAGGTCTTAGTGGTGCCCCTTCCTTGTGTATCTTTTGGTGTCCATATATGCATGGATGGGTCTAACCAGGGTAGAGGCGATGATACATTGCTCGATCAATGGCTATCCTTTTGAAGCTGTTGTAGTAAGTCTATGACCCTTTTTTTGTAACGGCTGGTGGGATCCCTTGTTAAGCATGGTCACCTTATCATGGTAGTCTGAGTGAGGTGTTGAGTACCACTGTGCACCTTCCCTTGTCTGCCGGTAGAATGGTGATACTGGAATCTTTCTTGAGGGATGTTAAGGCTCTTCTTTCCTGTGTGGTCAGGTTAGATGGCGTTTTAGCACTGGCTAAGGCTGCAAATACCTTAAGGCGAAGTTGTTCTGCCTCACTCTGTGGTACCCTATTACTGTGGATTGAGGCTTCTGTGGCTGCTAAAGTATTCACCACAGGGATGGCTTTAGGAGTGATTCAAAAATTCAAAATTCAAGCCCTTAGCAATGACTTCCATTTCTGGCTGGGTTAGGGTCCTGTTAGACAAAACCACATCAACGCGTTTCGGCCATCTTGTGGGCGGCCGTCGTCAGGATTCTGACAATCCTGACGACAATCCTGACGACGGCCGCCCACAAGATGGCCGTAACGCGTTGATGTGGTTTGCCACGAGTGAATAAATTCTATTTGAACTTTCTAAATCCCGCGTGTGCTCCGACTCTTCAGTATGATATATAATATATATATATATATATATATATATATTACTTCTTAACCTATGACATTGTATTTAATTTAATTTTTATCTATCTGTATAATGGCTTGCACTTATCCCCTTGTTTGTATACTCTGTATTTTATAATGTACAGCACTGCGTACCCAAGTGGCGCTTTATAAATTCTCACCAAATATGAATAGTGTCCTGGTCTTGTACCAAACGGCAGGTCCAAGGGCTCTATAGGTGCTTCTGTCCAAGAGCACAAGAATATCAACGTATCAGAAAGTAGGTAGAGACCGGACCAGATTCTGCAAGTTGCAAAGGTGCTTTTAATAGCAATTTAAACACAACATGTTTCGGGGCCAAACACCCTTTATCCACCTTCTCAATTTCCACATATCCCGTGATTAAGTCCTGTAAGGAATCTTTAATTATATTTTATAGAAAGTACAACACTAACATTTTACACATTTTCTTTGTCCTAAATCCCACCCCCAGTTAAAACTTTTTACTTGTGTAAATCAAACATGTCATTTTCTGTCGTATTTTTCCTCTTTATCCTTGCAATTTAAATTTACCATCTTACACATTCATTGTTTGTTTTGTACGAAGAGTCTCCAGGGGCTTCAAATCTGCGCATTTCTCGGATGGACAAAACCGCTGGCTCAGTAAAAGGAGGAGATGAAGTGTATTTACTGTGTGATAAAGTTCAAAAAGGTGAATAGATCTTGCACATTACACACACACCTTACACATCATGAATCTGAATATACAGTAAAATCTTGATAGAATTAATGTTGGTCAGTTTTAAATCTTATTAATTAAATTTAAACTCTATGGCAGTTTGTACTGAAAAGCCTATAAAATACTCATGATTGATGGATAATTAAGGGAGAATACAGCATAGAAACCATAACATAGGTTTTCATTTCCAAAAGGTTTAAGAACCACTGATCTATGACATCTGTGGCAGTTAGTAAAGGGATTAACAGTCACCCAACATGAATGTTTTAATATAAATTAACCAGATGACAGCTACAATGGCAGGGCAGTAATACAGTATGTATTATTATCATACCGAGGTACCTATTATCGTATAAACAGAGGTACCTATTTTTACCTGAAAAACTAGTAAAAGTGATTGACTTTAGAAATTCCCATATAGTAGTCCCATATAGTAATAGCCAAATCCAGTATGGCTTTTACTTAATGGAACTATAGTATGGGAATTCTGCTGTCCATTTAAAGGGCAACTAAAGCCTCAAAACAATACAGAATCAGAAGGCAGTAGTGGTCATATTTTCTACCCTCGGTTTATACTCGAGTCAATCACTTTTGATAGTTTTTCAGGCAAAAATAGGTACCTCGGTTTATACGATAATAGGTACCTCAGTTTATACGATAATAGGTACCTCGGTTTATACGATAATAATGGGTACCTCCGTTTATACGATAATAATGGGTACCTCTGTTTATACGATAATAATGGGTACCTCGGTTTATACGATAATAATGGGTACCTCGGTTTATACGATAATAGGTACCTTGGTATGATAATACAGAATTAGAAGGCAACGATAGATACCATTCTCCTTCTGATTCTGTATTGTTTTGAGGCTTTAGTGTCCCTTTAAATGGACAGCAGGATTCCCAAACAGTAGTCCCATACAGTAACAGCCATACTGGATATGGCTATTACTGTATGAGAATTCTGCTGTCCATTTAAAAGACAACTAAAGCCTCATTCCAGATGTTTGGAAAATACAACTCCCAGCATGCTTAAGTAGCTGGGGATTGTAGTTTCCAAACATCTGCACAGTTCAGTGGGTACCTTCTGTGGGCATCCTTAACTTTAGAAATCAGGCAGCCGTTCGCTGCCTGTACTGAAGCGCATCAGTACAGGGAGCGGCTGCTGGATTTCTAAAGTAAGTTACTGACTCGAGTATAAAATGAGGTTGAGTTGTCAGGCTGATTTTACAACCTAAAAACCTCGGTTTATACTCTGGTATGTACGGTATTATGATTGTGGATTAATATAGCTCCAGCATCTTCCATTGTGCTTTATAATTATTGATACATACACATCAAGCCCTGCCCCAAAGAGCTTACATTCAAAGCACATTTATATGACACATGCAACCTATCAGTATGTCTCTATGGTTGTTAAGGAAACTTACACAAGTACAGGGAGTACATACAAACCCGTGGAATCGAACTCAGGACTACAGCGCGGCAAGGCATTAGTGCTAACCACTGAGCCACTATGCTGCCCTTAGTTAGGCCTAGGCCACACTGGCACAATTCTGATTCTTGCTTGCCTATTGAAGACCACACGATCGGCTGAAAATTACTGAAATGTCAGTGTCATGTTTCTTTCAACATTTTTGGCTAAAAATTGGTTGAAAACAATTGCGCATGTCAGTAGTTACAACTTTTTTTTAAAAATGTCCCTTAAAAGTAATATTTGAGTGAGTATTCCTACCTTCCAATTTTCTTTCTTAGCAGGGGGTGGTGTGTTGAAGATCAGGACAACAGGTTCTTATTCAAATCTGTCCAGGCTGTTCCCCCAATTCTCACTCTTCTGCAGCATATTCTGGCCATAAGAGCTAGTATTGGTGTGCTGCACACTGCTAATTTAAAGGGTAATTTTGATGGCTAACATGACATTTCCTTTTGAATAGTAAGATTGTTTAATAGTGAAGCAAAGTCCCCTTTTGTTAGATTAATATAATATACCCGATATGCTACATTGTAGATTAACCCCATGTAGTTAACATTTTGTTCCTTGTAAAATCTACCACAGAGTAGTAAGCAACATCAAAAATACTGACTTTAAACCGTTAAAGCAATAAATTAAAAAAAACTGAGTTACTCTCTCTTATGCCATACTCATGCTTCACCTCCAGCAGTCTACAGAATGTACTAGAGTCACTAACACCAAAACCCAGAAATGTCTAAATATTCGAAATATGGTGACCTCCTCAGGGCGAGTTCCAAGGCATAAATCTTAAATGTAAAGGGGCCCATTCACTCAATGACACTGGGCATTCGATCCTGATTTAGATTGGTACTGGTCAAACTAATTGTTTAGCATGACAGATATGGTCCAATAGTCATACTAAATTTAGATATCCTGATACATTGCAGTCAAGATCATGGTGTTTATGGGTCCCTAATTAACTGTCTCAGAGGTTAAAAGGCCTTGATAATGAGATGAATAATTTCTATATTACTTCTTAGTTTTGCTGTAGTCTTATTTTAAGGTGATAACATTTTGCATTATTAATCCCTCTTGGTTCACTTTCCAAGACACCAGTGTCATACACAGAGCCTATTTATTAGTGGGGCAAAGACAAGAGTGTTTTCATATAAATCATCACAATAAGGTGTAGCTACTCTATACTATAGTAAGTACGGTCTTGTTAAATATTGACACTAAAACATCTTATCTGTTTTAAAATGCTGTCTTTAATCAATGAGTTTTGACTGCTTAATTTATCTGACAATAAACATTACATGTATCAAAATATTCTTTGTAAAAATCTCTTTAGATGACATAGAAATAAGGTTTTATGAAGATGATGAAAATGGATGGCAGGCCTTTGGGAACTTTGCACCAACAGATGTTCATAAGCAGGTATTGCAATACAGTTGCTGCTCTTTCCTGATATGTGTTAATCTCTAATCTACTTTATCTCTCCTAATGGTTTACTAAATGCCTTGGCACAGAGAGTTTACTGTATCCAACAAATATCCAATCCTGCACTAAAACTTTTTGCTATTTGTGAAAATTAATATTAAAGGATATTATGAGATAAATAAATCAAAACAAAATTAGTAAAAAAATTAAAGAATAATATTGCTCAATGCAAGGGACTGGGGATGCGTTGGAGAATGTCAGTGACTGTTCTGTGTTCTTTACTGAAGGGGAGATAACACATAGCTTATTTTCCTCCCGTTCTTCAGTTAAACTGCTGGACATACCCCTTTAAGTGTGCCAAAGTTGTATTCAAATGAATATACCCAGTAAAGGTCTTTCCTTAAAGGGCCAGTCCAGCCCCAAAATGAAAACTTACATACAGGTAAATCACCCCCCAAAACCTCTGAAATATATAAGTCTAACCTGAAATCCTGCACAATGTCCTGTTTACCCTGTTTCTTCTAGCTAGCAACTGTCAGCTGTGCATGCCCAGGCTCAGTCCAGGTTTCTAAATTGCTCAGTTTCCATGAGGCATCCAGAAGCATAGCAGGCATACAGTAATTAATTCATAGGACAAACGATGATATATATCAACATATTTTAAAGAGACCATTCTTTCTAAAAGATGTTCTTATGAGGGCAGAGTTGTCCTTTAAAGGGGAAATTTAGCAGTTACATGTAGATATTGAGACAGCTATTTCAAGAAAAATGCAGTCCTTCCTCATTACAATATTCTTTAACTGCCCATATTCAGCAATTTCTTAATAAATAAGTACTTGCAAAGTACTGACTTCCTATACTCAGGATACCTAATAGTGTCTTTTACTGTCCTGCCCTTTGACTCATCCCCCTGGGTTGTAAATCTGGGCATGTTTGAATAACTCAAAAGCCAACAATGTACAATTTACTCCAAGTAGGTGAACTTCCTGAAAATAAGAAGGACCGTTGCAGTGCCTGAAATAGCAACTCAATATTGCACACAGCAGGACGAGCAATGGGAATGAAATTAATTCATAGAAATAGAATAATAGAATATGTTGAATCACTGGTGTATGTGTACTATAAATAATTAAGAACAAAAACACGAAATTGTTTACTACATACCGTAATTTCTGTTTCTTGTCACCTTCCATGGCAGCATTCACCAGACTGGGATATCCCTGGCTCACAGGAAACGCACGGTATAAAAGTCCCTCCCATCATCCTCTCCATGTCTTAATTATAAAGCTGTCGAAGGAAACATAATCATATAACATAAATAACACATAATATACAAGAAGGGTGGGTATTCACCTGGTGAATGCTGCCATGGAAGGTGACAAGAAACAGAAATTACGGTATGTAGTAAACAATTTCGTGTTTTCTCTGTCACCCCAGTGGCAGCAATTCACCAGACTGGGAATTATCCAAGCTAAACCCAAGGGAGGGAAAATAGGACATACATTTTTTTTTTTTTTTTTTTTAATGAATAACAGTCTCCAACACTCTTCGGCCGAATTTGGTCTTGTTGGTTGAAGAAACATCTAGGCGATAATGTTGAATAAAGGTTCTCCAAGATGACCATTTAGCCGCCTCACAAATGTTTCCTATAGGAACATTAGATTCAAGAGCCCAGGAAGTAGCAATTGCCCTGGTTGAGTGAGCTTTTAAACCAACCGGAACTGCCTCACCTTGAGCCTGATAAGCCTTTGCAATGGCCTGGGTTAACCAACCTGCCAACGTAATCTTTGAAGGAGCTTCACCCCTTCTGAAACCTTTAGGGATAATAAAGAGTCTTTTTGATTTTCTCCATGACTTTGTTCTCTTTAAGTAATGGGATAAAAGTCTCACCAAGTCTAACGTATGAAGTCTTTGTTCTTTTTCCGATTTTGGATCTGGACAAAAAACTGGAAGATTAATTTCCATGTCAAAATGAAAATGCGAAACTACTTTGGGTAGAAACCCAAAAGAAGGTTTCATTCTGACTCTATCATGGAAAATTGCTGTGTCAGGCCTTTCTGCAGATAACGCAGCCAACTCCGCCACTCTACAAGCAGAAGTGAGGGCAACCAATAGAATGGTCTTTAAAGTCAGAATCCAATCTGACGCTTTCTCTAGTGGCTCAAAAGGTGACATTGTAAGCGCTTGAAGAACTATTGGTAGACTCCAAACCGGACAGACTGGTTTAGATGGAGGCCTTATTCTCATAAGAGCGTTGAAGAATCGAACGACCATCTTATCCATGGCCCAAGAGTGTTCTAGAATGGCTGACAATGCGGAAACTTGCCCTTTCAAAGTACTATTACTTAGACCCATATTAAAGCCTGAGAAAAGAAATTTTACAATTAAAGCAGCATCTGCTTCTAAAGGATCCGCATTGGAATCTCTAGCAAATTGCACAAACTTATTCCAAACTTTATAATATTGATTGGAGGTTGAATTTTTTCTTGATTTCAATAATAACTGAATTAGCGGGTCCTGGAAACCCAAAGCTGCTAATCTGCTCCTTTCAATTTCCAAACCCTCAGACTCAAGTTGTTGACCTCTTGGTAGCACACGGGTCCCTGAGATAGCCAACCTGGAAAGATCGGAATCCTCCATGGCTTTTCTATCGCCAAAGAATTGAGAAGCGGGAACCAAGGCCTCCTCGGCCAGAATGGATGACCGCCAAAACTAACGCTTTTCTG
The DNA here is from genome assembly GCA_019447015.1 of Hymenochirus boettgeri. Taxonomy (NCBI): domain Eukaryota; kingdom Metazoa; phylum Chordata; class Amphibia; order Anura; family Pipidae; genus Hymenochirus; species Hymenochirus boettgeri. Next base: position 75,155,231 of record CM033475.1, on the reverse strand, counting down.
CCTTGATTTTTTGAAGAACCTTCCAGATCATCGGGATGGAGGAAATATATACAATAGATCTTTGGACCAATCCTGGGCTAGAGCATCTGTGCCATGGCTTGAGGATTTGGAATCTTGAATAAAATTTTGACATCTCGAATTGCTTGGAGTAGCCATGAGATCTATTAAAGGCTCTCCCCATCTTTGACAAATTCGAAATATACTCGTGGAAGACACCATTCTCCCGGTTGTATTATGTTTCTGCTCAAATAGTCTGCTAAGATATTTTGAGGCCCAGGCAGATAAACCGCCGTGATACTTTTTAGATGATCTTCTGCCCAATTGACAATGGGGCTACTTCTTCATTAAAGATTTGCTTCTGGTCCTCTTGTCTCTTATATAAGCAAACGCTGTAGTGTTGTCGGTGTAAATTTTACATGACTTCCTTGTATTTGACGAGCAAAGCATTTATTGCTTTCTTATTGCTCTTAACTCTAATACATTTGACGTTAGATCTTCTGAAAGTCCCAATTTCCTTGCACATAGTCCCCTTGACAATGAGCCCCCAACTGTCTTCTGACGCATCGGTTGTGATGAAATTACCACAGGTTCTTCTATAACCTTCCTGATAAGAGATTTTCTTTTATGGTCCACAAACCATCGATTGTATTATCTCTCCGGAATAAAGATTACTTTTGCCAGATTGAAATGTGATTTTGACCGAAGACAGAAGATGATTCTGCAGGGGTTCATGTGCCATCTCGCCCATTCTACCATTGGAATACAGGATGCCATAATTCCTATTATTACTAAACACTGTTTTACCGTACTCTTCTTGATTTTAGAACGTGGAAACTTTTGACTTATTGATTTTGCCTTTATGCTTGGTAATAAAATACGATCGTTTGCGGTAGAAAAAAGAGCTCCTAGAAATATCATTTTTGGAAGGAACAGGCGACTTTCTCCTTGTTTATTACCCATCGAAGTCTTATAGAATATTTGTCAATCTGGAAGTATGAAGAATGGCATTTCCCTGTCTCTGCATAGTAAAATATCGTGAGATAATGAAAACTTGAATCCCTTGTTTTATCTCGGCTATTAGTGATACTAGTATCTTTGTAAAGACTCTTGGGGATGGTTTAGTCCGAAAGGAAGACATCTGAATGTAGGCTTTCCGTTGGCCTGAATCTTAAAAATTTCAATGCTTTTCGTAAATAGGGATATGAAAATATGCATCTTTTAAATCGATTTTTACTCTCACATATCTTTGCTTATTGCTTGGACGATTGATTGTAAAGACTCCATCTTGAATTTCCTTAGTCTTAGAAACTTGTTTAGACCTCGAAGATTTAACACTGGTCTATCCCCCCGAAGCTTTGGTACATAAATAAAGGGGAATAAAATCCCTTTCTTCGTTGCTCTTTGGAATCTCCTGAACTGCCCCTATTGCTAATAGTTGATCTATGTATGAAAAATTACTTCTTCTTCTTGGGTATTTCGGGGCTTTTTTGCTGGTACAAAACGATGAAAACGAGGCATTTTTGAAACTCTATTCTGTAACCTTCCTGGATAGATCTTATTACCCAGGAGTCCGATACCACTTCGGCCACCTCATGAAAAGTGTTAACCTGCCCTCTATAAGCTGAGGTGGAACCTGCTTCCAGTCATTGTTGTGAAGTATTTTGGAATGCACCTGAAGCCTTTCTGACAGGCTGCATTCCTTGTCTCCCCCTCCAGTTTGATTGACGAAAGGAGTCTCTACTCCCTCTGCTTGTCTTGATGGACGAAAAAATCTGTCTCTTCCCCTTTGGCGAAAATGTTCTCTGATCGCAGATTTCTAAACCTTCTTTCCTGGGGAAGGAAAACACTCTTACCACCTGACGATCTTTTAATAAGGTCATCCAATTTTTCACCAAAAAGCATCTTGCCATCAAATGGAAGTTGACACAGATTAGACTTAGAGTTTACATCAGCTGACCAATTTTTAACCAGAGAGCTCTGGCCGCCACTGATAAGGCCATTGATCTTGCTGACAGCCTCTACCAAATCCACCGATGCTTCAGAAATGAAATCAGTTGCAAACATACACTCTTGACCATACCTGTCAGTTTGGATCTTTTCACATTAGAATCATCGCCTGTTGAAGTCGACACCACACTTTTAAAGCCCTTGAAGTAGAAGTCAGAGCCATAGAAGGTTTGCAGCTGCTCCCGCTGCCAATATGCTTTTTTTAGATTAGCATCTATTTCTATCCATTGGATCTTTGAACGTGGCAGCATCTTCACAGGTAAGTGGTTTCCTTGCTAACCTAACCACACGCTGATCCACTTTGGGGCTTCCCCTCTCCCTCCTCATGTTTTTTGTCTTTTTTTTCTTCTTCTTCATCTTTTCTCTTTCTTCTACCTCTCTCCTTCCTCCCTTTTTTTTTAGGAGGCGAGTTCCAGGCATCTGCACCTCCTCATGAAAGGGATTTTTACAACTGTTTCGATGTCTACTCTTTTCAACTTTTCCATTCGCAGAAATAACCTGTTCACGATTATGACGGAAAGAAGACTGAATTTTGTATAGGAGGAAAATATTTATCTGCCGATGCAACACTGGTTCCTCGTGGGAGAGAAAAAGTTTCTGATAGCTTTAATTAATGGAACCACTATACAGGGTAAAGGTGGATTCAGCTCATATCCTCTTATCTGACAAAAAATCCTGACCTTCTGAACTAAGAGAACCTTTCTCTTCTGAAAGGTCTGAATCGACACATCCGATAAATGTCTGGTTTTAGCTTTCCTCTTTTACTGCCTTGCTTTTGCTGATTCTGAAACAGCTGTTTTAATTAAACTCATTAGCTTGTCCATAGAAATTCTCTCAGGTAATTGAACCACTTCCTCTTCCTTATCTGATTTCTTCCCTTAGCAGGAGTCCTAGACTGGAGATTTATCAGAGACAGAGGCCATGAAAAGACCAAACAAAAAACATAGAGATTTTTAACCTTTGCAAACCAGCCCTCATCTCTTTTAGCTGCACCTACCTGAGGCTTACCTAGTTCCTTGAGGTTGGTGACCCTCACTCACTGATCTCTGCTCCATAGTGAGCAATATCTATGCAAAATAGATATATAATAAAATAGTAAAAACCAATGATCCCTGCAAACATTACACATCCAACAGAAAAAGAAAGGTCAGGTACTTACTATAGCAGCAGCTATAAGCAGCCCAAAGAACCTTAGGACCCCAAACACTGTTCCAAATTATCCAGTATCAGCAGAAACAGGGAAGACAAACACAAACGCGTCCGCGTGTGTAACGTAACTTCCGGTTACCCAAACCGGAAGTAGAAACTCCAGCGCCTTAAGAAAAATCCCGCGAGACGCGCAATGACGTCACTCGCGAACCCGGAACTGCACCCAGAGAGACGCGCGATGCGCGAACGAGCGCAAGCGCGAACGAGCGCGTCCTCGCGGCCGGACGCGCCCCCGACGCGCGCGCACGACCGAGCGCGCGCTCCAGGAACCTCCAGATTCAAAAGAAATCTATCAACCATCTGTTGGGAGAAAGCTAGATGGACCCACAATCCATACTTATCCAGCCTGGTCACAAGGCCCTTCCCTAGGCAATCCTGTTGCAACTGAAGGGAAGGCATCAGCAGAGAGAGAGAGAGAGAACTTGCTGGCACACAATGGCAGGTAAGCCCTGAGTCTTCAGCACCATGCTTTCCTAGCCACAGGAAACGCAAAGACATGGAGAGGTGATGGGAGGGACTTTTTATACCGTGCGTTTCCTGTGAGCAAGGGACTATATTACTTAGACCCATATTAAAGCCTGAGAAAAGAAATTTTACAATCAAAGCGGCATCTGCTTTTAAAGGATCCGCATTGGAATCTTTAGCAAATTGTACAAACTTATTCCAAACTTTATAATATTGATTGGAGGTTGAATTTTTTCTCGATTTCAATAATAATTGAATTAACGAGTCCTGGAAACCCAAAGCTGCTAATCTGCTCCTTTCAATTTCCAAACCCTCAGACTCAAGTTGTTGACCTCCTGGTAACACACGGGTCCCTGAGATAGCCAACCTGGAAAGATCGGAATCCTCCATGGCTTTTCTATCGCCAAAGAATTGAGAAGCGGGAACCAAGGCCTCCTCGGCCAGAATGGAATGACCGCCAAAACTAACGCTTTTTCTGCCTTGATTTTTTGAAGAACCTTCCAGATCATCGGGATCGGAGGAAATATATACAATAGATCTTTGGACCAATCCTGGGCTAGAGCATCTGTGCCCATGGCTTGAGGATTTGGACATCTTGAATAAAATTTTTGACATCTCGAATTGCTTGGAGTAGCCATGAGATCTCAATGAAAAGGCTCTCCCCATCTTTGACAAATCTTTCGAAATATACTCTCGTGAAGACACCATTCTCCCGGTTGTATTATGTTTCTGCTCAAATAGTCTGCTAAGATATTTTGAGGCCCAGGCAGATAAACCGCCGTGATACTTTTTAGATGATCTTCTGCCCAATTGACAATGGGGGCTACTTCTTTCATTAAAGATTTGCTTCTGGTCCCTCCTTGTCTCTTATATAAGCAACCGCTGTAGTGTTGTCGGTGTAAATTTTACATGACTTCCTTGTATTGACGAGCAAAGCATTTTATGCTTCTCTTATTGCTCTTAACTCTAATACATTTGAGTTAGATCTTCCTGAAAGTCCAATTTCCTTGCATGTCCCCTTGACAATGAGCCCCCAACGTCTTCTGACGCATCGGTTGTGATTGAAATTACACAAGGTTCTTCTATTAACCTTCCTGATAAGAGATTTTCTTTTATGGTCCACCAAACCATCGATTGTATTATTCTCTCCGGAATAAAGATTACTTTTGCCAGATTGAATTGTGGATTTTTGACGAGACGAAAAGAAGATGATTCTGCAGGGGTCTCATGTGCCATCTCGCCCCTTCTACCATGGAATACAGGATGCCATAATTCCTATTATTACTAAACACTGTTTTACCGTTACTCTTCTTGATTTTAGAAACGTGGAAACTTTTTGACTTATTGATTTGCCTTTATGCTTGGTAATAAAATACGATCGTTTGCGGTTAGAAAAAAGAGCTCCTAGAAATATCATTTCTTGGGAAGGAACCAGGCGACTTTTCTCCTTGTTTATTACCCATCCGAAGTCTATTAGAATATTTGTCAATTGGAAGTATGAAGAATGGCCATTCCCTGGTCTCTGCTATTAGTAAAATATCGTCGAGATAATGAAAAACTTGAATCCCTTGTTTCCTATCTCGGCTATTAGTGGTACTAGTACTTTGTAAAGACTCTTGGGGACTGGTTTAGTCCGAAAGGAAGACATCTGAACTGTAGATGCTTTCCGTTGGCCATGAATCTTAAAAATTCCAATGCTTTTCGTAAATAGGGATATGAAAATATGCATTTTTTAAATCGATTTTTACCATCCACATATCTTTGCTTATTGCTTGGACGATTGATTGTAAAGACTCCATCTTGAATTTCCTTAGTCTTAGAAACTTGTTTAGACCTCGAAGATTTAACACTGTCTCCATCCCCCCGAAGCTTTTGGTACCATAAATAAAGGGGAATAAAATCCCTTTCTTCGTTGCTCCTTTGGAATCTCCTGAACTGCCCCTATTGCTAATAGTTGATCTATGTAATGAAAAATTACTTCTTCTTCTTGGGTATTTCGGGGCTTTTTTGCTGGTACAAAACGATGAAAACGAGGCATATTTGAAACTCTATTCTGTAACCTTCCTGGATAGATCTTATTACCCAGGAGTCCGATACCACTTCGGCCCACTCTGCGAAAAAAGTTGTAACCTGCCTCCTATAAGCTGAGGTGGAACCTGCTTCCAGTCATTGTTGTGAAGTATTTTGGAATGCACCTGAAGCCTTTCTGACAGGCTGCATTCCTTGTCTCCCCCTCCAGTTTGATTGACGAAAGGAGTCTCTATCCCTCTGCTTTGTCTTGATGGACGAAAAAATCTGTCTCTTCCCTTTGCGAAAATGTCTTGATCGCAGATTTCTAACCTCTTTCCTGGGGAAGGAAAAACACTCTTACCACCTGACGATCTTTTAATAAGGTCATCCAATTTTTCACCAAAAAGCATCTTGCCATCAAATGGAAGTTGACACAGATTAGACTTAGAGTTTACATCAGCTGACCAATTTTTCAACCAGAGAGCTCTTCTGGCCGCCACTGATAAGGCCATTGATCTTGCTGACAGCTTACCAAATCCACCGATGCTTCAGAAATGAAATCAGTTGCAACATACACTCTTGCACCATACCTGTCAGTTTGGACTTTTCACATTAGAATCTATCGCCTGTTGAAGCTCCGCCAACCACCTTTAAAGCCCTTGAAGTAGAAGTCAGAGCCATAGAAGGTTTGCAAGTGCTCCCGCTGCCAAATATGCTTTTTTTAGATTAGCATCTATTCTTCTATCCATTGGATCTTTGAACGTGGCAGCATCTTCTACAGGTAATGTGGTTTCTCCTTGCTAACCTACACCGCTGCATCCACTTTAGGGGGCGAGTTCCAGGCCTCTGCATCCTCCTCATGGAAAGGGTATTTTTTACAAAATCTGTTTCCGATGTCTACTCTTTTCTCAACTTTTTTCCATTCTGCAGAAATAACCTGTCTCAAAGATTTATGAACGGGAAAGAAGACTGAATTTTTTTGTATAGGAGGAAAATATTTATCTGCCGATGCAACCACTGGTTCCTCCGTGGAGAGAGAAAAAGTTTCTCTGATAGCTTTAATTAATGGAACCACTATACTAGGGTCAAAGGTGGATTCAGCTTCATTATCCTCTTCATCTGACAAAAAATCCTGACCTTCTGAACTAAGAGAACCTTTCTCTTCTGAAAGGTCTGAATCCGACACATCCGATAAATGTCTGGTTTTAGCTTTCTTCTTTTTACTGCCTTGCTCTTTTGCTGATTCTGAAACAGCTGTTTTAATTAAACTCATTAGCTTGTCCATAGAAATTCTCTCAGGTAATTGAACCACTTCCTCTTCCTTATCTGATTTCTTCCTCTTAGCACTGGAGCTCCTAGACTTGGAAGATTTATCAGAGACAGAGGCACTGAAAAAGACAAACAAAAAACATAGAGATTTTTAACCTTTGCAAACCAGCCCCTCATCTCTTTTAGCTGCACCTACCTGAGGCTTACCTAGTTCCTTGAGGTTGGTGACCCTCACTCACTGATCTCTGCTCCATAGTGAGGCAATATCTATGCAAAATAGATATATAATAATAATAGTAAAAACCAATGATCCCTGCAAACATTACACATCCAACAGAAAAAGAAAGGTCAGGTACTTACTATTAGCAGCAGCTATAAGCAGCCCAAAGAACCTTTAGGACCCCAAAACACTGTTCCAAATTATCCAGTATAGCAGTCCAGAAACAGGGAAGACAAACACAAACGCGTCCGCGTGTGTAACAGTAACTTCCGGTTACCAAAACCGGAAGTAGAAAACTCCCAGCAGCCTTAAGAAACAATCCCGCGAGACGCGCAATGACGTCACTCGCGAGACCCGGAACTGCACCAGAGCGACGCGCGCATGCGCGAACGAGCGCAAGCGCGAACGAGCGCGTCCTCGCGGCCGGACGCGCCCCCGCGCGCGCGCACGACCGAGCGCGCCGCTCCAGGAACCTCCAGATTCAAAAGAAATCTATCAACCATCTGTTGGGAGAAAGCTAGATGGACCCACAATCCATACTTATCCAGCCTGGTCACAAGGCCCTTCCCTAGGCAATCCTGTTGCAACTGAAGGGAAGGCATCAGCAAGGAGAGAGAGAGAGAGAACTCCTGCTGGCAAGCCACAATGGCAGGTAAGCCCTGAGTCTTCAGCACCATGCTTTCCTAGCCACAGGAAACGCAAAAGACATGGAGAGGATGATGGGAGGGACTTTTATACCGTGCGTTTCCTGTGAGCCAGGGATATCCCAGTCTGGTGAATTGCTGCCACTGGGGTGACAGAGAAAGGTTGTCATACAACGGTCTGAACGGAGTGCAATTTAAAATAGGTGGCTCTGTTAAAATTATTTATAAATATTAATATTAGTGTTGGAACTGCATTCTTATACCAACAGTAATTCTATTTTTATTTAGTTTGCAAATGCACATTAAAATAAATAGATATTGATAAATTCGAAAATTTTAGCTACATCTGAGTGTCCTTATTAAACATACCTTATGCTAGGAAGATGGTTCCCTTCTAAGCCACTCTTGTGAGCAGAAAAAGTAGTAAACCTAACTAACAACAAATATAAAATAGACAGTCCACATCAAAGGTAGATTAATAATTCTAATTTAAGGACAACTGTATTGTTTAAGCTCTGCCCCACCTCAGTCTGGGATCTATTCATTGGGAATGAAAGTGTCTTCCCATTGTCTAAGCCTTGGGGCCAGGGGCGTAACTACTGCCCTCCCACCCCGGATGGTGGGAGGGCCTGCCACAAGCCCACAACCTGTGAACCTTAAGTTCGGGTCCGGTCTTTTAAACAGCTGATTGTGCATATGTTTTCTTCACACACTCGATAAGCTGTTTAAAAACAGTTGATGGGGGGTTGGTCAGGGCCCAGCCCAAGCAAGCAAAGTGTGGTAGAAAGTAGCAATGTGCTGAACGGAGGGGCAGAGGGGGAGAGTGGAGGACAAGCGGTGCTGAGATTCTTTACAAGTTAATGAACTCTGCCTGTTCTCTAAGTTTGCTAATTGTTATTTATTTTTTTTAACCTAAAGTTCATATCCCTTTCCCTGCTTAGCTGAGATCATAATCACTAAAGACAGAGTCCGTGTAGCAGCAGCTGTAGTGAGAGACCTTTACAAACACAGTGACACTGCTTGTTCTGTTACATGTCAGTTTGCTTTAGTCTATATATTTCATAGATTGCACTGTGTGTCTTGTTTGGTATATAGTCTATTACTGTATTATTATATATACTGTATTAGTGATTACTTGGGGATGTCCATTTGAGTCACTGGTTTTGTAGGTATATAAGTGTTTTTTGGGGGGGCTGTTTTATAGTGTGTTATGCTCATATTGCTGGGTTAATGGTTTATTGATTGTATTTAGCACTACAGCATTTGATTGTGTTGCACATGGTACTTCTAGTGTGGGTGAGGGAGTGTGTGACAGTACTGCATGAGAGCTTTGGATTGTGTGGGTGTGTGCCTTTGAGTGACAGATGAGGTGTAGCAGCTCCTACAAATCAAGGCATATTCAAAGGCTTATATCTCTGGGACTATGAAGAATTTAAAGAAACTAAATGTACCCTGGTGGTTGGTATTACTTATAGGATACATTAGAAGAATTTAAAAAAAACCTCACTATAATTGCCCTTTAATTTTTCCATCCAGTGCACCTTTTATGCCTTTATTAATTAATAAGTATGTCTGCTACCTAAAATCATTTGATCCCTGAATAGTGGGATTTTGTCCATCCTAAGTATCCATATTATAGGTGAGGTGGGGGATATGATCACTATTGCCTATTTTACATAATGTACAGTGGTCTCCAAACAAGTTGAGTTTAAATGAAAAGTCAGTTTCCTACCTTTAAAATGAGCCATAAACCACCTCTCTACGTGCTCCACAGCCCAAGATATAAAGAAATGACTGATCAGAAATTTAATGGGTGGGAGACTGACATGTGACATTCCTAAGGCTTCTCCTGCACAGTGCCGCTGGCGAGCACAGCCTCAGACTCCCTCAGTGTGTGAGGAAGACAGGAAGTCCCTCCTCCTCTCTGCTGTGTGAAGTCCTGACAGAGTAGATAAGGGAATCTACAGCCCTTCTTTCCCACCGTGGGCAGGGCTGTAAGAGAATGGGCCAAGGGTGGCCTGCAACTGGAGGGACCATGGGTTCCATGAGTGGGAGGGACCATGGGGGCTGCAAAGGGGAGGAGGAGACAGGTCAGATTGACTGACTTTCAGAGCAGGAAGCAGGAAGTGCAGGGAACCTAGTGATGCTGCTGCCATATCACACACAAAAATGTAAATATCTTCAAAACTATGCAAATTAAATAATGAAAATAAATTGCAAAAATTCTCAGGAGGGCAATTCCTATCAATTTACCTAAAGTCATTTTTGGACCACAGTTCCCCTTTAACCACTTTGCGACTTAATACATTGTGGGAATATGAGCAGTAAGTTGCAGTCTTTAGCAGGGCATTAAATCCTCCATTGAAAAGGCGTCAATTTTCATGCTAAAAGCCAGAGAAATAAAAATAATCTGTAAATTTATTGCAAACGATTAAAGGAGAACCAATACCTCCTGCCATGGTAATCAGGTTATAATAACAACATTGAAAAAGTAAAGGATGTGTTAATTTTTTTCCCGATCCACGATCTCAACAAATTTATATATAACATTGATTCTATTACCATCTATAAGTTATAATATATTTCCTTGTCTTTAAAAATACAAGATAACACAAGTATTCTATTGTTGCCATACATTTTGCTTAATTTTCCATTATTATTTTTTGCTCCCGCTGACTTAGTATGCCATTGTTTTCCGCACTCCACCTTACCACACGCAGGAGATTGACCGTCCAGTCACAGTGTTTCTGCAGTTGAAACGGAAAAAGGGTGGAGATGTCAGTGACTCCAGACAATTCACCTATTATCCCCTAGACCAAGGTAAAGAAAAGTACAACTTTGACTACTGTGTAGAAGAGTAGTAAACAAGAGTTACCAAAGTAATATGTCCCTGAAAAGGCAATGTCAAAAAGCTTATTCATCACGATGCACTGGAAATGCTGATTTTCGCCTAAGCTCTGTGCTTAAATCCATTAAAAACAAGTCTTGATATACAGTACCCATTCCCATTTGACCTTGCTGCTTTTTCTGAGCCAGGCAGATAGCAGTGCAAACAGAAAATGTAGTTAATATGCATCTTTGAAAAAGCTTCCGTGTACAGTCAAACAATAATCTCTGCATCAGCTAGAATGATCAAAAAACACAATTACAAGTCTGCTGTTTTTTATTTTTAGTGTTGCTTGTAATAAATAATATACTTTCTATAGTATGCTTGTGAAGGTTCTCATTCATCCAGGTCATGGTATATCTGCTGTATTCAATTAGATCAACCGGACTTGAAGTTTAGTTCTTTGACACGTTTCGCTAGTCATCCGACTGGCTTTCTCAATTCAAATGACTTGTACAGAATCTGTGGCTATGTACCCTGGAAAATCCCAATTAGCATATCACAGCCAGGTGTTAAGGGCGTGATTAGATAGTGGCTAAGAGGTGTTATAGGAACGCCCAGAGTAAGGTGTCAAAACAGCATTGTACATGGCAGACAGATGGTGTCAAACCCCCCCACCTCAGAAATTGGTACATCCGAAAGACCCAATACCGAAACACAAGAAAAGCGACATCATTATGCAGTGCAGTGAAGAATGCTCTGATTTTGTATGTGGGGAGACCAAACAACAACTGCATCAACGTATGGCCCAGCACAGAAGAGCCAATTCCTCGGGTCAGGACTCAGCCGTGTACCTGCATCTTAAGGATAAAGGACATACCTTTGAAGATTGTAATGTTAACATATTGGCAAAGGAACGTGACTGGTTCAAGAGAGGTGTTAAGGAGGCCATTTATGTGAAAATAAAGAAACCAAGCCTAAATAGAGGTGGGGGGGTTCGACACCATCTGTCTGCCATGTACAATGCTGTTTTGACACCTTACTCTGGGCGTTCCTATAACACCTCTTAGCCACTATCTAATCACGCCCTTAACACCTGGCTGTGATATGCTAATTGGGATTTTCCAGGGTACATAAGTGCCACAGATTCTTGTACAAGTCATTCTGAATTGAGAAAGCCAGTCGGATGACTAGCGAAACGTCTTCAAGAACTAAACTTCAAGTCTGGTTGATCTAATTGAATACAGCAGATATACTTTCTATAGTATAAAATTATTTATACGTTTTTAGGAGCTACCAATGAAGTAGGGGGTTTATAATACTACAATATAAGAAATGTGTATATGTATGTTTGTAATTTCTCACTATTACCATCTAAATTACCCTAAATAAATGTATATAAAGTATAGTACTGACTTATATTAGCTACAAGACAAAATATATAAAATTATCTAAAGAGCTGGTACCCGTATTTTAAATGGAAGAGCCAAAATGAAGGGTTTAGCCACAACCCTGTCACTGCTAAAAAGTCAGCATGTGTTTAGACAAACTAAAACTTAAAGAAACTTTTATACCTGTTCGGTCTCATTATTACACCCAATTATGTGCTATTTGTAAAACGTTAGGGTCTTAGCGAATAAGAATAATAACTACTGTATGCTACACAGTAAATAATGTCTGTTTATCATAGAAGACGTGATGGGAAACTGCATGTCTCCGCTCATTTATCTGGGAATGCTGGAAGTGAGAAATGATTCCTCATGCTGTGAAGTACCTTCTGTTATAAGAAGGCTCTATTTAATTTATTTCGCGTGGAGGACTTTTTGCTCCTTTAAGCCCACCTCACATTAAGCTATGTAGCTTGTTGATTAGATTTAACAAGATTGTGTTACCGAGCACTGTGTGTTCACTGTGGTGTTGGGCATGAAAGCACTGACTGGGCTTTCAACAAAAGAAAAGATTGTGTGGGACAGTCTAGGCCCTTTTTAGGACATTAGATTTCCTAAAGGTGAACCCCTCCCTGGTGGCAGCTGGAGGTCAATGGGGAGGGTGGGCATTGGATGACCTCCTAGAGCTTACTGGCAAAGTGAGGTTCAATGTAACCCTTCTTGTTTGGTCGAGTTTTGGCTGGAGGGGGGATAATACAGCTTCTCAACCACCATACAGCTAAACTGTGTTTTTGGTTGCAAAAGCACTGAACCTGAGCTTTCAATGGAAAAAAAAAAAAAAAAAAAAGATTAAAACATGTCATGTCTGCAAGTCATGGTGAATGGTTCTAGACCATTAGGCTGTGTTATTATGCCAAGGGTTCTGGATACAAGCATTAGTCACTGTATATAAAGGAGAAACCTTGCATGTCTGCCCTTTTCTGGGAATGCTGGGAGAGAGAAATCATTCCTCATTTGTTGGATTATTATGGCAATGCTATTTTTATTGCATGAGGCTTTGAAGTACTTTCTGTTTTAAGTAGGATTTATTTCATTTTATGCTCTGTGGAGTACTTTTGCTCCTTTAAACCTACAACACCTTAAGCTATATAGCTGACTTGTATCTTCTGCTCCCCAGTCCCCTCCCATAGAAGCCACCAATCTGCACTGACAAGTTCAAACAAAATTGAAACAGGTCATGTCAGCAAGTTGGATGAATGGCTCTATACGATTAGGCTGTATTTTAGGTTATTACGCTATCAGTTCTGGACACATTTGCCACAGGCATAAAGTCCAGATATACTTACACATACATAATTCCCACTGTGCACGAACAGTAACACTTGCTAGTTATTTTACAATATTTTCTCTGCTGATTTTGCAATAAACATTTTAGGACACAAACAATTAATTACATGTGCATATAATTGACAACTTTAAATAAGAATGAAAGAAAATGATAAAAGCCCATGTGTAATCACTGGTGCAGGTGACATAATATTCCATTAAAATAAAAGCTGGATACACAAGATGTAGATTAGCACGTAGTTCTTTACATATAAGATCATATAATCACATCAGAATACTTTGTTGTAGCGTTCACAACCACAAAGTAATAAATCTTTTTAAAGATTTTTTTTCTGTTGTCTACCTATTACAATGTGTTTAAATGGGTATATTGGAAAAAATGCTGAATTACAGATTTCAAACATCCATTCTTAATGTTAGAGCTTTACAACAGCTGGAGATCTGCAGATCCATGTGATGTGTATATAGCAGGGGTCACAGAACAGGGTGTATGAGCCCAAGTAGCCCTTTCTGTCTTACAAATAGTGTCACTTGAGTTTCTTTTATTTCTAGATAAAGAAGAAATAGAAAGAAAGCGGAGGAAAGATCTTCCTACTTTAAACAACCATTTCTTTGGTGGTGGGTCTCCTATGGGAGGAGCTGGAGGGGGTTCTTCTTTTGGCCAAGGGGGAGGTAAGTTGAAACCATTGCTAATTTTTACTGCAGTTACAAGCTGCTAAGAGGTTTGTAGATTTACTTTTGTCACTGCTATTGCCGTTACAGCAGAGATGGTACAAAGTTTGTTGTAATTGGGTTCTTACTGCAAGATGTTGTTGCCCATAAATGAAACAATGGGTGTATAGAATGTGTCACGCTAAATGGCGCTCAATATAGTTCTTTACTCCTTACTGTCCCTTTCTGTTATTTTTACTGCATACAAACAATATTGCCCCACCCCCACCTGCTTAGCGATTGCATTATGGAATAATTAGCTGTGGGAAATGCATTAAAAAGTTTTACACAATCACCACTATTGCTGTGGTAAGTTAAATACGATCTAATTCATTTACATTTGGATCATTAATTTACCATTATGCTTTGCTCTGAGACAAGCATCCGTTAGGTTCTACAAGGAAACTGGTTGGTTGTGAAGATAGTCACAAACAAGACTGCTATTGAATAATTAAAAAGGAGCGAGGGAGTAAATAATTGGAACAATAAAGAGCTACCATAGAGAGGATGGTGTTGGACAGATAAAGAACAAAAATACCTAGTGCAGTGGACATTTAAAGTAATTTCTATGGTTGTCCTATATATGTATTTCTATTTGTATATTCCAGCTACTAGTTAATTACCTTTCCTCCTTCCTGTCCAGGAGGCAATATAAACTACTCCTACTCAGGAATGCATACTGGGTACTACATGACTGCGCCTTCCAGTGGAGTCTACCATGGCACTGGGCATGTGATGAAGCATTGCTCACCAACACACCCTACAGACAAAAAACAACATCAACCATCAATAAATATAAAGAAAGAAGAGAAAGGAGATTCTGCTTGTTCCCAAACTGAAAGCTCTGCATCTGCCCATAGAGAAGCCCAGTATCAGATGATGGCGCATCAAGGTAGGGACAATGTTTATGCATTTACTATTACAAAATTTAGAAATCTATTTCTCTTCACCAATGCTACAGCCATTTTTACTATGCCCTTGAATGACCAATCTGATGAAGTTTAAATATGGTAGTAGCAAAGGAATGGGCTTACTGTATATATTAAATAGATATACTGTAGATTATCAAAATGGGTGGTTCAGTTCTTACAAAACCATCATAAATTCCTTCTGAAATGGATGGGAAGTTGATGGATTAAACTTTCTATATAAAGAAAGTCCTATATATGTGACTGCGGTTCTCAACTGCACATCATGTGTCTGATTATATATATTAGGGTCTGGAGTGGGGCAGAGCTACCAACGAGGCCCAATTCATATGCAAACCTTAAAAGAGTTCCAGACTGGGCACCCCTGCCTTTTCCCCACATTTCTTTGTATTGCAGTGTCCACTTCCCAGGGCCAGTAGAAAATCACTCTAGCACACTTGTTGGGGCAATTTGCCAAAAGTATGTAGGTGCCGTCTCCTAAATACCCTCTACCCTGGGGTAAGCAAAGTCCAAGAAAAATAAAGACGAGGGGAGCACACTACTTGCAAAATAAGTCACACTTTTATTGTACAAAGAACAAACAATGTTTCAGGAGGCTTAGCCCACTTCCTCAGGTTTATCATATACCTAAGGAAGGCGGCTAAGCCTCCTGAAACTTTGTTTATGTTCTTTGCACAATAAAAGTGTGAATTTTGCAAGTAGTGTGCTCCCCTCATCTTTATTTTCCTTCCACTTTCCAGGGCACATGGTGTATGATTTGAGACTTCGACATTAATAAAGGTTTGGGATGCATGTTAAGCGTAACACAAATTGCTTACCATCAGTTACCTAGATGTATCTGTGTAAAAATGTCTTTTACATCTTATTACAGCAAATATCTGCAATATGAGGATGCTGTCCCTGGCTCAGCGCACTTCCAGGGCCTTGTTGGATTTTGCAATCACTGCTGATCCTCGCATGATGTTAGCTGTCCAGAGACACTTGACAGTGACACAGGATGAAAATGGGGACACGTAAGATACATGATATTTCTAATGCCAGATAAAGTGCACTAAGCAAACAGCATTGTCAGCTAAAGACTTGCAGAAACCATAGAGACATTTGGCTGAGCAGTAATGACCCCAGATACACAGATAAACCATAAAGAACCTGTTCTAAAGGGGCCCAGAGAGGCCACAAACCCCACTTTACAATATTGGGATATTAATATATAATGTGGTCATTAGACTGTATGGCTGATTTTTTTGGGGAGAAAAGAATGGGAGATTTGCATTTTCAATGTTAATATTTAACTAAAGCTTTTCATGACATGAATATTTCAGTCTTGAGCCTCAAGCACAGCACTGTATATATCTATATACGTACTTAATAATAATTTACAGTTTTATTCCGAACCTGCCTGTGTGCCCCGTGGAATAATTGACCATAACTATGGTTGCATTTTAAATTGGATACATTACACCTTGTTTTTGAAATGTTATTTGTGTCTACATTGAAAACAATTTTTTTTAGGCCTCTCCATCTTGCAATCATTCATGAACAAGTCACTGTATTTCAGCAGTTGGTGCAAGTCATTTTGAGCATCCCAAACCAACAAATTCTTAACATGAGCAATCACCTTCAACAGGTACTGAGCAAACACCTGCTTTTATTGACAATAAGCACCAATGATGTGATTTATTACTTGCATTCTTGATATGTATATGTTGAGTATGGATACTACAAAAAGAAGGCGAATAAGGCTATGGCACAAACTTCTATTAGTCATTATATTTTTTTCCACAATAAAAAAAAAAACTATTTGCAACAAAGACCTTTGCTTTAAAGCTTAGTAAACTAGCAAGTATCTTTAAAGGTGCCTGTACACTAGTAAAGTTCCTGCTACGCTACCTCAAATCGGATTTCTCGATCCACTTTATAACCGACATTACAGCTATAACAATGACTGTTGAGTGTATTCTGTTTGGGTAACGTCGCTGGTATTAACCCCTGGGCAGGAAGATGTTAAAGCCAATTAGATGTTTGTCAGAATTAATTCTAATCAGCTTGTGAAAGTGTAAATTTGTTTTTTACTTTATATTGTATATAGTGTGAACTATTGTTGCTGGCCAGTAAACTAAAAAGTAAATGTCTGTGTAAATAATATGTTTGTAATAATGTTATGATCAGTTCATTTTGCAAAAGTGTTTGCCAAACAGAGGCCTACCATTTTTCAAAGCATGGGTGCCTTACCGGCAACTTCCAGAGTGACCACTTCCTAAAGGGAGGAGCAGCCTCTCTGCTCGTCTATTTATAGGCTAGATGCTGACCACTTGATGGCAGTAGGGGGCAATCTGGGAGCTGTAAAAGGCTGCTGTCTAGTTTGCAAGTCTATGTCAAGATGTAGACAGCAGATTTACAGTTTCAGCTCATAATTCCCTGCTGGTGGAAATAGTGTACTGCAACTTTTCTGCAGTTAGTTGTTTATTTTCAAACAATAAAAGGAAATATACATATAACAACTGTGTCTGGCATATGAACCCACTTACGCTTGGTCACAGATGGTGTCAAAAGTGGGATGAGAAAGTGTCACGCAAGGCAGTGCCAGGCTGACAGATGTGGAAAAGGAGCAACTGGAGAGATTCTCCAAGGATTACTCAGAAGGCTAAACAAGGTGCTACTATTAAAAGATCTATACAAGTTACTTGGAGTAAGAGCACTGAGAACAGCCCCCTATCATCCCCAGACAGATGGTCTTGTAGAAGGGATGAACCAAACCTTAAAATGTATGCTCAGAAAATTTGTAAATGGTAACCCTAAACATTGGGATAGGTGGTTGCCCTACCTTTTTTTTGCGTACAGGGAAGTACCCCAAGCTTCAACTGGGTTTTCACCTTTTAAATTACTTTATGGTAGACAACCTATTCTTGATGTACTTCGTGAAAATTGGGTAAGCACTGAAAAAAGTCCCTAAAGTGTCATTAATTATCTTGATTGCATGAGGCAGAAGTTGGCTAAACTGTCAATCTTGGCACAGCAAAACTTAGCTGATGCGCAAGCCAACCAAAAGGTATGGTATAATAAGCATTCAAGGGAGAACTTTTTTAAACCGGGGAGAAGGTTCTGCTGTTACTTCCTGATCAGCATAACAAATTATTGGCTAAATGGCAGGGTCCGTTTGAGGTTGTAAGGCAAATGGGTCCTGTTGATTATGAAATGAAAATGAGGGGTAGAAAAAATAAAAGGATCTACTATGTAAATCTCCTAAGAAGATGGAAAGAAAATAAAGATAGTACTTCCATGATGGTATTACAGGAATGTACTCCTGATATGGCTGAAGAAGCTTATCAGAGGCTAGACAAAGAAAGCTCTCGAGCTTGCAAAATTAACAAAGCTGTCTTTGGTTGAGCACAAAGAGCTGGGCATATTAGATAAGTAGAGTAATGTTTTTGAAGTAACAGCAGGAAGAACGAACCTTATAGAGCATGTTATTGATACTAATGAAGTAAAACCTATACACCAGCGACCGTATAGAACACCTGAAAAATACAAACATATGGTTAAGCAAGAGGTAGACCACATGCTAGAACTAGGTCTAATCGAGCCTTCGGTGAGTAAGTGGTGTTCTCGAGTAGTCTTAGTTCCAAAAAAAAGTCACAATCCATTTCTGTGTCGATTTTAGAAAAATAAATGCTATCTCTAAATTTGACGTATACCCAATGCCACGTATTGAGTTAATTGATAGGCTGGGTGGAGCTAAATTTATTTCAACTATTGACCTCTCAAAAGGTTATTGGCAGATACCTTTAGATCCCGAATCACAGGAAAAAACTGAATTTGCCACCAGTCAAGGTTTATACCAGTTTATAACTATGCCGTTTGGCCTACATGGTGCGGTAGCCACATTCCAGCGTCTTATGGACCGCATCCTCAGAGGGCATGATCTTTACTGTGCGGCCTATTTGGATGATGTTGTGATATTTAGTCCAGACTGGCAAAGTCTTCTGCAACATTTAGAGGTTGTTTTTTCACTAATTAAATCAGCTGAACTTACTATTAACCCCAAAAAATGTGCCCTTGGTTTTACACAAACTAGATATTTGGGTCATATACTGGGAAATGGAGAAGTAAAGCCTGTGAAAGACAATATTAAAGCTATCAGTGAAAAACTCACCCAAAACAAAGAAAGATGCTCATTTCTAGGTTTAGTAGGTTATTATAGAAGATTTTTGCCAAATTTTTCTGAGATTGCTAAGCCATTAACAGATCTTACTAAGAAAAATCTAAGAGAACATGCTGTTTGGAGTTCACAATGTCAAGAAGCTTTTCAAAAGCTTAAAGACATGTTATGTGCTGAACCAGTTCTTAAAAGTCCTAATTTTCAGTATAAATTCATTGTACGGACAGATGCATCTGAAAATGGATTAGGCGCCATACTGAGCCAAGAAATTAATGGGGAGGAGCACCCTGTGCTGTATATAAGCCATAAACTTTTCCCTAGAGAAACCAGGTATAGTGTTATTGAGAAGGAATGTTTGGCAGTAAAGTGGGTGTTGGAGTCATGAAGATGTTATTTACTAGGCCAAGAGTTTATTTTAGTGACTGATCATTGCCCGCTTGTTTGGCTAAACTGCATGAAAGATAAAAATGCCAGGATAACAAGATGGTACAGGTCAATGCAACAGTTTAGGTTTACAGCTTTCCACTGGCCGGGAAATCAGCATCAAAATTCTAACTATTTATCTAGATATGGTGCGAGTAGTGAAGATGAAAATAAGCTTAGAAATCAGGAATAAGTTATTTCATCAAGTTGATATCGGTACAGATTAGTTATTAGTTTTTTGGAATATAACGGAGGGGGGTATGTGAAGGTGTAAATTTGTTTTTTTCTTTATATTGTATATAGTGTGAACTATTGTTGCTGGCAAGTAAACTAAAAAGTAAATGTCTATGTAAATAATATGTTTGTAATAAGGTTATGATATAAGTTCATTTTGCAAAAGTGTTTGCCAAACAGAGGCCTGCCATTTTTCAAAGCATGGGTGCCTTACCTGCAACTTCCAGAGTGACCACTTCCTAAAGGGAGGATCAGCCTTTCTGCTAATCTATTTATAGGCTAGATGCTGATCGCTTGATGGCAGTCTGGGAGCTATAAAAGGCTGCTGTCTAGTTTGCAAGTCTAGTCTATGTCAAGATGTTGTAGACAGCAGATCTACAGTTTCAGCTTATAATTGGCCACCCTGCTGGTGGAAATAGTGTACTGCAACTTTTCTGCAGTTTGGTGTTTATTTTCAAACAATAAAAGGAAATATACATATAACAACTGTTTCTGGCATATGAACCCATTACGTGTGGTCACACAGCTTTAACATCTAAGCAATGTGTGGCCAGCTCTAAAGTGCTATACTTTAGTACAAACATACACACATATTCACACACATATATATTAGAGAAATTACCCTTTAGATATGCTGAAAATCTACTTAAATGGCATGTCCACCCCTATTGAAAACTTTTGATATGCGGTAGGGCATGCTCCCCCAGCCCCAACCGCATTAATGTTATTGTTAGAAAGTCCCCCGATCCTTACTTACCTTCCCTCTTTCCTCCGCCGCACCGTACTGGCCCTCTGCTTGCAGCCGTCCACGGCTGCCAGGAGTTCTTAACAGCGGAGGAGAAAGGGAAGGTAAGTAAAGATTGGGGGACTTTCTAACAATAATATTAATGCGGTTGGGGCTGGGGGAGCATGCCCTACCGCATACCCAAAGGTTTTAAGGTTAGGGGGAGGGAGAGAAAAACGAGAGGGAGGGGGAGGGCTGCACTGAGCATGCCTCAAACCTTGATGAGGTTGGGGCAGACTCCGGCACAGCATGAGTCACACACTGCTCCTACACAGCAGTTTCCTGGACTTTGGAGGGGCACAGCAGGGGAACAGTTTTGAGCAGAAATGTAAAGTAAGGCTTGTTTTAAACTTCTTAATGTGGCCAGTAAGGAGTTAAATTTTAGTTTTGGGGGTGGACATGCCCTTAGCACACACACACTTGCTGGATTGTCTATAAGCTAAAAATATTGACATGGGATTTATGCTTGTTAGGCTCAGATTAACATCGCTTTAAACCTGTCAAGATATATTGATCTGTATGCTATCTATATTATTAAGACTGTTGCAGCATTTTCTATCTGTAGGGGAAGTGCTGACTAAACATTTGCAGTAGAGATGAAAGTTTAAAGCATAAGGTTTACATAAGTATAGCTATAGTTTTATGTCATGGACACTGTATGGCAATTTGCTACTTTCTGGGCCCTCTTCTTTCAGGCCTACTCATATAGTATAAAAAAAATTCAGAGGTGTGATGTTAAACTATACAATAAACTTTATTACATTTTATTGTGTCAAGGAGGCAGTACATTCCCTAAAATGTTGTGTGATGTGGTTGACACAATAAAAATGTAATATTTAATTTAGTTTCCTTTTGCACTTGAATTTTGTTTGGTATAACAGAAGGGACGGCAATTCAGTAGTAATAGAGAAATTCACCCTTAGTCTGTCACTTACAATGTGGCAGTAGCCCAAATTTACGGATTTCTGTGTTATCTCCTTAAACTTTATGGTTTTATTCAACCTGTTAAGATAATCAAAATAATTTTGAAAAGCTTCTATTTGAATGAATTGTTATTGAATTGAACAGCAATCTGCAATTCCTTTATATCGACCATTGAATTTGTTTCCTTTTTGTTTTTATTGTTTTTTTTTATTGTGTGTCTTGTACTATCTATGTGGTAAAATGTAAATCTTCCTTTTATTTAGACTCCTCTGCACCTTGGTGTGATCACCAAACAATATGAAGTTGTGGCTTTCCTTCTAAAAGCAGGGGCTGATCCCACTATACTTGATCGATATGGAAACTCTGTATTGCACTTGGCTGTGCAGGCTAAAGATGAAAAAATGCTCTCTGTGCTTTTAAAACACCCATCTGTTTGTCAGAGCAATGTGTTGAACACACCAGATTATCACGGTAAGCAAAGATTGCGTGGTTTACTGCTGTAATACATTGTTTCTTGCAGATCTTCCTAAATGCAGAATACTCAGTTGGGATGCCGTGAACTGCTCTAACCTATATATCACGTGTAGAACTATTATTTCCCCAATGTATGAATACTCTATGGTACATCCAGTAACACCCTACATGGGTAATACGTACTTCTAATGTGTAGTGCTCCATGTATGAATACCTTGGACCCTGCGTTTCCCCAATATTGGAGTTTAATCAAATTGCGTGCTTGTTTACAACCAAATGGCTCACCCTATTCGGCTAGGTGCATCCAGCCCTGGACCCATCGCTAGGATCTGAAAAACCGAAACAAAAACCTCATAAAAGTGATGCACACTAAAATACATCAAAACTTGTTTTAAAAATCTGCTTTATTACAAATGGAGTTCTGTCTGATCGTTTCGATCATCTTGCGCTCTTAATTGTAGGCCCACTCCTAAATGCAGTTTATTTAAAAGACAGGGAAGTAGAAGCCCGGGGGGGACTCTATTCACACTGAGAATAAGAAGTTATAATGTAGAGACAGGCGTGCAATGACGGGTCAGGCACAATCCCACATACCACTGCTTTGGCCCAATCAGCTGTGTCCACAAAGATAAACGTAAGACCGCTACCGGTCTTTTAAACAGCTGATTGTGCGTATCTTTACTGAGGACGTGCAATCAGCTGTGTAAAAACAGCTGATCGTGGGTCTCCGCGCCCCTCACGATTGCGGGCGCCGCTGTAGCACAGTTACCCTACTGGCTGGAAAGCTGCTTGCAATTCGTGATAACTGGAAAATAGACTGTAGAGTATCAAACAGTCTTATCGGGAATTTCACACTGGCAAGGAGACATCTATATAGAAAATATTCAGTGCACAGAGACAGTAAATACTTGGGTCAGGGTGCGGGGCATAGGTGCACATGCTCACAGGGCTCTCCTTTATGCTGTATTAAAACAAATATAAGGGTTAACATGCCTGACCTGTTTCACCTAAAAGAATAATCTGTACTTAATATAAAATATTGGTAATAACAAGCGCACAGCTGTGCAGAGTGTGGTAAAATTTTACATTAGGTGTGCTTAAAACAGCAATTGCTTTTTAGGTACAGGTGGAAAGAACCGATACAGATTTGATTGCTCATTTTTAATATTGTGCCATTCTGGCAAATGAATTTGTAAACTATGCTCTAAGTAGGTGTATATTATAGTAAAAAGTGTTGGAAGATGCAATGTGTAACTGCAAACAGCAATGCGGAGTCGCTCTCCAAGGTGAATGGTGAACTTTATTCAAAACTAGTCATCAACACAATGTTTCGGGGGTACAGGCCCCCTTTATCAGTCTGCACCCATGAGGGTAGTGTGCATAAGGACTTTGTTTGCCGTGAAGATGCAATATGTACAGAACTGATTTATTCATAACCTGAATTACTAAAGTAAATTATAGGGGCTTATAATTTCATGTAAAGGCATACTTTTAATTCATACAAAAGCCTCATTTTACAATATATATACCTTGCCTTTCCAAGAATTCATTCAGAAAAGAAAAGCATTTCTATTATGTTGGATTTTTTTCGTTGCTTGAGCCTAGTTAGAAGCTCACAACAAATACCAACTGAATTGTGTAAAGGGGAACTATAGTGGAAAAATGTTTTGTATAGGGTGGGTTACACCATATTTTTTGTATCTGAATCTGTGATATTTTGCTGTCTGTGCTTTTTTGAAAATACCATCAGAGGTCTAGTTATTGTAGTTTCAGTGAAAGGCAGGTAGAGGGCAGCATGGGGTAGAAGCTTGTTTGACTTTCAGATCACCTGGATCTTTTTTTAATACATTAATCATCTGGCATTAAGCAATACTGAGTACATATCTGAGGTTATACATATCTGAGTACAAAGAAATGATTTTGTGATATCTTAAACAGTTTTGACAATAGAACATCCATTTAATAGGAAATGTCTCCTCCCAGGTTTATGTCCAGTTCACTGGTGTGTCAAAATGAAACACGAGAAGTGTTTGGAGCTGTTGGTAAAAGGTGGAGCAAATGTCAATGGTGCTGAGAGAAAGAGTGGCAGATCCCCTCTCCATATTGCTGTGGAAATGGACAATTTAAATATGGCTACATTTTTGGTGAAGAAGGTAAGAAACTTTGGCTGATAATCTGTGGAATGCATGTTTGTATGATTTAGAGATCTTACTGTACATACCTATAAACAGGTTGGTAATCCAGTTATGAATGTGCCATCTGCATATATATGTTAGGGTGCCATTATTGCAATGTGCCATGTTTTATTTATTGCAGTTGGGTGCTGATGTCAATGCAAAGACTTTTGGAGGAAACACTTCACTGCACCTTGCTGCCAGTCGTGGTTCTCCAGTGCTTACCAGACTGCTGGTCAATGAAGGTAACATTGTGTAGTTAGCATATAAATAAGGGGTGTCCAACCTGGCTCATGCTGGGGGCCGCACCAGCACCACTGATATACATTTATAGTGTAAATACTGATATTATAAACTTCTCCTCTTTTCTTCCTGTCACTCTACAGGAGCCAACGTTCTTTCAGAGAATGATGAACCTGTAAATAGCTTACAGACCTGTGGCAGTACTGATTCAGAGAGTGATTCCGATGTACAAATGGACATTGACTCAGACCAACAAGGTGACTCTGATACAGGCAGTGCAACTATGGACTCTGATTCTGAGCTCAACCGGGAAGAGATGAAAATTGAAGGAGGGTTGGTCAGTCGGTCACACTGTGCAGCAAAGAGACGATACCCTGGCCACACACCTCTAGACTTAACAAAAAGTCAGAAGGTTAAGCATAAACATTTTTTTTCCTGCAAAACCTTTTTTATTGTGAGAGAGACAGTGCATTTTATTTCAATCGAAATAGTAAAACAAAGCATAAAAGGAATTGTACTATAACATGTATAGGGTAAATTAGATCTTTGTTACATCTTGGTCTGTCACATTCATTTTATCTAATATATTAAACTGTAAATATACATTTCAAACAGTATATTCAATAGGAAAGAAAAAAACAAATAAATAAAAAATGAGAAATAATAATGCATCATTAACCCACTGTATTTCCCATAAATATCTGGGTTGCCATATTACCTCCTTCAGCCAATAGTGAGATCAGGGAATTATTCTGATCTCAGATTGGGAATAGCACCTAGAACCCTCTCAGTCTCCGGGTGTCCTCAATATAGTCCAGACCCCATTGGCTTCTGTCATTGTGTAAATCCAAGGAAGCCCTCTGGCATTAATGTGGTTGTAAATGTCTGCCAGTGTTCACAGAACCTTAAGGGATGTACAATTTATGGAATGTTGAAATAATTATTTGCAAAAATCTAGGAAAGTTGTTCTTTTTTTACGGCATCAATTTCAATCTCTTTAATTTTTTTTAGGTACGAGATATCCTGTCAAAACACACCACAGGGAACACAGCCCGAAAGACAAAAGGATCAGAACTAGGTAATGTGTGGCACAGTATAGCCTCCTGTACCTCAGTGCAATCTTTAGCTTTCTATTACAGGAAGTGTTGTCAAGGAAACAGCACCATAAACTCTATATATTTGATTACAGTAGATGCTGCTGTTCTTCCAGTTTGTGGAGAATGTATCTGCCAGTGTAAGCAAAATGGTTGTTCCTATTCACATTCAAATAAACAGACCAGGATGTTATTTGCTCAGATGAACCATAATTGCATGACTGGTATGGACGAGTTTTTGTTTTGCACATTAGAATTCATAGACTGTTGTTTTTAAAACTGGGCTTACACATTTCTGCTTTAAAGGAGAACTAACCCCATATATTTTAACCCTACTACTCCAGTAACTTGCATTCAGTTACATTTGAGAATTGGGCTGTATGTCTAAAAAGATTGCCATGTTATGGACAGTACATCTGCTAGTCCATGCAAATTTTAAATGTCCGTGGGTGCGTGTACATCTATTGCCCATGCCCCTTGACCTCAGTGTTCACTGCCTCCTTTTTTGACTGATCATTTTATATAATGATGTCTTAACATCAACATGGAAGGACCCGATAAAACTTTGAAAGCAGCTGCTCATTTGCAATTTATTTCCCACCCGGTATAAAAAGCAGGGAAAATTCATGTAGGACAGTAAATGCAGCTAGTCATTCTGTGTTATCTGTAGGGTTAATGGGTTAAAGCAGTAGTTATGAACAAATTGAGTCCATGAATCTTATATCTAGCATTGTGACTTTTATTTATACAAGTCATGCTGGCTGGGAAATAAACTGTTGAGCATACTGTTTTGTATTTGAACTGGGTGTCATGAAAAGCAAATGTAGAGAGGGATATCTGTTTGTTAATATGGCCACAACCTCTCTGTCTTGTGCTGTTGTGCAGGAGAATGTTATGGACTCTGTAACTTCATACAGTGGGAGAAATTCAGCCAATGTAATGTCTGGAAATGTATATACACATTAATACATATACATATTTAATCAGTTTATTTTTTGCCTTAAACAGTTTACGCTTATTTTATTTTTTTATATTGAATTTCAGCAAATGTTTTGTCTCTGGAAACAAACACAGTACAGTGCCTTGAGAAACTTCTAAATGAAGGGCAGACTGGGGCAGACTGGACAGAACTCGCCTCAAGATTGAGTCTTCAAAGTTTAGTGGAAACCTATAAGAACACATCCTCACCCACTGAAAGTCTCTTGCGCAGTTATGAGGTATGTCTCCAATCTAGGATTATGAGGTATGTCTCCAATCTAGGGTTATGAGGTATGTCTCCAGACTAGGGTTCTGAGATTTGGTTCCAATCTAGGGTTATGAGTTATGTCTCCAGACTAGGGTTCTGAGATATGTCTCCAATCTAGTGTTATGAGGTATGTCTCCAGACTAGGGTTCTGAGATTTGGTTCCAATCTAGGGTTATGAGGTATGTCTCCAGACTAGGGTTCTGAGATATGTCTCCAATCTAAGTGTTTCTGAGTTATGTCTCCACTAGGGTTCTGAGATATGTCTCCAATCTAGTGTTATGAGGTATGTCTCCAGACTAGGGTTCTGAGACATGTCTCCAATCTAGTGTTATGAGGTATTTCTCCAGACTAGGGTTCTGAGATATGTCTCCAATCTAGTGTTATGAGGTATGTCTCCAGACTAGGGTTCTGAGATATGTCTCCAATCTAGTGTTATGAGTATATCTCCAGACTAGGGTTCTGAGATATGTCTCCAATCTAGTGTATGAGGTATATCTCCAGACAATGTCTGAATTTGTCTCCAATCTAGTGTTATGAGGTATGTCTCCAGACAAGGGTTCTGAGATATGTTCTCAATCTAGTGTTATGAGGTATGTCTCCGACTAGGGTTCGGAGATATGTCTCCAATCTGTTCTATCAGGTATGTCTCCAGACTAGGGTTCTGAGATATTTCTCCAATCTAGTGTTATGAGGTATGTCTCCAGACTAGGGTTCTGAGATGTCTCCAATCTAGTGTTATGAGGTATGTCTCCAGACTAAGGTTCTGAGATTTGTCTCCAATCTAGTGTTATGAGGCATGTCTCCAGACTAGGGTTTTGAGATTTGTCTCCAATCTAGTGTTATGAGGCATGTCTCCAGATTAGGGTTTTGAGATTGTCTCCAATCTAGTGTTATGAGTATGTCTCCAGACTAGGGTTCTGAGATATGTCTCCAATCAAGTTTTATGAGGTATGTCTCCAGACTAGGGTTCTGAGATATGTCTCAAATGTAGTGTTATTAGGTATGTCTCCAGACTAGGGTTCTGAGTATTTCTCCAGACTAGGTTCTGAGATATGTCTCCAATCTAGTGTTATGAGGTATGTCTCCAGACTAGGTTCTGAGATATGTCTCAAATGTAGTGTTATTAGGTATGTCTCCAGACTAGGGTTCTGAGATATGTCTCCAACTAGGGTTCTGAGATATTGTCTCCAATCTATGTTTATGAGTATGTCTCCAGACTAGGTCTGAGGTATAACTCTTATCTTTAGCACAAGCAGAGCATGGATTGGGGTGCACACTGCATTTAGGCAATTCCTTTGTTAGTGCATCACATAAGCAATGTTTTGGGGATAACTTTGCCCCCTTCATCAGGTGTGACAAACGTTGCTTATGTGATGCACTAAAAGGAATTGCCTAATAACAAGTGTGTGCCCCAGTCCATTTTCTGCTTGTGCTATAGCTAAAGTGCCTGGTGGTGCACCTTCACTTATTGGCTATAGCTGCAGTGTGTGCCTGGGCCCAAACCAAAAATGTCTCTTATCAGGGTTATGTTGTATGTCTGCAATCTAAGGTTGTGAGTATGTCTCCAATCTAGGTTATCGGGTATTTCTCCAATATAAGGTTATGAGGTACGTCTCCAATGTAATGTTTGAGCTATGCTCCAATCTAGGGTTATGAGGTATATTGCCATTATAGGGTTATCAAGTATGCTCCAATCTAGAGTTATGAGATATGCCTCCAATCTAGGGTTTTGAGGTAATCTCAGATTAATACAAAAAAATCAAGGACACCTAATAAATAATCATGCAGCAAGCTAGGTCACAATTAATGTAATCAGGGTGCCCAACCCAGCCGACACTGGGGGCCGCACTAGCGGCACTGAGCACGGTGAGCGGGCCACGGGGTAGCTCTGCCCCAGCTTACGGCCTGTGGGTTGTAAGTAGTAAGTCAGTGCAACCCTGTTTTTTAAGTTAGAAATCATTGGATGATCTGATGACCCAACTCCAAATAATGTTTCATTTTAATGCCTGTATTATGACATTGCTTAATAAATAAAATGTTAAAAATAATTTCTAGCTTGCTGGGGGAAGTGTTAAAGAGCTAATAAACACTCTTGCATCAATGGGACTAAATGAAGGTGTGGAACTACGTGTGGAATCAGAAACCTACTCAAAACACCAGATTCCAGGTAATCATATGATCTAATCTAGTTCTTTGACTGCATAGAAATTTAGCATAAAAAAACAGAAAACTTTGACCTCAACTAAAATTAAAAGCACAAAGCCTTTTATTATTGATGCAGAAAATCAAAATGTTAAAGGAAAATGAATGATGAAGTGCTGTTTGTAGCATTAACGCTAAAAAAGAAATTTCAGAGCAATGTTTTAGTACCTGTTAAACCCCAGCATAAGGGGGAGGGGCGTATAGACCAAGTAATATTGTTAGGCAGACAAGAAAATAGTGTCCATAGAATTCGCTTACTCAAACAGGTATTAGAGTGTCAAACAGTTTTCATCTTTATTCCAAACCTCACAAGTGAATGAATACACTTAAAATGAAAAACACTTAAAATAACCCTCGCCCTGCCTTCCCTGGAGAAAGTGCCTCTGGTGAATAAATTATACGATATCCCATAATCATGGTATAAAGTGCATAGTGAATTCCTATACTTAGCTGTCACGTGAAGAGAGACCTCCCAAAGTCAGAGTCACCTACGGCCCCCCAGGGGGCAGGCAACCGGACGCGTTTCGTTACAAAAGCTTCCACTGCAGCCTGTTTAAGGTACTGTTTTGGCCTTTTTATCTAGGAGGGGAAGTGAACGCTATGTCTAACGTCAGTTGCATGGTCACGTATTAGCGTTACGTCATCTCGCCGTGTCCCGTAACTTATCCCCTACCCGAAGCAGTCATATTTGAGAGTTGTCAATAAGAGTATTCAAAACCTGGTTTACATTGTGTCCTAACAGAAAACGTTTTTGCTATTGTAACTAAACCTCCCATGTTACTAAATCTCCCATAACATGGCAGTTTTAGTTACTATAGCAACAACATTTGCTGTTAGGACGCAATGTAAACCAGGTTTTGAATACTCTTTATTGACAACTCTCAAATTTGACTGCTTCGGGTAGCGGGATAAGTTACGGACACGGCTTGATGATGTAACGCTAATACGTGACCACGCAACTATTATGTGAGCTTGATTTAGGGATATCGTATAATTTATACACCAGGGAGGCAGGGTGATGGGTTATTTTAAGTGTTTTTAATCTTTTTTGTAAAGTGTATTCATTCACCTTGTGAGTTTTGGAATAAAGATGAAAACTGTTTGACACTCTAATACCTGTCTGAGTGAGCAAATTCTATGGACACTATTTTCTTGTAGCATGAGACGCGTCAGGTGGGAATAGTTGTGGATTCTATGTTGGTGATCTGAAATATAAAATGTACCATGCGCCATCCCGGGTTCAAGGTTACCGGGGGGGGGGCATCGTGAAGTTCTAACAGCGGAGGAGAAAGGGAAGGTAAGTAAAGATTGGGGGACTTTCTAACAATAATATTAATGCGGTTGGGGCTGGGGGAGCATGCCCTACCGCATACCCAGGTTAAGGTTAGGGGGAGGGAGAGAAAAACGAGAGGGGGGGGAGGGCTGCACTGAGCATGCCTCAAACCTTGATGAGGTTGGGGCAGACTCCGGCACAGCATGAGTCACACACTGCTCCTACACAGCAGTTTCCTGGACTTTGGAGGGGCACAGCAGGGAACAGTTTTGAGCAGAAATGTAAAGTAAGGCTTGTTTTAAACTTCTTAATGTGGCCAGTAAGGAGTTAAATTTTAGTTTTGGGGGTGGACATGCCCTTAGCACACACACACTTGCTGGATTGTCTATAAGCTAAAAATATTGACATGGGATTTATGCTTGTTAGGCTCAGATTAACATCGCTTTAAACCTGTCAAGATATATTGATCTGTATGCTATCTATATTATTAAGACTGTTGCAGCATTTTCTATCTGTAGGGGAAGTGCTGACTAAACATTTGCAGTAGAGATGAAAGTTTAAAGCATAAGGTTTACATAAGTATAGCTATAGTTTTATGTCATGGACACTGTATGGCAATTTGCTACTTTGGGCCCTCTTCTTTCAGGCCTACTCAATATAGTATAAAAAAAATTCAGAGGTGTGATGTTAAACTATACAATAAACTTTATACATTTTATTGTGTCAAGGAGGCAGTACATTCCCTAAAATGTTGTGTGATGTGGTTGACACAATAAAAATGTATATTTAATTTAGTTTCCTTTTGCACTTGAATTTTGTTTGGTATAACAGAAGGGACGGCAATTCAGTAGTAATAGAGAAATTCACCCTTAGTCTGTCACTACAATGTGGCAGTAGCCCAAATTTACGGATTTCGTGTTTATCCCTTAAACTTTATGGTTATTTAACCTGTTAAGATAATCAAAATAATTTTGAAAAGCTTCTATTTGAATGAATTGTATTGAATTGAACAGCAATCTGCAATTCCTTTATATCGACCATTGAATTTGTTTCCTTTTTGTTTTTATTGTTTTTTTATTGTGTGTCTTGTACTATCTATGTGTAAAATGTAAATCTTCCTTTTATTTAGACTCCTCTGCACCTTGTGTGTGATCACCAAACAATATGAAGTTGTGGCTTTCCTTCTAAAAGCAGGGGCTGATCCCACTATACTTGATCGTATGGAAACTCTGTATTGCACTTGGCTGTGCAGGCTAAAGATGAAAAAATGCTCTCTGTGCTTTATTAAACACACCATCTGTTTTGTCAGAGCAAGTGTTGAACACACCAGATTATCACGGTAAGCAAAGATTGCGTGGTTTACTGCTGTAATACTTGTTTCTTGCAGATCTTCCTAAATGCAGAATACTCAGTTGGGATGCCGTGAACTGCTCTAACTAATATCACGTGTAGAACTATTATTTCCCCAATGTATGAATACTCTATGGTACATCCAGTAACACCCTACATGGGTAATACGTACTTCTAATGTGTAGTGCTCCAGTATGAATACCTTGGACCCTGCGTTTCCCCAATATTGGAGTTTAATCAAATGCGTGCTTGTTTACAACCAATGGCTCACCCTATTCGGCTGGTGCATCCAGCCCTGGACCCACGCTAGGATCTGAAAAACCGAAACAAAAACCTCATAAAAGTGATGCACACTAAAATACATCAAAACTTGTTTTAAAAATCTGCTTTATTACAAATGGAGTTCTGTCTGATCGTTTCGATCATCTTGCGCTCTTAATGTAGGCCCACTCCTAAATGCAGTTTATTTAAAAGACAGGGAAGTAGAAGCCCGGGGGGACTCTATTCACACTGAGAATAAGAAGTTATAATGTGAGACAAGGCGTGCAATGACGGGTCAGGCACAATCCCACATACCACTGCTTTGGCCCAACAGCTGTGTCCACAAGATAAACGTAAGAACGCCTACCGGTCTTTTAAACAGCTGATTGTGCGTATCTTTACTGAGGACGTGCCATCAGCTGTGTAAAAACAGCTGATCGTGGGTCTCCGCGCCCCTCACGATTGCGGGCGCCGCTGTAGCACAGTTACCCTACTGGCTGGAAAGCTGCTTGCAATTTGATAACTGGAAAATAGACTGTAGAGTATCAAACAGTCTTATCGGGAATTTCACACTGGCAAGGAGACATCTATATAGAAAATATTCAGTGCACAGAGACAGTAAATACGGGTCAGGGTGCGGGGCATAGGTGCACATGCTCACCAGGGCTCTCCTTTATGCTGTATTAAAACAAATATAAGGGTTAACATGCCTGACTGTTTCACCAAAAGAATAATTGTACTTAATATAAAATATTGGTAAAACAAGCGCACGCTGTGCAGGTGTGGTAAAATTTTACATTAGGTGTGCTTAAAACAGCAATGCTTTTTAGGTACAGGTGGAAAGAACCGATACAGATTTGATTGCTCATTTTAATATTGTGCCATTCTGGCAAATGAATTTGTAAACTATGCTCTAAGTAGGTGTATATTATAGTAAAAAGTGTTGGAAGATGCAATGTGTAACTGCAAACAGCAATGGGAGTCGCTCTCCAAGGTGAATGGTGAACTTTATTCAAAACAGTCATCAACACAATGTTTCGGGGGTACAGGCCCCCTTTATCAGTCTGCACCCATGAGGGTAGTGTGCATAAGGACTTTGTTTGCCGTGAAGATGCAATATGTACAGAACTGATTTATTCAAACCTGAATTACTAATAAATTATAGGGGCTTATAATTTCATGTAAAGGCATACTTTAATTCATACAAAAGCCTCATTTTACAATATATATACCTTGCCTTTCCAAGAATTCATTCAGAAAAGAAAAGCATTCTATTATGTTGGATTTTTTCGTTGCTTGAGCCTAGTTAGAAGCCACAACAAATACCAACTGAATTGTGTAAAGGGGAACTATAGTGGAAAAATGTTTTGTATAGGGTGGGTTACACCATATTTTTTGTATCTGAATCTGTGATATTTTGCTGTCTGTGCTTTTTTGAAAATACCATCAGAGGTCTAGTTATTGTAGTTTCAGTGAAAGGCAGGTAGAGGGCAGCATGGGGTAGAAGCTTGTTTGACTTTCAGATCACCTGGATCTTTTTTTAATACATTAATCATCTGGCATTAAGCAATACTGAGTACATATCTGAGGTTATACATATCTGAGTACAAAGAAATGATTTTGTGATATCTTAAACAGTTTTGACAATAGAACATCCATTTATAGGAAATGTCTCCTCCCAGGTTTATGTCCAGTTCACTGGTGTGTCAAAATGAAACACGAGAAGTGTTTGGAGCTGTTGGTAAAAGGTGGAGCAAATGTCAATGGTGCTGAGAGAAAGAGTGGCAGATCCCCTCTCCATATTGCTGTGGAAATGGACAATTAAATATGCTACATTTTTGGTGAAGAAGGTAAGAAAACTTTGGCTGATAATCTGTGGAATGCATGTTTGTATGATTTAGAGATCTTACTGTACATACCTATAAACAGGTTGGTAATCAGTTATGAATGTGCCATCTGCATATTATGTTAGGGTGCCATTATTGCAATGTGCCATGTTTTATTTATTGCAGTTGGGTGCTGATGTCAATGCAAAGACTTTTGGGGAAACACTTCACTGCACCTTGCTGCCAGTCGTGGTTCTCCAGTGCTTACCAGACTGCTGGTCAATGAAGGTAACATTGTGTGTTAGCATATAAATAAGGGGTGTCCAACCTGGCTCATGCTGGGGGCCGCACCAGCACCATATACATTTATAGTGTAAATACTGATATTAAAACTTCTCCTCTTTTCTTCCTGTCACTCTACAGGAGCCAACGTTCTTTCAGAGAATGATGAACCTGTAAATAGCTTACAGACCTGTGGCAGTACTGATTCAGAGAGTGATTCCGATGTACAATGGACATTGACTCAGACCAACAAGGTGACTCTGATACAGGCAGTGCAACTATGGACTCTGATTCTGAGCTCAACCGGGAAGAGATGAAATTGAAGAGGGTTGGTCAGTCGGTCACACTGTGCAGCAAAGGGACGATACCCTGGCCACACCTCTAGACTTAACAAAAAGTCAGAAGGTTAAGCATAAACATTTTTTCCTGCAAAACCTTTTTTATTGTGAGAGAGACAGTGCATTTTATTTCAATCGAAATAGTAAAACAAAGCAAAGGAATTGACTATAACATGTATAGGGTAATTAGATCTTTGTTACATCTTGGTCTGTCACATTCATTTTATCTAATATATTAAACTGTAAATATACATTTCAAACAGTATATTAATAGGAAAGAAAAAAACAAATAAATAAAAAATGAGAAATAATAATGCATCATTAACCCACTGTATTTCCCATAAATATCTGGGTTGCCATATTACCTCCTTCAGCCAATAGTGAGATCAGGGAATTATTCTGATCTCAGATTGGGAATAGCACCTAGAACCCTCTCAGTCTCGGGTGTCCTAATATAGTCCAGACCCCATTGGCTTCTGTCATTGTGTAAATCCAAGGAAGCCCTCTGGCATTAATGTGGTTGTAAATGTCTGCCAGTGTTCACAGAACCTTAAGGGATGTACAATTTATGGAATGTTGAAATAATTATTTGCAAAAATCTAGGAAAGTTGTTCTTTTTTACGGCATCAATTTCAATCTCTTTAATTTTTTTTAGGTACGAGATATCCTGTCAAAACACACCACAGGGAACACAGCCCGAAAGACAAAAGGATCAGAACTAGGTAATGGTGGCACAGTATAGCTCCTGTACCTCAGTGCAATCTTTAGCTTTCTATTACAGGAAGTGTTGTCAAGGAAACAGCACCATAAACTCTATATATTTGATTACAGTAGATGCTGCTGTTCTTCAGTTTGTGGAGAATGTATCTGCCAGTGTAAGCAAAATGGTTGTTCCTATTCACATTCAAATAAACAGACCAGGATGTTATTTGCTCAGATGAACCATAATTGCATGACTGGTATGGACGAGTTTTTGTTTTGCACATAGAATTCATAGACTGTTGTTTTTTAAAACGGGCTTACACATTTCTGCTTTAAAGGAGAAACTAAACCCATATATTTTAACCCTACTACTCCAGTAACTTGCATTCAGTTACATTTGAGAATTGGGCTGTATGTCTAAAAAGATTGCATGTTATGGACAGTACATCTGCTAGTCCATGCAAATTTAAATGTCTGGGTGCGTGTACATCTATTGCCATGCCCTTGACCTCAGTGTTCACTGCTCCTTTTTTGACTGATCATTTTATATAATGATGTCTAACATCAACATGGAAAGGACCGATAAAACTTTGAAAGCAGCTGCCATTGCAATTATTTCCCACCCGGTATAAAAAGCAGGGAAAATTCATGTAGGACAGTAATGCAGCTAGTCATTCGTGTGATCTGTAGGGTTAATGGGTTAAAGCAGTAGTTATAGAACAAATGAGTCCATGAATCTTATATCTAGCATTGTGACTTTTATTTATACAAGTCATGCTGGCTGGGAAATAAACTGTTGAGCATACTGTTTTGTATTTGAACTGGGTGTCATGAAAAGCAAATGTAGAGAGGGATATCTGTTTGTTAATATGGCCACAACCTCTCTGTCTTGTGCTGGTGTCAGGAGAATGTTATGGACTCTGTAACTTCATACAGTGGGAGAAATTCAGCCAATGTAATGTCTGGAAATGTATATACACATTAATACATATACATATTAATCAGTTTATTTTTGCCTTAAACAGTTACGCTTATTTTATTTTTTTAATTGAATTTCAGCAAATGTTTTGTCTCTGGAAACAAACACAGTACAGTGCCTTGAGAAACTTCTAAATGAAGGGCAGACTGGGGCAGACTGGACAGAACTCGCCTCAAGATTGAGTCTTCAAAGTTTAGTGGAACCTATAAGAACACATCATCCCATGAAGTCTCTTGCGCAGTTATGAGGTATGTCTCCAATCTAGGATTAGAGGTATGTCTCCAATCTAGGGTTATGAGGTATGTCTCCAGACTAGGGTTCTGAGATTTGGTTCCAATCTAGGGTTATGAGTTATGTCTCCCGACTAGGGTTCTGAGATATGTCTCCAATCTAGTGTTAGAGGTATGTCTCCAGACTAGGGTTCGAGATTTGGTTCCAATCTAGGGTTATGAGGTATGTCTCCAGACTAGGGTTCTGAGATATGTCTCCAATCTAGTGTTATGAGGTATGTCTCCAGACTAGGGTTCTGAGATATGTCTCCAACTAGTGTTATGAGGTATGCTCCAGACTAGGGTTCTGAGACATGTCTCATCTAGTGTTATGAGGTATTTCTCCAGACTAGGGTTCTGAGATATGTCTCCAATCTAGTGTTATGAGGTATGTCTCCAGACTAGGGTTCTGAGATATGTCTCCAATCTAGTGTTATGAGGTATATCTCCAGACTAGGGTTCTGAGATATGTCTCCAATCTAGTGTTATGAGGTATATCTCCAGACAAGGGTTCTGAGATTTGTCTCCAATCTAGTGTTATGAGGTATGTCTCCAGACTAAGGTTCTGAGATATGTCTCCAATCTAGTGTTATGAGGTATGTCTCCAGACTAGGGTTCTGAGATATGTCTCCAATCTAGTTCTATCAGGTATGTCTCCAGACTAGGTTCTGAGATATGTCTCCAATCTAGTGTTATGAGGTAGTCTCCAGACTAGGGTTCTGAGATGTCTCCAATCTAGTGTTATGAGGTATGTCTCCAGACTAAGGTTCTGAGATTTGTCTCCAATCTAGGTGTTAGAGGCATGTCTCCAGATAGGGTTTTGAGATTTGTCTCCAATCTAGTGTTATGAGGCATGTCTCCAGATTAGGGTTTTGAGATTTGTCTCCAATCTAGTGTTATGAGGTATGTCTCCAGACTAGGGTTCTGAGATATGTCTCCAATCAAGTTTTATGAGGTATGTCTCCAGACTAGGGTTCTGAGATATGTCTCAAATGTAGTGTTATTAGGTATGTCTCCAGACTAGGGTTCTGAGATATGTCTCCAGACTAGGGTTCTGAGATATGTCTCCAAAATCTAGTGTTATGAGGTATGTCTCCAGACTAGGGTTCTGAGGTATAACTCTTATCTTTAGCACAAGCAGAGCATGGATTGGGGTGCACACTTGCATTTAGGCAATTCCTTTGTTAGTGCATCACATAAGCAATGTTTTGGGGATAACTTTGCCCCCTTCATCAGGTGTGACAAA
Source organism: Hymenochirus boettgeri (assembly GCA_019447015.1). Lineage (NCBI taxonomy): Eukaryota > Metazoa > Chordata > Amphibia > Anura > Pipidae > Hymenochirus > Hymenochirus boettgeri. The sequence goes on along the minus strand of CM033475.1, from coordinate 75,117,722 downwards.
CGTTGCTTATGTGATGCACTAATAAAGGAATTGCCTAAATACAAGTGTGTGCCCCAGTCCATTTTCTGCTTGTGCTATAGCTAAAGTGCCTGGTGGTGCACCTTCTACTATATTGGCTTATAGCTGCAGTGTGTGCCTGGGCCCAAACCAAAAATGTCTCTTATCTAGGGTTATGTTGTATGTCTGCAATCTAAGGTTGTGAGGTATGTCTCCAATCTAGGGTTATCGGGTATTTCTCCAATATAAGGTTATGAGGTACGTCTCCAATGTAATGTTATGAGCTATGCCTCCAATCTAGGGTTATGAGGTATATTGCCATTATAGGGTTATCAAGTATGTCTCCAATCTAGAGTTATGAGATATGCCTCCAATCTAGGGTTTTGAGGTATATCTCAGATTAATACAAAAAAATCAAAGGACACCTAATAAATAATCATGCAGCAAGGCTATGTCACAATTAATGTAAGTCAGGGGTGCCCAACCCAGCCGACACTGGGGGCCGCACTAGCGGCACTGAGCACGGTGAGCGGGCCACGGGGAGTAGCTCTGCCCCCAGCTTACGGCCTGTGGGTTGTAAGTAGTAAGTCAGTGCAACCCTGTTTTTTAAGTTAGAAATCATTGGATGATCTGATGACCCAACTCCAAATAAATGTTTCATTTTAATGCCTGATATGTATGACATTGCTTAATAAATAAAAATGTTAAAAATAATTTCTAGCTTGCTGGGGGAAGTGTTAAAGAGCTAATAAACACTCTTGCATCAATGGGACTAAATGAAGGTGTGGAACTACTGTGGAAATCAGAAACCTACTCAAAACACCAGATTCCAGGTAATCATATGATCTAATCTAGTTCTTTGACTGCAATAGAAATTTAGCATAAAAAAACAGAAAACTTTGACCTCAACTAAAATTAAAAGCACAAAGCCTTTTATTATTGATGCAGAAAATCAAAATGTTAAAGGAAAATGAATGATGAAGTGCTGTTTGTAGCATTAAACGCTAAAAAAGAAATTTCAGGAGCAATGTTTTAGTACCTGTTAGGTAAACCCCAGCATAAAGGGGGAGGGGCGTATAGACCAAGTAATATTGTTAGGCAGACAAGAAAAATAGTGTCCATAGAATTCGCTTACTCAAACAGGTATTAGAGTGTCAAACAGTTTTCATCTTTATTCCAAACCTCACAAGGTGAATGAATACACTTAAAATGAAAAACACTTAAAATAACCCATCGCCCTGCCTTCCCTGGAGAAAGTGCCTCTGGTGAATAAATTATACGATATCCCATAATCATGGTATAAAGTGCATAGTGAATTCCTATACTTAGCTGTCACGTGAAGAGAGACCTCCCAAAGTCAGAGTCAACTACGGCCCCCCAGGGGGCAGGCAGACCGGACGCGTTTCGTTACAAAAGCTTCCACTGCAGCCTGTTTAAGGTACTGTTTTGGGGCCTTTTTATCTAGGAGGGGGAAGTGAACGCTATGTCTAACGTCAGTTGCATGGTCACGTATTAGCGTTACGTCATCTCGCCGTGTCCCGTAACTTATCCCGCTACCCGAAGCAGTCATATTTGAGAGTTGTCAATAAAGAGTATTCAAAACCTGGTTTACATTGTGTCCTAACAGAAAACGTTGTTGCTATTGTAACTAAACCTCCCATGTTAACTAAATCTCCCATAACATGGCAGGTTTAGTTACTATAGCAACAACATTTGCTGTTAGGACGCAATGTAAACCAGGTTTTGAATACTCTTTATTGACAACTCTCAAATTTGACTGCTTCGGGTAGCGGGATAAGTTACGGGACACGGCTTGATGATGTAACGCTAATACGTGACCACGCAACTATTATGTGAGGCTTGATTTAGGGATATCGTATAATTTATACACCAGGGAAGGCAGGGTGATGGGTTATTTTAAGTGTTTTTAATCTTTTTTGTAAAGTGTATTCATTCACCTTGTGAGTTTTGGAATAAAGATGAAAACTGTTTGACACTCTAATACCTGTCTGAGTGAGCAAATTCTATGGACACTATTTTTCTTGTAGCATGAGACGCGTCAGGTGGGAATAGTGTGGAGTTCTATGTTGGTGATCTGAAATAATAAAATGTACCATGCGCCATCCCGGGTTCAAGGTTACCGTTTGTGTTTATGGTTTAAGTAAAATTAAAGGCAAAACTTTGTAAGTTATATACTTAGGGTTACTAGATCAGTTACAAATCATAGAAAGCTTATTAAAAACACACGCAGCAGGGCTCAGTCGGCATTAATGCAGTTTACATAACATAGTAACATAGAAATGGAGGTTGAATAAAGACATAAGTCCATCTAGTCCAACCTTATATCCTACTCATGAGCCCTGAAAACAACTGAAAAGAGGTAAACAAATTCCTTCCTGACTCCAAAAGGCTATACAGACCCCTCTTAAAGCTATTCAATGAACTTGCCATTACCACCTCTGCTGGAAGACCGTTCCACAGTTTCGCCATTCCTACTGTAATTAACAGAAGATGAAACCAGAATATAAAACTTCTTTTCTTCTAATCTTAAAGAATGTCCACAAGTCCTCTGATATCACCTATTAGTGAACAATGCACCAGAGAGTTTATTATATGGCCCATTAATATATTTGTACAAAGTGATCATATCCAATTAAACAGCCCTAACCTGTCTAATCCGCCTGCATATTCATGCCCTTCCATTCCCCTTATTAATTTAGTTTCCCTTCACTGAACTTTTTTCATTTTCAAGATGTCCCTTTTATGTATGGGATTCCAAAACTGCACCACATATTCCAAATGCAGCTTTACCATTGCTTTTTAAAGAGGTAGAATAATATTTTTCCCCCTTAAATCTATTTCCCTCTTTCTACAAGTTTGTTATCTACTAGAACTCTCAAATCGTTTTCTCAATAGAGATTCACTTAGCACAGAGCCATTTATGGTGTAGATGGCAAAAGGTCTGTTTAACCCCAAATACATCACCTTACATTTATCAACATTAAATTTCATCTTCCATTTTGCTGCCTATTTTGATAATCTATCTAGGTCTGCTTGCAAAAAATTGCACATCATTTGAAGTTTGCTCTGCATAGTTTTGTGTCATCAGTAAACACAGAGACCTTGCTCTCAATGCTACCTTCTAAGTCATTTATAAACAGATTAAAAATGAGTTACCCCAGTACAGAACCCTGGGACACTCCACTTAGAACTTTAGCCCACATAGATGTAGCACCATTGACCACCACTCTCTGTACGTGATCCGACAGCCAATTATCTATTCATGTACACATTTTTTTCTAGGGCAACAGTCCTCAGTTTAAATACAATTTTAATCATTGCATTTTTAATTTTTTAATTAAGTGTCCAGCAATCAGAAGATGATCTGGTAACCCTGTCATTGCTGCCTGTTTTACTACTTTACTAAAGCTTATGACAAGAAAAAAAGTGTTTAACCCTCCTGGGGCAAATTGTGGCTCTATATGATTTTTTGGTCTTCCCCTGATAAACATTGTAGCATAAGAGTGGAAATGCTCCAAGTGGTTGCATTGCGGCTGGATAGCGTACTGGTTAAGGTTGCTTTGATATAGGAATTGAGCCCCTGACCAGGGTTCAAATTCTGGCTCAAGCCAGTACATAAAACAGTAAGGAGTCTTCGGGCAAGGCTCCCTAATGTTCCACTTCTATAAACAAATGGGATAGTGTTCTGTAGTCAATGTACAGAAGCAATGACTACCTTAAAGGGTAACTGCGGTCTCCATACAAGTGATAAAAGAACTCTCTTATACAAACAACCAAGAATGATGTCTCTAGTTTCTCTGGTTCATAAGTTATAGGCTTTTAAAGTTAAGCTGGGTACACACAGTACAGACAGGATCTGCAAGATCTGCTATATTTTTTTAGATGACAGACAGGATCTGCAAGATTCTCTCTGTCATTTTTCAAATATCTGGATACACATAGTCCCGTTTTTTTTTCCTATGCACATCATGTAAACAGCATAGGGAGGACGTTTGGGACTGTGTGTTTCCCTCGACCACAGGCAACTTGCTCTATAGGGAGTCTACCGCAGCTGAGGGAAATTTACAGTCTTTCCCGAATGACCTCTCGGTCAACCCAAACGTTGGTTTTGCGATCTGATGGTATTGATCTGATGGTATTGAGGCTTTATCGGTACTCTCTGTACCTAGCTTTAGACTCAGACTGTCAGGGTGAACAAGGTAATGTGTGACAGTCGGTCACATGATGTACTGTGTGAAAAGCCCCACCCCCAAACAATCTTTTCTGAAGTTATTTAAAGACCATTACCGCAGTAAGTTACAACTGGGCATGCTTAGTGCCCGTGACAGGGGGGTAGAGCATTGGTGCAGGTAATGTCACAGTTCACAGCGCCAGCTGGAAACACCACCCTTTATACTGCTATTAGTTTTCATAGATTTCAGCTAGAAGCATGATCCTGGTGTTGTTTTTAGGGTAGGAGAGTGGTCTTTTTAATAATGGTCACTTGTATGGAGACCACAGTTACCCTTTAATAGAATATTTTGTATTTAATGATTTATACAAAAGATAAAGGTAGACTTTTTAGAATTTTCTTTTTTAACTAGAGGCTACTTATGCTGCTTCCTATATTTAAATTTTTCCTAAGGGGTATGGCCCAATCGGAGAGCTTCTGCATAATGACCTCTCTGTAAAACTAGTTTTTAAGACTTTTCTGGATTGCACATGGGAAACATACATATACTGTCCAACATAGTTCAGGATCATTTAAAGGGGAACTGTGGTCCAAAAATGACTTTAGGTAAATTGATAGGAATTTTGCAATTTATTTTCATTGTTTATTTTGCATAGTTTTGAAAATATTTACATTATTGTGTGTGATATGGCAGCAGCATCACCAGGTCCCCTGCACTTCCTGCTTCCTGCTCTGAAACCATGTCAGTCAATCTGCCCTTTGTCTCCTCCTCCACTTTGCAGGCCACCCTTGGCCCATTCTCTTACAGCCCCATGTGCCCCTGCCCACCCACGGGTGCCTAAGCCCCACCCACGGGTGCCTAAGCCCCACCCACCCTTGGGAGCCTATGCCCCGTCCACTCAGACCCCCCCTACAGAAAACTCTGTGGAAACCGCCTTTTCAGGCAGATTGAGAACAGAGTGAGAACTCTGCCTGAAAAGGCTGTTTTCACATAGTGGGAGAGAAGGGCTGAGGAGGAGGGACTTCCTGTCTCCCTCACACACTGAGGGAGTCTGAGGCTGTGCTCGCCGGCGGCACTGTGCAGGGGAAGCCTTAGGAATGTCACAAGTCAGCCTCCCACCCATTAACTTTCTGGTCAGTCATTTCTTTATATCTTGGGCTGTGGAGCACATAGACGGGGTTGATGGCTCGTTTTAAAGGTAGGAAACTGGCCTTTCATTTAAGCTCAACTTGTTTGGAGACCACAGTTCCCCTTTAAAAGAGCATTCAGTAATTGGCTCATTTGCAGATTGCATTGGTGAGCTGGTTTAAGCCAGCTGGTTTGACAGTTGTTTCTGCACATTATGTTTATTTATTATAAATAATTTTAAACTTAAATATTGTCTGCTTTCTACCTATTGCCTATAGGTTTCAGAAGAAAATTCCATTTCTAGTATGTTTTGAAAGAAAAAAAAAAAATAGACACGCCTCCTTAATTTTGGAGATTTTCCTAGCATAAGATTTTACTAAACCAAATGAGGACAGACAATCAATCTAGCACTGAATGGGTTAAAAGTGCTAATAACAACTGAAACATTAGGAAACAAATTAGAAAATTACTGATTACAAAGCTATGGGATTCATTAAATTTTTATTATGCACTGGTATGAATATGAAAAATGGTTTAAAGCTTATTTTCTAAAGGAAATAAATCAGCTTCTGTATCACACCTTTACAAATTTGTGAATACACATTTGAAGTGTATGCATCTTTACTAGGGATGGCCAGTTCGCGGATCCGAACCTGGATCCGCCGCGGACTTATCCCGTTCGCGAGCGGCGGATTTTCCGCCTTCCGAACTTCCGATTCACGGATTTTTCGTATTTTCGAAAATTTTCGAAATTACGAGTTTTCACGTATTTTCGAAAATTTTCGAAATTACGAGTTTTCACGTATTTTCGAAAATTTTCGAAAATACAAGGATTTCCTCTTAATTCCTTACATACGTATTTTCGAAAATATTCGAAATTACGAGGATTACTTGTATTTTCAAAAATACATATTTTCGAAAATACATGAAAACTCGTAATTTCGAAAATTTTCGAAAATACGTGAAAACTCGTAATTTCGAAAATTTTCGAAAATAAGAAAAATCTCGTTATTTTAAGGGTATTTTTCATTTTAACGGATTTTCGAATTTTCGAATTTTCCCGAAAATTCGCGGATCCTCGAGCGGACCGGATTTTGCGAAGTTCGGACATCTCTAATCTTTACCCTCAATTCCTAGGGAGATGCAAATGAAAAAACATTTAAAATCAGTTGCAAACAAAACAACAAAATTGCATAGAAGTGCATGTAGATGCATAACAAAATGCATAGGAATGCATTGCATTGAGGCCTCAGACTAAAGGCCTGTACACATTAGAACATTTTTGGTTGCAGCAAATGACCAATTAAATTAATAATATACCTTGTGTGCTGGCTTCCCTCAATATTAAGTTGTCCATCCTATCAGATTACTATGTGTGTTCTCCTGGTTGCTCTGTACTCTCCATTGGACAGAAAAGGCTTCTCGGTTTCTGCAGAGGAACCTGTCTGTATGGGGATTGTAAGATAAATGATTCTTGCCATGACTAATAATCAATCAGACCAATCTTTAAATTACTTGTGTATATAGCTTAAGACAACAGGTGTTGAGGTGTGGTCTGTGGAGTAATATTAATATAGCCAGTTGATATGTGGTTCACATTCTAAAGGTTATTATTTTCAAATAGGATGTAGGTAAAACTGAAAGAATTCAGTTAGTTTAATAGATCTTGGTCTTGGGTCCAGCTGTGAAATTGGATCCAGTCAATTTTTTTGCTGTTGATCTCTTTATGCATACCATCATGCAAAGAACTCTATTCTTCTGAACTTGACTTCTCTAAAGCAACTTCCTGTTCCATAGCATGCTTTGCAATAGAATGTCCCTTGTTTTGACCTTAACAAGATCTGTCATGTATTTTACTGCTGTCATACAGGACAATATCTAGGTAGGTTATTCTAGTAACAGAATAAATCTTTTCACATATACGTGTATTTTATGATGCAGCCCTTCCAAAACGGTAGTTACATTGGTAAAAGGATTTGGTATTGGTAATTACATCAGTAATGTTAGGAATCGGTCATAGAAACCAAATGATGGTGTGGTGGGAATTCTTATTATAAATTGGTAATTTTACCAACCAACTGCTTTTATTTATACATAGTGCAGTAAAAGGGTTGTACAATGTATTAATGTTTTCCAAATCATTTTATTACCTCCAGAGTCAAAAAATGACAGTGCCTATGAGTCACTGAGTCATCAGTCTACAGAGCTGGAACAATGTTCAGAAAATGTTAAGGAAGATCCACAGTCCCACAAAAGAACATTTCCCATTTCAGCTGCAGGACTCCTCCCAGCCACAGAGTCAACAAGTGAGCAGTAACAATCATCATGCTTATTGGTCAAGCAAAAGGACCTTGATCTGAGACATTCTCTTTGAGCTCTTCATGAAAGGTGCCTTGAATTTCACCTGACCGCATGTGTAATTGAGGTGTCACATGGTTGATGTTGCAAGAATCTAGCTTAATAATATGGTCATCTTTATTACTAGTAAGAGAAAACTAGTCTGGAGATCTGGTGTATATAACTGTTCATATATTCAATTTGGTGGACTCTTTTTAGGGAAAAGCTTTCTTTTTCCAAGAAATAATTCTGTTTAAATAAGTTGGCTTTTCACTTTAAATGTTTATGTCCATATTTTCCTCCACTGCTGTGAGTAGTATTTAAGTGTATCCTGATTTTTTAATAAAAAACAGTTGCTGGGTGGCAGAATGACAATTTGTTTTTATTTGTACCTGTTTCTATTTGTACCTGCAATTTCTGTATAGATACACAGAAATGACAAGATTCGAAAAAAGTAACTTTATTAAGATCAGCTATGGAAGACGGATCAATGTGGTTTCTGGGTTTCAGCTTCATCTGGGGACTTTATACCCCCTGGCAGATTACTCTGCAGAACCTTTAAGATGACAAACTAGAATCATAACATATATCCATAACATATATCATAGCAAATATTCAATATAAACATGTTCAAAATGTACATGTTTACATGATGAATACTAAGATATCCAGAGGATGTGTGAAATTACTGTGTTCTGAATGCTGCACCCACTCCTTCCATAGACACAAGTCAATTTTTAAAACAATATTAAAGGGTATCTATAAATTATACCTTTAAATACAGCAAGATCCCACTGCTTCAAAACTTTTTCAGATTTTAAATCTGGGCTGTAGATCCTGAGAAATCATTATTTTAATAACAGCATTTACAGTCACTCCAGGAGCAGAAATTGTAATATGTGACCCATTAATTACCTGTTACTAGGATCTTTGGCTGCCTGCCAGCACACTTTCTGCAACAATTATGAGAATCAGCAGTGAAAAGAAGGCAAGGGGAGGGAGGGGGAGATGTGTAAGCAGAGCAGTGTCCATGGTGAGGCTGTGCAGAACTTACAGTATAAGTGTCGCAGACACTAAAAGAAGGCAGTGAGTAAGGAAGGGTGCGGGAAATTAGGAGCACTCACTAAACATTAATAATTTTATAACAAAGCAAGCACAGATAAATATGTGAGTACCACCATTTTACTTCTCTCACATTGTAGTTTCAAATAATGTTAAGTTGTTTGAGTGAGTATAGTGACCCTTTAAAAAAAAAAAAAGGATTTTCTTCCCCATATATGTCACACTCTCACATAAACCAAAAAATTAAACTCCGCAGTCCTATGAACAATTTTTCATTTAATAAATGTATGGAAAAAACTGAATACAGATTTATTTTTTTTACGCAGAAAAACATTTTGGCAATTTCAGGTGCATGACTTTCAGTCAACCAATTTACAGAAGAGAAAAGACATTGTATTAAAGTCAGAATTAACAAGTAGTACAGAAAATACATCCTCTGAGAAAAAGCCATTAGCTTCATACTTTCACTGTTAAAGGGGACAGCCACATCATTAGGCTCTTGTGACAGCGAATGCGTTCAATAGGTAAAACAGTGATATTAAAACAGTGTAGGTTTGTTCTGTAGGATTCCAAGTACACTACAATCCCAAAGTACAAAGCAAAATAAATCATGCTTAGATACACAAAGCATAGCACTGATCTAATAGGAAAGAAATGCGATTAATCAGTGTGTTTACACACAACTTACACCAAAACACATTTAAAATGATTCCCTTTTTTGCCTTGTATTTTTGCTGAAGAAAGAGCTTATAAAAACATGCATGCAGGCTTGTCAAACATGTAATGTGTTTAATGCCCATACATTCTACCTCCCATTGTTCCTACAATGTTCCAAAAATACCTCGACCTGAACATTATGCCCGAAATGTAGATCACAAACAATAGCTAGGAAACAACCTGGGAACATTGGCAAGTAAAACCACAGATCTGGTTGACATTATCCATTTAATGTTCATGTCGGATCAAGCGTTAAATCATGTTCACCCAATGTATGACCAGGAAATAAGAATTTACTTAATTTGGCCAGTTCATTTAATAATATTTTTAAAAATTCAAATCTGCATAAAGATTGTATAGTTACCAAAGATGTGTGCTATGGGTCACTTGTTATGGTGTTGACTGGTTATTGATATTTTGCTTTAAGAAAAAGCTTTAATTCATGTGACATGGATTTGTCTTTGGGTAAAATAATTTTTTGAAAAATCTTGCCTTGTTTTTAATCAAAATAAATGATAAATTGTCCCCCAAGAGATGAATGTAAGCTCATTTGTCACCCATTGCCTTTTACTTGTGAGCCAATATTAGAAAGTAATTGAAAAGCATCTTTCATTCATCTACTTGAATGCATGTCCATTTTTCACTTCCAGGTCTTTCCCAGCTTTGTGTCAGTATGTACCATTTATATTTATTTCAATTACACATACAACTCTGGTCTGTTACTATAATTTGTGGAATTCTTATTTCCAGGTAAGTTAATTACCCATTCGAGAAATATTTTAGAGTAGAGTTTAACAGAAGGAAAACATTACACATCAGCTATGCAGCTTTTTAAAAAAATATTTATTCTAAGAGATTTCTATTCCAAAGTTCCCCATTTTTACATGTTTCCTGTGTCTACTGAGCTGTTGCTTAGCAACCATTGAGCTCACCGTACGAGGGAGAAAACTCAAAACTATAATAATGCACAAGGTCAAGATATTACGGTGAGAGAAGATCTATCAATGAAAGGCTCACAAGTGCTTGCAAACAGCTGCTAATCTCAACAAAGGCAATGATCTTTTTTTTTTTTAATTATGTTTTTGTGTAAATTAATTGCAAAAATAGTAAATGGTCATTATCTAGCATTTTAAAATTGGATACATTCCAAAGATGTGTAAAATTTCCATTTTATTTAACTGAAACTGTATCTTTTCCAGAATAGACTGATATGATTCATAGTTTTCCATGTCAATGTAATGTGATTTTTGACATACAGAAATAAGCTCCTCCACTATCTTGGGTAATAATTATTTATTGGTTAAGTTTTGCTCAAACCGACCCAATGTGTATAGAGGAGGTTATTTTTGGCTTCCAGACATTGTTTTTTTCCCTTCAGTCTAAAGGCCATATTCATTAATGTGCGGTATTGCACGCTTTGCATAAGTTAGCAATACCATGATATGATTCATAGTTGCGGTATTGCTAAAAAGCGATACAGCGTCTTTATGAATATGGCCTTAAGAGACATGTTGTAAATTCACAAAACACAGTGTAACAAAGATGAAAACTCCATTAAATAGCGTTGTCATTACAATATGGGTACCATAAAGCCATTTGTAATGACTGAAGTATTTATAGTGATTTTATCAATATGCCCCATAGCAACTGCACATATATGTATCTTTCGATTAGTCCGGTGATGCAGCAATGATGCAGAATCACTTCTACGTACCTATATCGCCTGATTGAATCCGTGTCCCTTGGTGTCAGTGGCATTTCTAGAAAACTTCAGTATTTCCAGCAGGTATGTAAAACCTATTATCATAACAATAATGATTCCAGTCATTAATTAATTTGAAAATCCCTCTTGCTGTGTTCACTGTAACATGCCCTGTTGGAAATGTTCTGGAACTTACATTAAAAGTTTTTTATGGTATTATAAATATGGCCTAATTTCTAATGGGGGCTAATTTCTAATGTTGCAGTGTCATTTTTTTGCTTTACCAGGGTTGTGAAACACCCAGTAATATCGATATTTTTTTGTCCAGTGCAGCGGGGTATAGCTCAATGTCATTACATTTCAGTATTTTATAATGCAAGGTACTGCAACTACAGCATTTGGAATTTTGTGGCATGATTTTATTTCACAGTCAAAGAATAATGCTAGCGACAGTGTGGGATCACTGTATTTAATCCCTCACTGCAATTATTAATATGCCCTTTCAATCATGGCTGAAACAAGTTGACTGTGTGCAACATGTCAGTTTGATGGCTTTTAATTCTAACCAGTTTGTGTCCACTCAGCCAATTACAGAGCCAAATGCCTAACGTGTATAGGCGATTAATCATGTAATACAAGGGATCTTGTCAGCATGCAGTATAAATTGTTGAAGTGGATTATTGATCATGTAATACCGGGGATCTTGTCAGCACACAGTATAAATAGTTGAAGTGGATTATTGATCATGTAATACCAGGGATCTTGTCAGCACGCAGTATAAATAGTTGAAGTGGATTATTGATCATGTAATATAGGGTATCCTGTCAGCACGCAGTATAAATTGTTGAAGTGGATTATTGATCATGATAATGTAATACAGGGATCTGGTCAGCCACACAGTATTAAATAGTTCAAGTGGATTATTGATCATGTAATACAGGGATCGCCAGCACCATATAAATAGTTGAAGTGGATTATTGATCATGTAATACAGGGGATCTGTCAGCACGCAGTATAAATTGTTGAGTGGATTATTGATCATGTAATACAGGGGATCTGGTCAGCACACAGTATAAATAGTTCAAGTGGATTATTGATCATGTAATACAGGGGATCGGCCAGCACGCAGTATAAATAGTTGAAGTGGATTATTGATCATGTAATACAGGGATCTGTCAAACGCACACAGTATAAATAGTTCAAGTGGATTATTGATCATGTAATACAGGGGATCGGCCAGCACGCAGTATAATAGTTGAAGTGGATTATTGATCATGTAATACAGGGGATCTTGTCAGCACGCAGTATAAATTGTTGAAGTGGATTATTGATCAGGTAATACAGGGATCTGGTCAGCACACAGTATAAATAGTTCAAGTGGATTATTGATCATGTAATACGGGGATCGGCCAGCACGCAGTATAAATAGTCAAGTGGATTATTGATCATGTGATACAGGGGATCCTGTCAGCACACATATAACAGTATAATAGTTCAGTGGATTAATCATGTAATACAGGGGATCCTGTCAGCACACAGTATAAATAGTTGAAGTGGATTATTGATCATGTAATCCGGGATCTGTCAGCACAGCAGTATAAATAGTTGAAGTGGATTATTATCATGTATATAGGGGATCCTGTCAGCACGCAGTATAAATTGTTGAAGTGGATTATTGATCATGTAATACAGGGATCTGGTCAGCACACAGTATAAATAGTTCAAGTGGATTATTGATCATGTAATACAGGGGATCGGCCAGCACGCAGTATAAATAGTTGAAGTGGATTATTGATCATGTAATACCGGGGATCTTGTCAGCACACAGTATAAATAGTTCAAGTGGATTTTTATCCTGTAATACAGGGGATCCTGTCACACACACACAGTATAAATAGTTTAAGTGGATATTAATCATGTAATACAGGGGATCTAGTCAGCATGCAGTATAAATTGTTGAAGTGGATTTTGATCATGTAATACAGGGGATCCGTCAGCACGCAGTATAAATAGTTGAAGTGGATTATTGATCATGTAATACCGGGGATCCTGTCAGCACGCAGTATAAAATAGTTGAAGTGATTATTGATCATGTAATACCGGGGATCTTGTCAGCACACAGTATAAATAGTTGAAGTGATTATTGATCATGTATACAGGGGATCTGGCCAGCACGCAGTATAAATAGTTGGAAGTGGATTATTGATCATGTATACAGGGGATCTGGCCAGCACGCAGTATAAAAGTTGAAGTGGATTATTGATCATTATACAGGGGATCTGGCCAGCATGCAGTATAAATAGTTGGAAGTGGATTATTGATCATGTAATACAGGGGATCTGGCCAGCACGCAATATAAATAGTTGGAAGTGGATTATTGATCATGTAATACAGGGGATCTGGCCAGCACGCAGTATAAATAGTTGGAAGTGGATTATTGATCATGTAATACAGGGGATCTGGTCAGCACGCAGTATAAATAGTTGGAAGTTGATTATTGATCATGTAATACAGGGGATCTGGTCAGCACACAGTAAATTGTTGAAGTGGATTATTGATCATGTAATACAGGGGATCTGGCCAGCACGCAGTATAAATAGTTGGAAGTGGATTATTGATCATGTAATACAGGGGATCTGGTCAGCACACAGTATAAACATCTGAACATTTATGGGTACTGATAAATAATTTATTCCAAGGAATTAAATTCAAACGGATTATTCACTAATTGGTGTAAATAATCATTTAATGAGGAGACTCGTGTTCACACCACACAGTTCTGTTTTCATACAGTTATCGATCTCTTCAAAGTAGATTTGCATGATATACAGAAATTATACTAAAGGCAATAAATTACATTTCTGATTAAAAATAACTGCCAGGAAAAATGCACTGCTACCTTGGGTGTTAGGAATTGCTTGTTGCCATTAGTTATGGACAAGATGTTAAGGTTGATTGAAACAATTTTAAGGCGTAGACACCAATGCCATTATTCGGATGATTTGTGATGCACATGCCAATGGCAGCAATGTGCCCGGCCCCACTGCCTGTGATGTGTTCCTGTCTGGAATTATTGCACGGAATGTGATCACCATTTATTGGTGCAGGCTGCTGCGGTATGTTTAAGACCATCTAGGAAACACAAGTGAAATATTAAAAGAACAGAAATGAATTGCCTCCTTTCCTTTCCATCAGTTTAATTCTAAAGATATGGTATATATTTTCCCTTTAAATGCTATTTGCAACTATCATGGCCAGTGTACAGGCTGGCAATATAAATTATGGGTGGGCATATTCCACCCTTAAACAATCATAGCAATTTGTGATTATGCACCAAATCCTTCTATTGCATAACAGCTTGCCAACTCTCAGAATTTATTGCACAGTTATTAACCATTACTATCAGTCATTACCAATACCACAGGTTCCGACAGCGACACCTTCATTAGTATTACTTAGTGTGGCAAATCTCCTTAGGGTAGCAAATGCTTGTAAACAACTATTTAGTTATAAATAGATTTTTTTCTAAGTATTCTCATTATGAATGGTTTAGGCCCACTGCACTATGGCAATTTAAACAGAGTAAGACTGGCTATAATAGTCATCATTTATTGATTTTTTAATGGGCATATTTATAAAGGGGCAGTATCCAAAAACTGTGCCTTTACTGCATTCCAAAACAATACCTCCCAACATTTATCCCCAAAACTGTACCTTTACTGCATTGCAAAACCCCATTACTCATACCTCCCAACATTTATCCCCAAAACTGTGCCTTTACTGCATTGCAAAACCCCATTACTCATACCTCCCAACATTTATCCCCAAAACTGTACCTTTACTGCATTGCAAAACCCCATTACTCATACCTCCCAACATTTATCCCCAAAACTGTACCTTTACTGCATTGCAAAACCCATTACTCTCCTCCCACATTTATCCCCAAAACTGTGCCTTTACTGCATTGCAAAACCCCATTACTCATACCTCCAACATTTATCCCCAAAACTGTACCTTTACTGCATTGCGAAACCCCATTACTCATTCCTCCCAACATTTATCCCAAAAACTGTACCTTTACTGCATTGCAAAACCCCATTACTCATACCTCCCAACATTTATCCCAAAAACTGTGCCTTTACTGCATTGCAAAACCACATTACTCATACCTCCCAACATTTATCCCAAAAACTGTGCCTTTACTGCATTGCAAAACCCCATTACTCATACCTCCCAACATTTATCCCCAAAACTGTGCCTTTACTGCAATGCAAAACCCCATTACTCATTCCTCCCAACATTTATCCCAAAAACTGTGCCTTTACTGCAATGCAAAACCCCATTACTCATTCCTCCCAACATTTATCCTAAAAACTGTGCCTTTACTGCATTGCAAAACCCCATTACTCATACCTCCCAACATTTATCCCAAAACTGTGCCTTTACTGCATTGCAAAATCCCATTACTCATACCTCCCCACATTTATCCCAAAAACTGTCTTTACTGCATTGCAAAACCCCATTACTCATGCCTCCCAACATTTCCCAAAAAACTGTCTTTACTGCATTGCAAAACCCGATTACTCATTCCTCCCAACATTTATCCCAAAAACTGTCTTTACTGCATTGCAAAATCCCATTACTCATACCTCCAACATTTATCCCAAAAACTGTGCCTTAACTGCATTTCTAAACCCCATTACTCATACCTACCAACTTTCCGAAGATGGGGAATGAGACGGGGAGACAGGGGCCATAAATTCCCATCTGATTTTCAGGTAAAATCAGTTAGTCCATCATTTAGACTTGTTGGTAAACAGGGATCACTGTAGTGGGAGGAAATATCGGTACTTTAATTCCCAACTGACAGACTACCGATCGATTTATTCTGCCTGTCACAGGTCTTGATAGCTACATATCTTCTGTCTTCACTACACTCATAGTTGTTTCATTAAGCAATTGGGGTCATATTAACGATACCGCGCTTTATTGGTAATATATTTATGACTAAATTTACACCGAATGCCCATTAATTAATGAATGTTCGGTACTAGAATACCATGTGGTAGTAAACTATGGGGTCGTAAATCTTGATCATGCTAAACTGATTGGATATTAATGATCACTTTAACGATCGTCAAACTGATTGTTAAAGGGGTGGTATCGCTAAAAATCTATACCGTACCTTTATAAATATGGTCTTTGGTGTCTACTCCAAATAGATTGCAAGCTCTATGGAGTACAGACTTATTATTCTTTACAATATACTGTTTATAAACACATTACCCTGACTTACATCCTTGAAACTGCTGAATCAGTCAGTGCACTCCAGGCAAAAGATCCTTAAAAGGTCCCAGGCACATACCAAACTAGCCTCAGTAGCAGGGACTTTAAGGTCATTAAAGGCAGTACTGGTAGAGAAGGAGCCAGCTGAAGAAAGCAAAGCTTGAAGTGGTAACTGGACTTTATAATTTAATCACATTAATGACTAATGGCTTTCATTTATCCATAGAGAAGGGCAGGCTTTTATAGCATTACAATGTGGATAAAGAATGTAAGCAATCTAAATTGTATGGATGTGCACTAGGGGCCATACCAGGGTTTTAGTTAAAGTACGACCGTAGACGTAAATGTATGCAGCTATAGTACATTCACGCGAAGGGTCGTAAATCTACAACTGTTCCTTCATAGAATACCATGCAGTTGTAAACTTACGTCTGCTATCGTACATTTACGTCCGCTATAGTACATTTATGATAGCGGTCGTAAATGTATGACCCGCCGACCGAACGTTAATATTAATATTGCCCTAGGCTTCTATTTAATGTGTACAGACCAAAATGTTGCTTTGCTTCACGACAGGTGTAGTAAAGCACCATACAGGAATTCCTGGTGTGCACTGATTTTTGTGTTATTGTACACTTAGAACGCATAAGAGGCTCAAATTATAATGGGAGCAGCATTGGAATATTTTCTTATATAATCACTGATCTGCGTCACTAATTATTTTAAGAAAAATGTTCCACTGCAGCACCCATACCCTACCTGGCCATCCACTGTTCCATCCCTAAAATGTTTTTAAAAAGTTAAACTGTTGTTTTAAAAGTGATCACTGATCGTTTTTACCGGCATGATGCAGAGAGAGAGCAGATGCCTGTCCCATGAGTCATAGGTGCACACTTTTCATATGCAGACTGCATCATTGTAATAAGAAATAATGCACCCCTTTATAATACACTGTAGGGATTTTAAGTCACCTAAGCATTCCCTGACCTGTATAAAAGCACTTCTTGTGACTTAAAAGCCTTATATTATACTGTAGAAGAGCATTATCCCTTATATTAGTAGTACGTAGGTACCACAAGTATTTGTTGCAATTCACTAGTTTTACTCTGTAAGAATTACTCTGTAAGTTATACCTTGTTATATTTGTAGTTTCTGTAGCCAGGAATTAACCACACATACCTTGTCCAAAATCTTCTACTGCAGTATTACAATGGCTTGTAACTATGCGCTCTATGGTTATCGTAAAGTTACGATTGCGGTCATAAATGTACAACCGCGGCAGTACAATACCGCCATTGTTAACACTACCGCTGTGGTATTGTAAAGGCAGTACTGCGCATTATCGGTATTTATATCGATACTGCACATTTATACACTCCTATGACCTTAGGTGCTGGTGTCGCTATTTACCTATAAAGTGGTTTCTCACCAACCAAGCTGTCTTTTATAAATTGTAAAATAACAAAGATTTTATGAAATGCCATAAAATATCACTATGTTTGACCAACGGAAAATACCGCACAGATGTAAAATCATCAGGGTATGGTATTTTGGAATTGCGATTATTACCAATAGAATTGCTTGTAGCAATAGATTTTTGATGGTAATGACTGGTATGGCCATTATGGCCTTCGCCGCCATTTACACCACACCGCACTTCGTCAAAACTATCGATCTTGCGGGCTATAGTTAAAGCATGGCCATGGTCGTACATTGACCAAGCTATGTAGTTGTAGCGATATGGTAATGTATGGACAGTCATACACATAGCGCTAATCTAAATGTATGGTAGGTAGCCATTGCAATTGTACAATCGTGATCATTATTTACGGCTGCGATTGTAATTTTATGACCATGATCGTAATTGCATGAAATAGCAGCCATTAAGGTGGTGTTTTTTTCGAAATAGCGATACTGCGTCTTTATAAATGTGGAGCAGAATACCACAGTGGTCACCACAGTACATGGTACTATTTTACAGCCGTGGTTGTAAATTTGTAACTGCTGCTGTAAATAAAGTTGCAGCAGTAACGTACCACTAATAAGCATTACAGTTCATTATTACAACCAACGTTATCAGTAATTTCTGAGTGGTTCAGAAATATGCCCCATAATGCTTAAACCTCTCCCAGTGCTAAAAATATTAGGGGATTATTACTGAGAGCATTCTGATTTGGTCTTCTCTTCATGTGACTTAATTTGTTACTAGCTGGCAATAAAAAAAAGTCATGCAAAAGCTGTCAATCATCGACGACCTGCATCTTTGGCAGCAATACTCTTGAAAGCATAACAGGAGGTAGGAGCACTGTCCTGCCTCCTTGTAAATACATATATACATTTTATAGTTACATTTTTTTTTTTTGCTAAATTTGCCCTTAAGGAGACAGCAGTTCTTCTTAAGAAGGAATGTTAAACTGAATTGCAAAAAAGCTTCCTTTAAATATTCTGCTGCTGGTACATATACAATTGCTTATGATTAAAACCTGAGATAACTTAAATGATATTTTCAAAATATTTAACATATCTTAAGTTCTGCAATTTTACTGGAGCATTTACATGGATAATTTGGAATCCTACAGGTGCTATTTTTACATAAATGTCATTTAGTTGTTTTAAATAATTTAAATGAAAACACATCAGCCCTTATTCTTCTTAAAATTGTCAGCAATTCCTTTGTTTCAAGTTAATTCTAAACTGTTTTTCGCCATTAACATCTGTTGCAAACCCACAGTACCAGTTCTGACACCGCGGGTTTAAATAAATATCCATACTGTAATCCTTAAATAGCGATGGTTATATAGGAATTCTGGAGCTGTATTCGCATATTAGAATTGCTTTTGGTATTTTCTTGACCACATTGTTATTTTACAACTATATTGTAGAATAATGTTAAGGTCATTAATGGGGACATATCACATGTTTTGCAAATTATAGTATTTTTCAGCATGGTTATATAACACCAACAGGGTTACAAAATGCCTGCACTAGCCGTAAATTGCAATGACGTTTATGGAGTGATATTGCAGTATAGCCATATTATAAAATGGTCCTGTAATTAAAGCATAACTCCAGCCAAACTTTCAAAGTTTACCCCCAAAACCCCAGTTGTGTTTTGTTACTTTTATCCTACACTCCCACGGTGAGTTAACCTGACGTGGTGAGTTCTAACCTGAAAACTGCCTGATGTTCAGCTATCTCCCTTTCTGCTTCCGGTTCTTCCAGTTAGCAGCTGTCAATCTTGGTCTAACATATGTACATATGTAATGCTATTCCTCTAGCTGCATCCTCTGAGCATGTAAAAGCTATCAGAGGTGGTAAAGGGGAGAGCAACATATTCGTGTAACAGATTAGCCCCTAAACTAGTAGTTTTCAGTTTTGGGGGTTATATATTTCATTTACCATTTGAGGATGAACATACCCTATAATTGTATGGATGCTTCAATAATAAAACAACGTGTCCATAAAATAATGATCACTATTGCTATTTTATAACTGCAATGTTGTTTTAAACAGTGGTCAAAAAATCCCGCTATGGTTGGCAATGTGGCTATACCACGTGGTCAATAAAAATGCCTGTATTTTTGGCAGAGTCATAAAATACCAACAAAGTGCAAAGATACCAGCAATGAAAATATGCCCCAATATCCTTAAATGTATATAACTATTTACATCCAGACATCCTTTATGGCCAACAAGGAGGCTATTATAAAATAATATCATATCAGTAGTTTACAATGACGTTTAAGGCACGGTATTGCAAATCTGCAATACCACTCCATTATAAATAAGCCCCACAGTGAACTTTAAATAAGATTTTAAAAAATACAGATCCTTAAATAGCACTACCAAAATAACTATAACTAAATATTATCCTTATATATATCCTTATATATACATATTTGACAGGGAGGTAGGAGACAGTGCTTCTGATTCCCAATGTGATTAATAAGTATGTTACTATGGGTTGTATTTACAAACCCGTGATACTGGAAAGGACTGATAAACGTGCTAAAGACACGCCTGTAAACTAACACTGATGTACAACTACGGCTGTACTACACCACTAGTAATCTTTAAGGATCGATGTGGTATTAAATTGATCATCCAGGCGGTAGCTATATACTGTGCTGTATATTTCACTATGGTCATACATTTACAACCACGTTGCAAAAGATGCAAACTATTTTAAACTAGCAACCTTTCAATACAGCCCTATGTAAGGGTGGGGAAGGGGGGCGTCACAAGGAATGAGCAGTGAATTTACCACGTGGACGACCACACGGTCTAGGAGTGTGTTGGGCCATATTTATAAAGGCGCGTTATCACTTTTTGGCGATCCGCACTATCTGACTATCGAAAAACTTACAACCGCTATCATAGATTTGATCGCCATAGAATACCATTGCGGTAGTGTTCATTAACAAACATTTGTTGTAATGTACGGCCATGTCATTTTGCGCTAAAAAGCGATAACAAGCCTTTATGAATATGGCCCATTGGAGGTAGGTGTACATCCCTGTCAACACGAATTTATATTTGAAAACATATTTTTTTTCTTATAGTTGCCCCTTAAATAACTAGATGTGATGAGGGGAGATGTATTTTACAACATGGTCTGCTTTGTAAATATGCCCTTATTTTCCGTTACAAGCTCTATTTCATGGTTTAGCAAGGAAGGGGTATATAATGGACATATAAATGTTGTCATAAAAACTCGGGTCATTTTTTTGCCATGTGACACTTGTCACTGCATGACCTTTGACTGAGCTGTAAATAGTAGAATTTAATCCTAACTTCGTGCATTCTGATTTCATTTATAAACACATAAGGTTTTACATCCAGAATTGTCAAAAACTGATCACTACCCAATGCAAAATACAATTCAACTGTCGCCACAGACAACTGTACAGTGGATTGTGTAGGATTTGCATAGGTGGAGTGTGTGGATTGCTTGGCCTGCATTTCCTGTCACCCAAGCCTGATGTAAGATGTCAAATTTATCAATTGAAAGCTACAACTTAATTGATGCTAAAACTGTAGCCCACAACAAATCTAGCACAACATGCATGGAATCCTATCATAACATGTTAGCACACATCAAGGTGATTCACAGGGATACAACTATATTCCATATTGATTTATAAGAAATCCTGTAATATCTCAGCTGTGAACAACTTAACATCTGCTGGTATTTATCAGGTGTCTAAAAGAAATAAAGTAACACATGACGGTCATTTCCAATGTCTATAGTGGAGAACCATCAGCAAGGAGATGTCATTCCTGATGCATGCAGAAAAATTTGCATGCACTTGCCTTGTGTTCTAAGAGTAAATTTCCTTCAGAACAATGGGGAAGTCGACATTCAAAAAGTCAGTTATTGAAATTTTCCAGTCTTCATAAAGAGCATAATTGTAGAAAAAAATCAGTCCTGACAATCTTCAACTCAGCAAATAGGAAAAGTGCAAAATAATCACAAAAAGGCGACTCCAGTAAGAACCTGTTTGAAAATGGCCTCATCCTTAAATAAAGAAGCCACTTGCAAAAGCATTTTGAGAAATCCAGTGCTTGTGGTCAGTTCCTATGTTTCTTGAGTCTTCACTTAGTCTTGGCAGTTCACATGAGAAATTAGAATACAAATTCTGTACATGCCCTTTTATTAAGAATCTGTCAGGCCTTAATTTTAATTGGCCTCGTAAAAAGATTCAGTTGTAGCAAAGTTTGTGTGGTGATAGATTCTCTAATGCTGCTGGGTACATAACACAATCTGACTTAAATAAAAAAGAAAGGTTTTGGTAGAACATCACTAAAACTAGAAATATGGTTCTACTGGAGTTTAATGGCTTCAATACAAATAAAAATGTTAAATAATCTGTCATATAGTAAGTATGCACGGTGCACTCCTGGTCTTGATAGATTGTTTATTCAATATACAAACGGCAAGTTCGGCCCTGTGTCTGGGGCTTTTTCAAGCACCGTGTCATACTTATATTATCGTTCCAGATTGGTAGCACCCGCAAGAAACAATAGCTTCAAGCGAGTGCCTGTGACTTTGATGTTGTATTATATATTATATATATATATATATATATGTATGTGAAGCAGCTTCTCACACATGTCCTTTGCACCTTGAGCACTCTTCACAGTGCATTCTACAGATAGGCAGTGCTTATAGGGATTGTAAAAAGATTTCCTATAACCCACAGTTCCAGGGATTGACAGGTCAGGTCTGAACAGCTCAGAAAAAACTTAGTTGGCAAAGTGCTCATCGGAAATCATGCAACACTTTAAAGTACGAGCTCCGAACCCTTGGAACATGGAAGGAAGGGCCTCGTAATCCTTTCCAAATAGCAGTAAAAAGTTCTTCAAGAATTCTGCCGTTGGCTGCTAGGGGTTGGTCTGCAGCTTCTTTGAGAAGACACATGGCACTTAGCTTTGGTTGATGTAGCTGGTTGATCAAGGTTAGTGAAGGACTAGACCGGGACTTTTTTAGCCATCCTCGTCATTCTCTGCAGAGTCAAATAAATAGTTTCAAATGCTTCCAGATCTTCTGTGCCTGCCTTAAGCTTAGCTCTGAGGAGCACTGCATAGGTCATATCGAGATTTCTGCCAAAAGACAAATAAAATATTAACATTATCCACATCCTTGCTTCATGGAAACAATAAACACTGCAGGGTTTAATGGCTACAATGGCTGTTTTCACTATTGTCCATTCTTGTGGGTACCTGCAACTGCTAACGGTCAGGGTAAGTTGATAAAATCAAGCTGGTGTTCAACAGTAGCAGAAATTGTAGTATAACAAACTGTATTATTACTATGAAGCCCTTCTAAGTTAATGTATAAAGATATGTAACTATAGGGAAATTAACATAGTTATTGTCAAACCACTATCTCAATGTGGACTCTACCCATCTACTCATGTCAAAGAAGCACAGTCTCCAAGGGCCCTATTTATAAAAGATCGGTATCGTTATCGTAAAATATGATCGTTATCGTAAAATACGACCGTTTATTTCCGATAACGACCGGTATCTACGATATCGGAAAATAACGGTCGTTATCGGTAATAACGACCGGTATTTACCGAACCACGTTTTTAACGATATCGTTACATAATGGTCGTTATCGGTAAATAACGGTCGTATCGGTAAAAACCCGGTCGTTATTTTACGATAACGATCGGTATTTACGATAACGATACCGATCTTTTATAATAGGGCCCCAAAAGTAATCAATAATGATGTTCAACTGCAGAAGACATGGGTAAATGTGGGTAGGGAGTGTATCATTTACCTCAAATTCCAAGTAGTTCTCCTTCTGTTTATATTCATCAAATTCTTCCCTTTCATCTTTTGTCTGGGGGAGATGTCCGATGTCAATCAAATTTGAAGACATGTTTTGTACTTGGATTCATGCGTTTCACTTGTTCTTCTGAGGTGAGAGGATTTATATTAGAAATAATCATTTAATAACATCTACATTTTTTTTTTGTATTTACTATATGCACATATGTATATTGGTGAGATCTTCTAGATTAATAGACGTGGGAATGGACCTTACACAAAAGCGCAATACATAGAGCAGATAACTACAGTGCAGTTTAAACAGGTTGGTCCTGTACATGTTGGTTAAAAATAGGGGATTTACAATGATGTTCTAGTTTATTGAGGTGGCACCTGGTCAGAAATGAACCAGAGGAAAACAACCATTAACAATTTTAATATTAACCAATCAGGCCCTTAATCTATACACTAAGCTTTTCAGTACAGGATACAGTTAATAAACCTTGTTATTTTGTGCCCATAACATTATTCTATATAATAAAACTCTAAAGCTGTGTCCATGCGCCGTGCGTGGTGGTCCTTGGCATCTGCGCATGCGCAAATTGGATACGACATTTCGGATAGCAGCTCCTGACACACACTCACAGGGAGATTCAAAAAGTTCTTACGTTAAAATGGTGCAAATTTTGCCCCAACCAATCAGATGTAGCTTTCAAATGTTAAATAAGTCGATTGGTTGGGGCAAAATTAGCACCATTTTAAACAATAAGAACTTTTATTGAATAATCCTGTAAGTTTCCTCCTCCAAAGTGAGCTGAACTGGACTGTATCTTAGCGGTGACCGACATGGCACATTGCCGAAATGGCACCATTGAAGAAGACAAAAAGCATCTGAGAGGGGGGGGTTCCTCGGCTCTGTGCATGCCCGGACCTATGCGTGTACACAAAGGGGACCCGAACTGGCCGACCATAAAACAGTAAGGAGTCTTCGGGCAAGGCTCCTAATGTTCCACTTCATAAACAAATGGGATAGTGTTCTGTAGTCAATGTACAGAAGCAATGACTACCTTAAAGGGTAACTGCGGTCTCCATACAATAGTGATAAAGAACTCTCTTATACAAACAACCGAATGATGTCTCTAGTTTCTCTGGTTCATAAGTTATAGGCTTTTAAAGTTAAGGGGGTACACACAGTACAGACAGGATCTGCAAGATCTGCTATATTTTTTGATGACAGACAGGATCTGCAAGATTCTCTCTGTCATTTTTCAAATATCTGGATACACATAGTCCCGTTTTTTTTTTCCTATAGCACATCATGTAAACAGCATAGGGAGGACAGTTTGGGACTGTGTGTTTCCCTCGACCACAGGCAACTTGCTCTATAGGGAGTCTACCGCAGCTGAGGGAAATTTACAGTCTTTCCCGAATGACTCTCGGTCACCCAAACGTTGGTTTTGCGATCTGATGGTATTGATCTGATGGGATTGAGGCTTTGGTACTCTGTACCTAGCTTAGAATCGACGTCAGGGTGAACAAGGTAATGTGTGACAGTCGGTCACATGATCTCGTGTGGAAAAGCCCACCCCCAAACAATCTTTTCTGAAGTTATTTAAAGACCATTACCGCAGTAAGTTACAACGGGATGCTTAGTGCCCGTGACAGGGGGGTAGGCATTGGTGCAGGAATGTCACAGTTCACAGCGCCAGCTGGAAACCACCCCTTTATACTGCTATTATTCATAGATTTCAGCTAGAAGCATGATCCTGGTGTTGTTTTTAGGGTAGGAGAGTGGTCTTTTTAATAATGGTCACTTGTATGGAGACCACAGTTACCCTTTAATAGAAATTTGTATTTAATGATTTATACAAAAGATAAAGGTAGACTTTTTAGAATTTTCTTTTTTACAGAGGTACTTATGCTGTTCCTATATTTAAATTTTCCTAAGGGGTATGGCCCAATCGGAGAGCTTCTGCATATGACCTCTCTGTAAAACTAGTTTTTAAGACTTTTCTGGATTGCACATGGGAAACATACATATACTGTCCAACATAGTTCAGGATATTAAAGGGGAACTGTGGTCCAAAAATGACTTTAGGTAAATTGATAGGAATTTTGCAATTTATTTTCATTGTTTATTTTGCATAGGTTTGAAATATTACATTATTGGGTGTGATATGGGCAGCAGCATCACCAGGTCCCCTGCACTTCTGCTTCCTGTCTGAAACCATGTCAGTCAATCTGCCCTTTGTCCTCCTCCACTTTGCAGGCCACCCTTGGCCCATTCTCTTACAGCCCCATGTGCCCTGCCCACCCACGGGTGCCTAAGCCCCACCCACGGGTGCCAAGCCCCACCCACCCTTGGGAGCCTATGCCCCGTCCACTCAGACCCCCCCTACAGAAAACTCTGTGGAAACCGCCTTTTCAGGCAGAGTGAGAAATCTGCCTGAAAAGGCTGTTTTCACATAGTGGGAGAGAAGGGCTGTAGATTCCATTACCTTCTCTGTCAGGACTTCACACAGCAGAGAGGAAGAGGGACTTCCTGTCTCCCTCACACACTGAGGGAGTCTGAGGCTGTGCTCGCTGGTGGCACTGTGCAGGAGAAGCCTTAGGAATGCACATGTGCCTCCCACCCATTAACTTTCTGGTCAGTCATTTCTTTATATCTTGGGCTGTGGAGCACATAGACGGGGTTGATGGCTCGTTTTAAGGTAGGAAACTGGCCTTTCTCATTAAGCTCAACTTGTTTGGAGACCACAGTTCCCCTTTAAAAGAGCATTCAGTAATTGGCTCATTTGCAGATTGCATTGGTGAGTGGTTTAGCCAGTGGTTTGACAGTTGTTTCGAGCACTTATGGTTATTTATTATAAATAATTTTAAACTTAATATGTCTGCTTTCTACCTATTGCCTATAGGTTTCAGAAGAAAATTCCATTTCTAGTATGTTTTGAAAGAAAAAAAAAAAATAGACACGCCTCCTTAATTTTGGAGATTTTCCTAGCATAAGATTTTACTAAACCAAATGAGGACAGACAATCAATCTAGCACTGAATGGGTTAAAAGTGCTAATAACAACTGAAACATTAGGAAACAAATTAGAAATTACTGATTACAAAGCTATGGGATTCATTAAATTTATTATGCTGATGTTATACTAAGGAATAATATGAATTACAATTGTATAACATTTGAAGTGTGCATCTTACTAATGCATTGCGATCAATGATGACTTATCACGTTATGAATCTAAGTATCTTTAATTTTCACAAATGAATACAATTTGATTTGTATTAGATATAATAATTCATTTACATTTTCGCTTCCGAACTTCGATTCACGGATTTTTCGTATTTTCGAAATTTTCGAAATTACGATTTTCACGTATTTGAAAATTTTCGAAATTACGAGTTTTCACGTATTTTCGAAAATTTTCGAAAATACAAGGATTTCCTCTTAATCCTTACATACGTATTTTCGAAAATATTCGAAATGAGGATTACTGTATTTTCAAAAATACAATTTTCGAAAATACATGAAAACTCGTAATTTCGAAAATTTTCGAAAATACGTGAAAACTCGTAATTTCGAAAATTTTCGAAAATAAGAAAAATCTCGTTATTTTAAGGGTATTTTTCATTTTAACGGATTTTCGAATTTTCGAATTTTCCCGAAAATTCGCGGATCCTCGAGCGGACCGGATTTTGCGAAGTTCGGACATCTCTAATCTTTACCCTCAATTCTAGGGAGATGCAAATGAAAAACATTTAAAATCAGTTGCAAACAAACAACAAAATTGCATAGAAGTGCATGTGATGCATAACAAAATGCATAGGAATGCATTGCATTGAGGCCCTCAGACTAAAGGCCTGTACACATTAGAACATTTTGGTTGCAGCAATGACCAATTAAATTATAATATACCTTGTGTGCTGGCTTCCCTCAATATTAAGTTGTCCATCCTATCAGATTACTATGTGTGTTCTCCTGGTTGCTTGTACTCTCCATTGGACAGAAAAGGCTTCTCGGTTTCTGCAGAGGAACCTGTCTGTATGGGGATTGTAAGATAAATGATTCTTGCCATGACTAATAATCAATCAGACCAATCTTTAAATTACTTGTGTTATAGCTTAAGACAACAGGTGTTGAGGTGGTGGTCTGTGGAGTAATAGATTAATATAGCCAGTTGATATGTGGTTCACATTCTAAAGGTTATTATTTTCAAATAGGATGTAGGTAAAACTGAAAGAATTCAGTTAGTTTAAAGATCTTGGTCTTGGGTCCAGCTGTGAAATTGGATCCAGTCAATTTTTGCTGTTGATCTCTTATGCATACCATGCAAAGAACTCTATTTTCTGAACTTGACTTCTCTAAAGCAACTTCCTGTTCCATAGCATGCTTTGCAATAGAATGTCCCTTGTTTTGACTCTAACAAGATCTGTCATGTATTACTGCTGTCATACAGGACATATTAGGTAGGTTATTCTAGTAACAGAATAAATCTTTTCACATATACGTGTATTTTATGATGCAGCCCTTCCAAAACGGTAGTTACATTGGTAAAAGGATTTGGTATTGGTAATTACATCAGTAATGTTAGGAATCGGTCATAGAAACCAAATGATGGTGTGGTGGGAATTCTTATTATAATTGGTAATTTACCAACCAACTGCTTTTATTATAAATAGTGCAGTAAAAGGGTTGTACAATGTATTAATTTTTCCAAATCATTTTATTACCTCCAGAGTCAAAAAATGACAGTGCCTATGAGTCACTGAGTCATCAGTCTACAGAGCTGGAACAATGTTCAGAAAATGTTAAGGAAGATCCACAGTCCAACCAAAGAACATTTCCCATTTCAGCTGCAGGAACTCCTCCCAGCCACAGAGTCAACAAGTGAGCAGTAACAATCATCATGCTTATTGGTCAAGCAAAAGGACCTTGACTGAGACATTCTTTTGAGCTCTTCATGAAAGGTGCCTTGAATCACCTGACCGCATGTGTAATGAGGTGTCACATGGTGATGTTGCAAGAATCTAGTAATAATATGGTCATCTTTATTACTAGTAAGAGAAAAATAGTCTGGAGATCTGGTGTATAAACTGTTATATATTCAATTTGGTGGACCTTTTTTAGGGAAAAGCTTTCTTTTTCAAAGAATAATTCTGGTTTAAATAAGTTGGCTTTTCACTTTAAATGTTTATGTCCATATTTTCCCCTGCTGTGAGTAGTATTTAAGTGTATCCTGATTTTTAATAAAAAACAGTTGCTGGGTGGCAGAATGACAATTGTTTTTATTTGTACCTGTTTCTATTTGTACCTGCAATTTCTGTATAGATACACAGAAATGACAAGATTCGAAAAAAGTAAACTTTATTAAGATCAGCTATGGAAGACGGATCAATGTGGTTTCTGGGTTTCAGCTTCATCTGGGGACTTTATACCCCCTGGCAGATTACTCTGCAGAACCTTTAAGATGACAAAATAGAATCATAACATATATCCATAACATTATCATAGCAAATTCAATATAAACTGTTCAAAATGTACATGTTTACATGATGAATACTAAGATATCCAGAGGATGTGTGAAATTACTGTGTTCTGAATGCTGCACCCACTCCTTCCATAGACACAAGTCAATTTTTAAACAATATTAAAGGGTTCTATAATTATCCTTTAAATACAGCAAGATCCCACTGCTTCAAACTTTTTCAGATTTTAAATCTGGGCTGTAGATCTGAGAAATCATTATTTTAATAACAGCCTTTACAGTCACTCCAGGAGCAGAAATTGTATATGTGACCCATTAATTACCTGTTAATAGGATCTTTGGCTGCCTGCCAGCACACTTTCTGCAACAATTATGAGAATCAGCAGTGTGAAAGAAGGCAAGGGGAGGGAGGGGGGGGATGTGAAGCAGAGCAGTGTCCATGGTGAGGCTGTGCAGAACTTACAGTATAAGTGTCGCAGACACTAAAAGAAGGCAGTGAGTAAGGAAGGGTGCGGGGAAATTAGGAGCACTCACTAAACATTAATAATTTTATAACAAAGCAAGCACAGATAATATGTGAGTACCACCATTTTACTTCTCTCACATTGTAGTTTCAAATAATGTTAAGGTGTTTGAGTGAGTATAGTGACCCTTTAAAAAAAAAAAAGGATTTCTTCCCCATATATGTCACACTCTCACATAAACCAAAAAATTAAACTCCGCAGTCCTATGAACAATTTTCATTTATAATGTATGGAAAAAACTGAATACAAGATTATTTTTTTTACGCAGAAAAACATTTTGGCAATTTCAGGTGCATGACTTTCAGTCAACCAATTTACAGAAGAGAAAAGACATTGTATTAAGTCCGAATTAACAGTAGTACAGAAAAAACATCTCTGAGAAAAAGCCATTAGTCATACTTTCACTGTTAAAGGGGACAGCCACATCATTAGGCTCTTGTGACAGCGAATGCGTTCAATAGGTAAAACAGTGATATAAAACAGTGTAGGTTTGTCTGTAGGATTCCAAGTACACTACAATCCCAAAGTACAAAGCAAAATAAATCATTCTTAGATACACAAAGCATAGCACTGATCTAATAGGAAAGAAATGCGATTAATCAGTGTGTTTACACACAACTTACACCCAAAACACATTTAAAATGATTCCTTTTTTGCCTTGTATTTTTGCTGAGAGAAAGAGCTTATAAAACATGCATGCAGTTGTCAAACATGTAATGTGTTTAATGCCCATACATTCTACCTCCCATTGTTCCTACAATGTTCCAAAAATACCTCGACCTGAACATTATGCCCAAATGTAGATCACAAACAAAGCTAGGAAACAAACTGGGAACATTGGCAAGTAAAAACACAGATCTGGTTGACATTATCCATTTAATGTTCATGTCGGATCAAGCGTTAAATCATGTTACCCAATGTATGACCAGGAAATAAGAATTTCTTAATTTGGCCAGTTCATTTAATAATATTTTAAAAATTCAAATCTGCATAAAGATGTGATAGTTACCAAAGATGTGTGCTATGGGTCACTTGTTATGGTGTTGACTGGTTATTGATATTTGCTTTAAGAAAAGCTTTAATTCATGTGACATGGATTTGTCTTTGGGTAAAATAATTTTTTGAAAAATCTTGCCTTGTTTTTAATCAAAATAAATGATAATTGTCCCCAAGAGAGAATGTAAGTCATTGTCACCCATTGCCTTTTACTGTGAGCCAATATTAGAAAGTAATTGAAAAGCATCTTTCATTATCTACTTGAATGCATGTCCATTTTCACTTCCAGGTCTTTCCCAGCTTTGTGTCAGTATGTACCATATATTTATTTCAATTACACATACAACTCTGGTCTGTTACTATAATTTGTGGAATTTTATTTCCAGGTAAGTTAATACCCATTCGAGAAATATTTTAGAGTAGAGTTTAACAGAAGGAAAACATTACACATCAGCTATGCAGCTTTTTAAAAAAATATTTATTCTAAGAGATTTCTATTCCAAAGTTCCCCATTTTTACATGTTTCCTGTGTCTACTGAGCTGTTGCTTAGCAACCATTGAGCTCACCGTACGAGGGAGAACTCAAAACTATAAGCACAAGGTCAAGATATTACGGTGAGAGAAGATCTATCAATGAAAGGCTCACAAGTGCTTGCAACAGCTGCTAATCTCAACAAAGGCAATGATTTTTTTTTTTTAATTATGTTTTTGTGAAATTAATGCAAAAATAGTAAATGGTCATTATCTAGCATTTTAAAATTGGATACATTCCAAAGATGTGTAAAATTTCCATTTTATTTAACTGAAACTATCTTTTCCAGAATAGACTGATATGATTCATAGTTTTCCATGTCAATGTAATGTGATTTTTGACATACAGAAATAAGCTCCTCCACTATCTTGGGTAATTATTATTATTGGTTAAGTTTTGCTCAACCGACCCAATGTGTATAGGGAGGTTATTTTTGGCTTCCAGACATTGTTTTTCCCTTCAGTCTAAAGGCCATATTCATTAATGTGCGGTTTTGCACGCTTTGCATAAGTTAGCAATACCATGATATGTTCATAGTTGCGGTATTGCTAAAAAGCGATACAGCGTCTTTATGAATATGGCCTTAAGAGCATGTTGTAAATTCACAAAACACAGTGTAACAAAGATGAAAACTCCATTAAATAGCGTTGTCATTACAATATGGGTACCATAAAGCCATTTGTAATGAATGAAGTATTTATAGTGATTTTATCAATATGCCCCATAGCAACTGCAATATATGTATCTTTCGATTAGTCCGGTGATGCAGCGCAATGTGCAGAATCACTTCTACGTACCTATATCGCCGATTGAATCCTGTCCCTTGGTGTCAGTGGCATTTCTAGAAAACTTCAGTATTTCCAGCAGGTATGTAAAACCTATTATCATACAATAATGATTCCAGTCATTAATTAATTTGAAAATCCCTCTTGTGTGTTCACTGTAACATGCCCTGTTGGAAATGTTCTGGAACTTACATTAAAAGTTTTTTATGGTTTATAAATATGGCCTAATTTCTAATGGGGGCTAATTTCTAATGTTGCAGTGTCATTTTTTGCTTTACCAGGGTTGTGAAACACCCAGTAATATCGATATTTTTTTGTCCAGTGCAGCGGGGTATAGCTCAATGTCATTACATTTCAGTATTTTAATGCAAGGTACTGCAACTACAGCATTTGGAATTTTTGTGGCATGATTTTATTTCACAGTCAAAGAATAATGCTAGCGACAGTGTGGGATCACTGTATTTAATCCCCACTGCAATTATTAATATGCCCTTTCAATCATGGCTGAAACAAGTTGACTGTGTGCAACATGTCAGTTTGATGGCTTTTAATTCTAACCAGTTTGTGTCCACTCAGCCAATTACAGAGCCAAATGCCTAACGTGGTAGGGATTAATCATGTAATACAAGGGATCTTGTCAGCATGCAGTATAAATTGTTGAAGTGGATTATTGATCATGTAATACCGGGGATCTTGTCAGCACACAGTATAAATAGTTGAAGTGGATTATTGATCATGTAATACCAGGGATCTTGTCAGCACGCAGTATAAATAGTTGAAGTGGATTATTGATCATGTAATATAGGGTATCCTGTCAGCACGCAGTATAAATTGTTGAAGTGGATTATTGATCATGTAATACAGGGGATCTGGTCAGCACACATAAATAGTTCAAGTGGATATTGATCATGTAATACAGGGGATCGGCCAGCACGCAGTATAAATAGTTGAAGTGGATTTTGATCATGTAATACAGGGGACTTGTCAGCACGCAGTATAATTGTTGGAGTGGATTATTGATCATGTAATACAGGGGATCTGGTCAGCACACAGTATAAATAGTTCAAGTGGATTATTGATCATGTAATACAGGGGATCGGCCAGCACGCAGTATAAATAGTTCAAGTGGATTATTGATCATGTAATACAGGGGATCCTGTCAGCACACAGTATAAATAGTTCAAGTGGATTATTGATCATGTAATACAGGGGATCGGCCAGCACGCAGTATAAATAGTTGAAGTGGATTATTGATCATGTAATACAGGGGATCTTGTCAGCACGCAGTATAAATTGTTGAAGTGGATTATTGATCATGTAATACAGGGGATCTGGTCAGCACACAGTGTAAATAGTTCAAGTGGATTATTGATCATGTAATACAGGGGATCGGCCAGCACGCAGTATAAATAGTTCAAGTGGATTATTGATCATGTAATACAGGGGATCCTGTCAGCACACAGTATAAATAGTTCAAGTGGATTATTGATCATGTAATACAGGGGATCCTGTCAGCACACAGTATAAATAGTTGAAGTGGATTATTGATCATGTAATACGGGGATCTGTCAGCACGCAGTATAAATAGTTGAAGTGGATTTTGATCATGTAATATAGGGGATCCTGTCAGCACGCAGTATAAATTGTTGAAGTGGATTATTGATCATGTAATACGGGGATCTGGTCAGCACACAGTATAAATAGTTCAAGTGGATTATTGATCATGTAATACAGGGGATCGGCCAGCACGCAGTATAAATAGTTGAAGTGGATTATTGATCATGTAATCCGGGGATCTTGTCAGCACACAGTATAAATAGTTCAAGTGGATTATTTATCCTGTAATACAGGGGATCCTGTCAGCACACAGTATAAATAGTTTAAGTGGATTTTAATCATGTATAACAGGGATCTCAGCATGCAGTTAAAAATTGTTGAAGTGGATTATTGATCATGTAATACAGGGGATCCTGTCAGCACGCAGTATAAATAGTTGAAGTGGATTATTGATCATGTAATACCGGGGATCCTGTCAGCACGCAGTATAAATAGTTGAAGTGGATTATTGATCATGTAATACCGGGGATCTTGTCAGCACACAGTATAAATAGTTGAAGTGGATATTGATCATGTAATACAGGGGATCTGGAGCACGCAGTATAATAGTTGAGAGTGGATTATTGATCATGTAATACAGGGGATCTGGCCAGCACGCAGTATAAATAGTTGGGAGTGGATTATTGATCATGTAATACAGGGGATCTGGCCAGCATGCAGTATAAATAGTTGGAAGTGGATTATGATCATGTATACAGGGGATCTGGCCAGCACGCAATATAAATAGTTGGAAGTGGATTATTGATCATGTAATACAGGGGATCTGGCCAGCACGCAGTATAAATAGTTGGAAGTGGATTATTGATCATGTAATACAGGGGATCTGGTCAGCACGCAGTATAAATAGTTGGAAGTTGATTATTGATCATGTAATACAGGGGATCTGGTCAGCACACAGTATAAATTGTTGAAGTGGATTATTGATCATGTAATACAGGGGATCTGGCCAGCACGCAGTATAAATAGTTGGAAGTGGATTATTGATCATGTAATACAGGGGATCTGGTCAGCACACAGTATAAACATCTGAACATTATAGGGTACTGATAAATAATTTATTCCAAGGAATTAAATTCAAACGGATTATTCACTAATTGGTGTAAATAATCATTTAATGGGAGACTCGTGTTCACCACACACAGTTCTGTTTTCATACAGTTATCGATCTCTTCAAAGTAGTTTGCATGATATACAGAAATAATAAGAGCAATAAATTACATTCTTGATTAAAAATAACTGCCAGGAAAGAATGCACTGCTACCTTGGGTGTTAGGAATTGTTGTTGCCATTAGTTATGGACAAGATGTTAAGGTTGATTGAAACATTTTAAGGCGTAGACACCAATGCCATTATTCGGATATTTGTGATGCACATGCCAATGGGCAGCAATGTGCCCGGCCCCACTGCTGTGATGTGTTCCGTCTGGAATTATTGCACGGAATGTGATCACCATTTATTGGTGCAGGCTGCATGCGGTATGTTAAGACTACTTAGGAAACACAAGTGAAATATTAAAAAGAACAGAAATGAATTGCCTCCTTTCCTTTCCATCAGTTATAATTCTAAAGATATGGTATATATTTTCCCTTAAATGCTATTTGCAACTATACATGGCCAGTGTACAGGCTGGCAATATAAATTAGGGTGGGCTATTCCACCCTTAAACAACATAGCAATTTGTGGATTATTGCACCAAATCCTTCTATTGCATAACAGCTTGCCAATCTCAGAATTATTGCACAGTTATTAACCATTACTATCAGTCATTACCATACCACAGGTTCCGACAGCGACACCTTCATTAGTATTACTTAGTGTGGCAAATCTCCTTAGGGTAGCAAATGCTTGTAAACAACTATTTAGTTATAAATAGATTT
Source organism: Hymenochirus boettgeri (assembly GCA_019447015.1). NCBI lineage: Eukaryota > Metazoa > Chordata > Amphibia > Anura > Pipidae > Hymenochirus > Hymenochirus boettgeri. The sequence goes on along the minus strand of CM033475.1, from coordinate 75,082,197 downwards.
TTTTCAGTATTCTATATGAATGGTTAGGCCCACTGCACTATGGCAATTTAAACAGAGTAAGACTGGCTATAATAGTCATCATTTATTGATTTTTAATGGGCATATTAAAAGGGGCAGTATCCAAAAACTGTGCCTTTAATGCATTCCAAAACAATACCTCCCAACATTATCCCCAAAACTGTACCTTTACTGCATTGCAAAACCCCATTACTCATACCTCCCAACATTTATCCCCAAAACTGTGCCTTTACTGCATTGCAAAACCCCATTACTCATACCTCCCAACATTATCCCCAAAACTGTACCTTTACTGCATTGCAAAACCCCATTACTCCTACCTCCCAACATTTATCCCCAAAACTGTACTTTACTGCATTGCAAAACCCCATTACTCAACTCCAAAATTTATACCCAAAACTGTGCCTTTACTGCATTGCAAAACCCCCCTTACTCATACCTCCAAACATTATCCCCAAAACTGTACCTTTACTGCATTGCAAAACCCATTACTCCTTCCTCCCAACATTTATCCCAAAAACTGTACCTTTACTGCATTGCAAAACCCCATTACTCATACCTCCCAACATTTATCCCAAAAACTGTGCCTTTACTGCATTGCAAAACCATATACTCATACCTCCCAACATTTATCCAAAAACTGTGCCTTTACTGCATTGCAAAACCCCATTACTCATACCTCCAACATTTATCCCAAAACTGTGCCTTTACTGCAATGCAAAACCCCATTACTCATCCTCCACATTTATCCCAAAAACTGGGCCTTTACTGCAATGCAAAACCCCTTACTCATCCTCCCAACATTTATCCTAAAAACTGTGGCCTTTACTGCATTGCAAAACCCCATTACTCATACCTCCCAACATTTATCCCAAAACTGTGCCTTTACTGCATTGCAAAATCCCATTACTCATACCTCCCCACATTTATCCCAAAAACTGTCTTTACTGCATTGCAAAACCCCATTACTCATGCCTCCCAACATTTATCCCAAAAACTGTCTTTACTGCATTGCAAAACCCGATTACTCATTCCTCCCAACATTTATCCCAAAAACTGTCTTTACTGCATTGCAAAATCCCATTACTCATACCTCCCAACATTTATCCCAAAAACTGTGCCTTAACTGCATTTCTAAACCCCATTACTCATACCTACCAACTTTCCGAAGATGGGGAATGAGACGGGGAGACAGGGGCCATAAATTCCCATCTGATTTTCAGGTAAAATCAGTTAGTCCAATCATTTAGACTTGTTGGTAAATCAGGGATCACTGTTAGTGGGAGGAAATATCGGTACTTTAATTCCCAACTGACAGACTACCGATCGATTTATCTGGCCTGTCACAGGTCTTGATAGCTACATATCTTCTGTCTTCACTACACTCATAGTTTGTTTCATTAAGCAATTGGGGTCATATTTAACGATACCGCGCTTTATTGGTAATATATTTATGACTAAATTTACACCGAATGCCCATTAATTAATGAATGTTCGGTACTAGAATACCATGTGGTAGTAAACTATGGGGATCGTAAATCTATGATCATGCTAAACTGATTGGATATTAATGATCACTTTAACGATCGTCAAACTGATTGTTAAAGGGGTGGTATCGCTAAAAATCTATACCGTACCTTTATAAATATGGTCTTTGGTGTCTACTCCAAATAAGATTGCAAGCTCTATGGAGTACAGACTTATTATTCTATTACAATATACTGTTTATAAACACATTACCCTGACTTACATCCTTGAAACTGCTGCACATCAGTCAGTGCACTCCAGGCAAAAGATCCTTAAAAGGTCCCAGGCACATACCCAAACTAGCCTCAGAGTAGCAGGGACTTTAAGGTCATTAAAGGCAAGTACTGGTAGAGAAGGAGCCAGCTGAAGAAAGCAAAGCTTGAAGTGGTAACTGGACTTTATAATTTAATCACATTAATGACTAATGGCTTTCATTTATCCATAGAGAAGGGCAGGCTTTTATAGCATTACAATGTGGATAAAGAATGTAAGCAATCTAAATTGTATTGGATGTGCACTAGGGGCCATACCACGGGTTTTAGTTAAAGTACGACCGTAGACGTAAATGTATGGCAGCTATAGTACATTCACAGCGAAGGGTCGTAAATCTACAACTGTTCCTTCATAGAATACCATGCAGTTGTAAACTTACGTCTGCTATCGTACATTTACGTCCGCTATAGTACATTTATGATAGCGGTCGTAAATGTATGACCGCCGGACCGAACGTTAATATTAATATTGCCCTAGGCTTCTATTTAATGTGTACAGACCAAAATGTTGCTTTGCTTCACGACAGGTGTAGTAAAGCACCATACAAGGAATTCCTGGTGTGCACTGATTTTTGTGTTATTGTACACTTAGAACGCATAAGAGGCTCAAATTATAATGGGAGCAGCATTGGAATATTTTCTTATAATAATCACTGATCTGCGTCACTAATTATTTTAAGAAAAATGTTCCACTGCAGCACCCATACCCTACCTGGCCATCCACTGTTCCATCCCTAAAATGTTTTTTAAAAAGTTAAACTGTTGTTTTAAAAGTGATCACTGATCGTTTTTACCGGCATGATGCAGAGAGAGAGCAGATGCCTGTCCCATGAGTCATAGGTGCACACTTTTCATATGCAGACTGCATCATTGGTAGTATAAGAAATAATGCACCCCTTTATAATACACTGTAGGGATTTTAAGTCACCTAAGCATTCCCTGACCTGTATAAAAGCACTTCTTGTGACTTAAAAGCCTTATATTATACTGTAAGAAGAGCATTATCCCTTATATTAGTAGTACGTAGGTACCACAAGTATTTGTTGCAATTCACTAGTTTTACTCTGTAAGAATTACTCTGTAAGTTATACCTTGTTATAATTTGTAGTTTCTGTAGCCAGGAATTAACCACACATACCTTGTCCAAAATCTTCTACTGCAGTATTACAATGGCTTTGTAACTATGCGCTCTATGGTTATCGTAAAGTTACGATTGCGGTCATAAATGTACAACCGCGGCAGTACAATACCGCCATTGTTATACACTACCGCTGTGGTATTGTAAAGGCAGTACTGCGCATTATCGGTATTTATATCGATACTGCACATTTATACACTCCTATGACCCTTAGGTGCTGGTGTCGCTATTTACCTATAAAGTGGTTTCTCACCAACCAAGCTGTCTTTTATAAATTGTAAAATAACAAAGATTTTATGAAATGCCATAAAATATCACTATGTTTGACCAACGGAAAATACCGCACAGATGTAAAATACATCAGGGTATTGGTATTTTGGAATTGCGATTATTACCAAATAGAATTGCTTGTAGCAATAGATTTTTTGATGGTAATGACTGGTATGGCCATTATGGCCTTCGCCGCCATTTACACCACAACCGCACTTCGTCAAAACTATCGATCTTGCGGGCTATAGTTAAAGCATGGCCATGGTCGTACATTGACCAAGCTATGTAGTTGTAGCGATATGGTAATGTATGGACAGTCATACACATATGAGCGTAATCATAAATGTATGGTAGGTAGCCATTGCAATTGTACAATCGTGATCATTATTTTACGGCTGCGATTGTAATTTTATGACCATGATCGTAATTGCATGAAATAGCAGCCATTAAAGGTGTGTTTTTTTCGAAATAGCGATACTGCGTCTTTATAAATGTGGAGCAGAATACCACAGTGGTCACCACAGTAACATGGTACTATTTTACAGCCGTGGTTGTAAATTTGTAACTGCTGCTGTAAATAAATGTTGCAGCAGTAACGTACCACTAATAAGCATTACAGTTCATTAGTTAACAACCAACGTTATCAGTAATTTCTGAGTGGTTCAGAAATATGCCCCATAATGCTTAAACCTCTCCCAGTGCTAAAAATATTAGGGGATATTTACTGAGAGCATTCTGATTTGGTCTTCTCTTCATGTGACTTAATATTGTTACTAGCTGGCAATAAAAAAAAGTCATGCAAAAGCTGTCAATCATCGACGACCTGCATCTTTGGCAGCAATACTCTTTGAAAGCATAACAGGAGGTAGGAGCACTGTCCTGCCTCCTTGTAAATACATATATACATTTTATAGTTACATTTTTTTTTTTTTGCTAAATTTGCCCTTAAGGAGACAGCAGTTCTTCTTAATGAAGGAATGTTAAACTGAATTGCAAAAAAGCTTCCTTTAAATATTCTGCTGCTGGTACATATACAATTGCTTATGATTAAAACCTTGAGATAACTTAAATGATATTTTCAAAATATTTAACATATCTTAAGTTCTGCAATTTTACTGGAGCATTTACATGGATAATTTGGGAATCCTACAAGGTGCTATTTTTACATAAATGTCATTTTAGTTGTTTTAAATAATTTAAATGAAAACACATCAGCCCTTATTCTTCTTAAAATTGTCAGCAATTCCTTTGTTTCAAGTTAATTTCTAAACTGTTTTTCGCCATTAACATCTGTTGCAAACCCACAGTACCAGTTCTGACACCGCGGGTTTAAATAAATATCCATACTGTAATCCTTAAATAGCGATGGTTATATAGGAATTCTGGAGCTGTATTCGCATATTAGAATTGCTTTTGGTATTTTCTTGACCACATTGTTATTTTACAACTATATTGTAGAATAATGTTAAGGTCATTAATGGGGACATATCACATGTTTTGCAAATTATTAGTATTTTTCAGCATGGTTATATAACACCAACAGGGTTACAAAATGCCTGCACTAGCCGTAAATTGCAATGACGTTTATGGAGTGATATTGCAGTATAGCCATATTATAAAAATGGTCCCTGTTAATTAAAGCATAACTCCAGCCAAACTTTCAAAGTTTACCCCCCAAAACCCCAGTTGTGTTTTGTTACTTTTATCCTACACTCCCACGGTGAGTTAACCTGACGTGGTGAGTTCTAACCTGAAATACTGCCTGATGTTCAGCTATCTCCCTTTCTGCTTCCTGGTTCTTCCAGTTAGCAGCTGTCAATCTTGGCTATAACATATGTACATATGTAATGCTATTCCTCTAGCTGCATCCTCTGAGCATGTAAAAGCTATCAGAGGTGGTAAAGGGGAGAGCAACATATTCCTGTGTAACAGATTAGCCCCTAAACTAGTAGTTTTCAGTTTTGGGGGTTATATATTTCATTTACCATTTGAGGGATGAACATACCCTATAATTGTATGGATGCTTCATAATAAAACAACGTGTCCATAAAATAATGATCACTATTGCTATTTTATAACTGCAATGTTGTTTTAAACAGTGGTCAAAAAATCCCGCTATGGTTGGCAATGTGGCTATACCACGTGGTCAATAAATAATGCCTGTATTTTTTGGCAGAGTCATAAAATACCAACAAAGTGCAAAGATACCAGCAATGAAAATATGCCCCAATAATCCTTAAATGATATAACTATTTACATCCAGACATCCTTTTATGGCCAACAGAAGGAGGCTATTATAAAATAATAATCATTATCAGTAGTTTACAATGACGTTTAAGGCACGGTATTGCAAATCTGCAATACCACTCCATTATAAATAAGCCCCACAGTGAACTTTAAATAAGATTTTAAAAAAATACAGATCCTTAAATAGCACTACCAAAATAACTATAACTAAATAGTTATCCTTATATATATCCTTATATATTACATATTTGACAGGGAGGTAGGAGACAGTGCTTCTGATTCCCAATGTGATTAATAAGTATGTGTACTATGGGTTGTATTTACAAACCCGTGATACTGGAAAGGACTGATAAACGTGCTAAAGACACGCCTGTAAACTAACACTGATGTACAACTACGGCTGTACTACACCACTAGTAATCTTTAAGGATCGATGTGGTATTAAATTGATCATACCAGGCGGTAGCTATATACTGTGCTGTATATTTGCACTATGGTCATACATTTACAACCACGTTGCAAAAGATGCAAACTATTTTAAACTAGCAACCGTTATCAATACAGCCCTATGTAAGGGTGGGGGAAGGGGGGCGTCACAAGGAATGAGCAGTGAATTTACCACTGTGGACAGACCACACGGTCTAGGGAGTGTGTTGGGCCATATTTATAAAGGCGCGTTATCACTTTTTGGCGATACCGCACTATCTGACTATCGAAAAACTTACAACCGCTATCATAGATTTAGATCTGCCATAGAATACCATTGCGGTAGTGTTCATTAACAAACATTTGTTGTAAATGTACGGCCATGTCATTTTGCGCTAAAAAGCGATAACAAGCCTTTATGAATATGGCCCATTGGGAGGTAGGTGTACATCCCTGTCAAACACAGAATTTATATTTGAAAACATATTTTTTTTCTTATAGTTGCCCCTTAAATAACTAGATGTGAGTGAGAGGGGAGATGTATTTTACAACATGTGTCTGCTTTGTAAATATGCCCCTTATTTTCCGTTACAAGCTCTATTTCATGGTTTAGCAAGGAAGGGGTATATAATGGACATATAAATGTTGTCATAAAAGACTCGGGTCATTTTTTTGCCATGTGACACTTGTCACTGCATGACCTTTGACTGAGCTGTAAATAGTAGAATTTAATCCTAACTTCGTGCATTCTGATTTCATTTATAAACACATTAAGGGTTATTACATCCAGAATTGTCAAAAACTGATCACTACCCAATGCAAAAATACAATTCAACTGTCGCCAACAGAGCAACTGTACAGATGATTGGTGTTAGGATTTTGCAATAGGTGGAGTGTGTGGATTGCTTGGCCTTGCA